>CM053763.1:48209424-48228568 GCA_028658305.1 Pachyuromys duprasi | reverse complement strand
TCTTCTCCATTTCTTTGAGGGCCTTGTTCATTTCCTCTTTTTGTCTCTCCTCTTGTTCCTCCAATATCTGCATAATCAACGCTTTAATATAATTTTCCTGTGTCTCCGCTGAATTAAAAACTCCACTGCTTTTGGGTGTTTCCGGTTGGGCCATGGTGTCCTGATTTTTGTTGGGTGAGTTCTTTCACCGATTTTTGGGCATTTGTTTATATATAATCAGGGAGCTGTTTGTGCTTTAAGGCTGTACTTCAGTCTGAATCCGTCAATCTCTTGTGTCAGGAGTCTTCTTCAAGAAGATCATGGATTTCCAGTGGTTTGTGGTGTGTGTTTTGTCTCAGTTGATCTCTGTTGTGGGCTCTGTGTGCCCAGTTTCATGCTCTGTGCTAGAAGCTGTGAGCACTGCAGGCTGGTCACCCCACTGGTCTGGAGTCTTTACTCCTCACTCTGTGCTAGAGTCTGAGTGTCTAGGTTTGAGATGTCAGCTGGGGGCTGTGCACTCCGCCCTGGGCTTGCTGCTAAGGGCTCTCCCCTGGAATGGAGATTTGGCGCCTCCTTCTGTGCCAGGGGCTGTGCACCACGGTCTGAGATGATATTTGGGGCACACACAATGGTTTTGGGTTTGTGTGCATCTGCTGTATGCAGGGCTGTCATAAATGGTGCCTGAGGCCTTCTCTGTCTGGCCCGTGGACAGACACCTGAACTGGGGTTTTTGCTGGCGGATGCGTGCAGCTTTTGCCCTCAGTGAGAGGTCTGGTCAAGATGGTCCCAGGATCCTCTCAGCCGTGGGTTGAGACAGAACTCTGGTTCTTCCCAGATCCGCTGGGGGACTCACACACTGACTGAGTTTTTGCTGGCGGAAGTGTTCGGCTTGTGCCCTGGCAGTGTGCTGACTGGTCAAAATGGTCCCCCAATCCACTCAGTCTGTGGTGGTTCCAGTGATTGGTTCGCGCCAGCTGCACACCCGTGGGTTGATGCAGAACTCAGGATCCTCCCAGCTCCGCTGGTGGACTCACACACTGACTGAGATTTTGCTGGCGGAAGTGTTTGGCTCATGCCCTGGCAATGTGAGGACTGGTCAAAATGGTCTCCCAATCCACTCAGTCTGGTGTGGTTCCGATGATCGGTCCGAACCCGCAGCACACCCGTGGGTCGAAGCAGAACCCGTGTGCAGTGTGCGCTCGTAGGGCGCAGTTCAGTGAAAACGGCACCTGGCTCCTCCTGAGACTGCCCGTGAGACTGTGTGATCCAGTCTATAATGGCGGGTGTGGGCACACAGTGCAGCAGCTCGTCCAGATCAGAGCTGTGCGCCGCTGGTCACCGGGAAATTTCTCCAGGTAATAACTGGGTGTCCCTAGGGTTTTCCTACTTGATTTTCTCACCATAGGAGTTCCGCTCACCTGGCACTCACAATGCTGGTGTTTTAGGTCCCAGAGTTCAGTCTCCTGGTCACACTGCGTTGTTTCTGCTCTGCTACTCCTCAGACACAGTGTTCTCTCGTGGCAGCCATCTTGGATCTCCCCAGAAATTGTTTCTTAAGTCAAATCTTTATTTACCTAAGTTAGGTTCCCTAAAAGTAACTATAAAGTTCTCAGATTATTGTGAGTGACAGTGTAGAGCAGTCTCTGTCCCTACTATTGCTAAGGATAATACAGCACTGAGAAAAGAATGAATTCTCCCACTTTGTCTCTTTCTCTCTTGACTTTTGATATGTAATGATGGCCCAAGCCACAGTGTTTGTTCAAGGTTGAAGACATAATCCTTGCTTGGGTTAAGAGAAACATGTATATGTACACACACACACACATTGAAAATCTCCCTCCTATTTGAATGTGGCAACATTATTGTTTATAGAAGAGACTCAAAGTAGTGCGCACAATGAACTTAAAGGTAAGTCCAAGAAAGTCCAAATGTAGAGAAATGTCTTTCTCTTGTGATATAATTCCCAAGGCTCTCATAGCTAGCTGTTAGAAATTAATGATTTACTGGAAAATTCAAACTCAGATTATATATACCTATGTGCTTTTCAATCATTTCATGCTTGATTCAGTTGGCCTAAATTACTAAAGCAGTAAATTTCTTAAAAACAAAAAAGTTGTATTTATTCTTTGAGTTTTGCATCAGGCTCCAAAGTCTCATTTACCTCCACTATCCTCATATCTACACTCTGACCTTGCAACTTCTCTCCAAAATATACAAGCCAACAAACAAATATAAACAAAACAAAGCACAGAAAACATCTAATCCTGGAAGCAGTAGTGTGTCACAGTGTAGCCTGCAGTATACCCTTCTGTCCACCCATCTTCATTTGCAGCTCTTCATTGCGATGAGTTATTGGTGTGGTTCAAGGTCTCTAGCTTCTGTGACACCATCAATATTGGATAGTCATCAGGACTCTTCCCATTACCCTGTTTTTGGCGTGTGACATAAAGATGCTACAGCTTTGGATCTGGCCCATTCACATGTCCCAAAAGTTAACAGATGATTCTGGCCTGAGCCATCCTGGATTTGGGCCTGGGTAGCAGATAATCTGGTCATCTGGCAGACTCAAAGAAGTCAGTTTTTATTGAACTAGTTGTTTTTGCTGGAATTTGTAAATACTCAGGCAGGACATAAGCTATGAAATAATATTTAAGTCCCTGAGTGTATGGTAAGAAGGACCACAATCTCTGCAGACTTCATTAAGCAGATTCATGGAGCATGCGGTGTTCAGGTTAAAGCTATAGGAAATAAGTGAATTTAAATAAATGTCTACAGTATAGATGTCATTTTCTTCATCTTGGGCCCTCTGCTTAAACCCATTTTTATAAGCAAAATTGGAATAGTAATTTTCTCAAAGATTGGACATTGATTTTCGAAGACCAGAATGGGTCCTTGACAATCAGGAGATGTAGACCTCAGAGTTACTATATAAATGCATACAATCATCCAGATATTTTTGGCCATGGTTCTTAGGGTATAAAATCTTCACAATTTCTTATTGTCATCATACAAGTAACTCATCTTGGGAAAAGCAAGGGAAGTTTACAGAAAAGGGCCACATTTGTCTGTAAGAGCCAGTTGTTTAGTTCATTATGAATTAATGTTGTGGACATAAATCTATAAATTTTTTCTATTATTATTGCTATTATTATCCTACTATTATATATATATATATATATATACTATATATATTTGTAGTATTATGAAGTGAATTGTGCAAACCTAATGTTTTACTTTAGAAATCTAAAGTCAACATAAATGAGGTGATGGTAATAACTTCTAGAAAGTTTTTACATTATATGTTATTTTAACTTTATTGTTAAAATAGTTACTTAGAAGCATTTATTTTGTTTGAATTTCATATTTTTGTTTTGTTTCATATCTGCCTTTCCTTTTTGAACACAGGTACTAGTAACTTCAAAGAACATCTTTGTACTTGAGATTTATATTCTAATTTGAGAGTTCAATAGTTAACCTGTCATCTTTAACAGACAGCAAAGAAAGAGGAACCACAGTATTTGACTGAATAGACTACTGGAGAGTTACAGTAAAACAAAACAAAACAAACAAGTAAAAGTACCCAGTGTTTATTGATACCAAAACATACACAGCTACAAATGAAATAGAATACAAAACCTGATGTATATCTACACACCTACTCATGATTCTTTGAAGACTTTCTTTTTATTTATGTGTGTGTCTGCATACTAGTATATTCTTGTGCATGTGAGTGCCTGAAGAGGCCAAAAGAGATATTGATCTCCTCATGGTGTACTGCAGACAGTTGTGAGTTACCCTATGAGATTGCTGAGAGCCAAACTGGTCATATGAAAGAGTAGAAAGTGCTCTTAACTTCTGAGCCATCCTGCTGGTTTGTAAGCTGTTTTCTGATACGTTTCCTCTAAAACCTACTAGACAAAGTGCATTCTTCTCAGTGCATGTTACCAGGAGTATTGCATGTCTGTAAACTGAAGAAACTAGACTTCCATTTCCCACAATATACAAAATACGCATCTCAAAATATATTACAATTTTTAATGTGAGATCTGAAAACATGAATGTACTTTAAGAAAAGTTTAAAGAGAGGTTTCTGAGCACTGGAATGGTTGGATTTCTTTGATCAGATGCTTAGAGTACAGGAAAGACAGGCAGACATATACACAGAACTGCGTCAAACTGGAAGGAACCTGTCTAGCAAATGAAACATCTTCCAGGCTGCAGAGATAACTCACAGAATAATTCTATAGCTAACAATGGGTAAATCTCCAGACTTATTAGGGAACTTAGAAAACCCCTAATACTAGCAACCCAACTAACGAACCACAAGAACAAATCATTAAAAGTAAGCAATCTCAAAAGAAACATAGTATAAATGATTAGCAAGCATGAGAAAAAAATAGTGTGTAACATCTTAGCTACCAAGGAACTCCAAGTCACAGACCCAGAGAGATTCCTTTGGAAGTTGTTCAAGGACAAATCTGCAAGACTAAAGAAACAACTGTTGGCAAGTATGGAGACAATAGGAATAATATTTGCACACTCTCCCTGAGGTATGAATTAGGGCATACATCATGGAAGACAGTGTGCAGAGTACTTAAAATATTTTAACTCTAGTAAATGAAACCATTACATCAGGAAACTATACCGAGCTATAATTGTTGGAGCATTGTTCATTTTAGTTTAACTTAAAATATACAGCAAAATTTAGAATTCACAAACTTTTATGCATTAAACCTGCCAGAAACACTGAATTTTTAATGCTATCTTTTTGTCTACGGCTCTTTCATTGTCTATTCACAGACATTTATATGTGGATATTCATAACTTTACACTGACTGATTGATAAACGATGTAAAAACATTCAGATAAATAATGCCCTCAGGAGATAAAAAGAACAAAACGTGTGAATCCTACGTAGGTAGAAAGGGCCTTCCCACCAAGGTTTCTTTTCTCAAATTCTTTCTGTGTTTTCCCCTTTTCTGTCATACCAGTCCTTGCCTAATCTTGACTCTTTCACTGGTTTCCTGTTCACACATTTTCTTCGGGGGTCACACGTGTGTTTGTGTGTTTGTGTGTGTAATATATTGAAATCATGTACATACATCTTGATAATTTTAAATGTGACTTCAAAGCTTATTCCATTGTACTAATGTTCAATATTATTGTTTAACAATGTGAAATCGTCTCCCTGTCTGTATCATAACAACTTAACGTCTTCCTTTAAAATGTTTTATTATTTACTCTCTTCTCAGTGACTCACATGTACTGAGCTAGTTCTTTACCACCGAATCAGATCCCTAGTTCCTCTACTTCGAGCTTTATTATTTCTCACTCATATGGACTGTCAGTTTGAGCACTGCGTGCAAAGGAACAGTCATGAACTCATGCTAGAAGGCCTCACAGTTAAGCGGCTCCGCCGTCATCAGGGCCAGAGAAGTCAGGCCAGTAGCTTGCCTCTCTGGAAACCCAGGAGATTCAATTGAAGACTATACATCTCACAAATGACAAACATATACTCCGTAATCGAAATTCTAAGGCAACAGCAGGGAATTCTAAAGAACTCAGAAAACTGATTATTTTCCCTAAACAATGCTTTTTAACTGGATGCAAATCCTTTGTTAGCCTTGGGTAAGAGGCGGTTACAGTTCGCAATGTACATGCTCGTATACATATTGCCACCTGCTGGTTACTCAGCTTATCTACTTCAAGCCTCCTAAAGTGGGCTGTGCAGAAGGTCATGGACATTCTTTCAGAGTCCAGGGCTTCCACCTTTCCATTTTTTGTTCAGAAGCCCTGGTTACTTTAACCATTTTGTGGTTTCCAATTGATGGTGTTGTTGCTGTTTGAATTTTCGCATTAATAACTGGCACCAGTAGGGAGGACAGTAGGAAGCTGCTAAGGTGCGGCTTCTGTCATCCTCACAACAAAATGAATTTAATGGTCGAAAGCTGGTAAGCGGAAGGAAACTGAGGGCCACTTTACACTTAAAACGGTCGTCCGTAATGAAATGAATGTAATCATCCAAAAGCTGTGATTATTTTATCCTTTTCATAGTCAGTTCAATTATGATTGCGCGTTTGAACCTAACAGACTTTATGCAAAGAAAATAAAAGTGAAAGTCATTTCAAAACAGAAAATTACTTAATTAGATTGTATAATTACATTATAGTACATAGTACCAGAATACCCATAAAAGGAAAAATATTCTAGCCATTCCAAAGGCTTTGTGTTTTATAATGAAACATACTATAAGATGTTTTAAAAGTTGAAAATATATGATGACGATATATCTTGCTGTTACTTAAAACAAATATGAAATGTATTCAAATGATCACATTATAAAACAACATTAATATTCTTTAAAATATATTTCAAGAAACATGTAATTGAGAAAGAAAAACTAACCCATGTTTTGGATAGGCAGTCATTTAAATACTGAATGCTGTCCCTACCATGTGTCCACTTACACTGAAGTTAGAGACACAGAGCCTTCAGGAGGAGGAGGAGAAACCTGATTTGTTTCACCACGCTCCCCTGGAAAGCATAACTTAAGATGGATTCCAATTTATAACAACCATATGTTCTTTCCTTTCTGGGACAGTTATGGTATCATATTTTTATATATTTTTAATAAAAATGACCAAAACAATTTATAACTGATATGACACTTTTATGAATACATCATTTATATATGTGCATATATATAGTATTCTTTTCCTTTAGATTTGATCAATTGATTTTTAACAATTATTCATTTTCCATTAATTTGAGAATAAATATATTTCTTAAAAATATATATATAAACCTCGTATGACTTCAGATCTTGAAATTTTAAGTATGCTTCAGAAATTCTCAAGCTTAAAAAGTGATGTTAAATGTGGTCAGGTTAGGATCAAACAAATCTTACACTTTCACTTTCATTTGATATCCCACAAATTTGATATCTCACAAATTCTCTGTACTCTATTTAAAGAGACCGTCATTTACCTCTTAACATTGAGATACTTTTATAATAATTGTTATTAATTAAATGCATAAAATGTTTATATTATTTCATTTCATGCTATCAGGTGTCATAAAAGATTCAGAAATCAGTGTGATCCTGAATTGGGAAGCAGAGGCAAGCTTTTCTAGATGCTGCTATGCTCCTTTACTTGATATTATACTTAAAAAAAAATAAAATGGCTCTCATGCTCTGTAGAGGATTCCAGAGAATATACATTTTACATTTCAACATTATTAGAATATAAAAGAGAGTACATGGGAAGAATGTTCTTCTCCCAAATATTAATATGTACATTTTATAGTTGTATCACTTTACAGGTTCAATTGCCCATTACTCTTATCTCAAACAGGATGGTACAGCAGGTTCAGGCTCATGTACCTGCCTGAATGAGTTTGACACCCTGGAACTTACATAATGATGGAAAAAGAGAACTGACTCCACAAAGTTGTCCTTTGGACTCCACTCACATACAAACACAAATAGTTATAATCCAAGAAAGTCATTAGCTCAAGCTCTGGACCATCTTATTATGTCTCCCACTTAATTCTATTCCTGATCTTTTTGTTTAGGTGAATACATTCTTAACCATCAGGGAATTGAAATAGAAATGACTCTGAGATTCTGTCTTACAACTGTCAGAATGGCAAAGATCAAAAACAGTAGTGACAGCTCATGGTGGCTAGGATGTGGAGCATCCTATTAGTAATGAGGATGTAAATTATACCGCCCCTTTGAAAATCAATATGGCGATCTCTTCAGAAAACTGGGAGTAGATCTACCTCAAGACATAGGTGTACTACTCCTGAGCATATACCCAAACTGGAAATTTGCAGGCAAATGGATGGAACTAGAAAATATATTATCCTGAGTGAGGTAACCCAAACCCAGAAAGACATGGTGTGTACTAACCTATAAGTGGATATAAACTATAAAGTAAGGGATAATCGTGCTACAATACACAGACCTAGAGATAATAAGTAACAAGGATGGCTCAGGGGGAGATTTGTACTTCTCCCTGGGAAGGGGCAATAGAATATATATTGTGGATGGACTGGGGACAGGGGGGGAAGAAAACAAGAGGGGTCAGATTGGGAGAAGATGGAGGGAGAGACTACTGGGAGAGACAACTTCAATTGGGCGCAAGGTAGAAACCTAGTGCAATGGAAACTCTCAGGAATCTGTCAGGGTGACTGTAGTGAACACTCCTACAGTCTGTATCCTCTGTAATGGAAGATACAGAGCCTGAACCGCCATCGCCTACAACTAGGCAACACTTCCAGTGGAGTGACTGGTACACCAACTCAACCACAAAACCTTTGATCTACAATTTGTTCTACCAATATGAAGTGCTGGGATAAGGCACAGAAACTGTAAAAGTGTTTACCGACTGACTGCTCTGTAATGCTTTTGCCTGTTATGGGGACTCCTGCCCTGCAACTTGGTTGCCTCATCCAGACTTAGGAGCAAGTGAGGTGCTTAATTGTATTGCAATGTGATATGGCTGATTTTGTTGATATCCCTGGGATGTCTGACCTTTTTTGAAGCAAAACAGTAGGAGTGAATGGGGAGGAAGAGGTCGTGGCTGGAAGGAACTGGGAGAATAGGAGGAAGGGGAACTCATTCCAGACGTAATATATGAGAGAATGAATTAATAAAAATACTTTGCAAAACAAAATATTTTTGAAAGACATAAAATCTTAAATTTCTCATTTTTCTTAGGTTTTTCATCATCATTTCGGTCATTAAAAATTTGAATCCCACTATTTCTACATTCCTGAAATATTAACTTTGAACAAAGTATGCTTATTCATTGATAATGCTGACATTTAGAATTTACCATTAGGTATAAAATAAAATATCATTAATGTTTTATCTTCTTTTTTCTAAATGTTACACTGAGCATACATGTATGTATTGTAGGCCAGTATTCACATATGGGAGATGGATTTTTTTTCTAGTTCTGAGATTAGGTGGCTTCACTTAATACTATACCTTTCTAAATCTAATCCATATTTTGCATATTTGGTACTTTTATTTTTCTTGGAGCAGTATATATTCTGATTTTTATACATACCACATTGTTATGATCTGTTCCTTTGTTGAGCAACTAGGTTGTTTTTACTTCCTTGCTATGTGAGTAAAACAACAGTCAGCATGGTGTCTGTTTTTCTGGTTTTGTGCGAGTGCCTGGATGTTTTTAATCACTCTGCCTCTATACCATGTTTTGAAGCAGGGTATTATGCTTCCTCCAGCTGTGTTTTTACTCCTTAAGATTGCTTTGATTAATTGTGGTCTTTGGTGATTCCGTATAGCTTCTTACATTTTTTTTTCTTTATCTGTGAAATATGAAAGCAGAAGTATATACCTAGTGCTTTAAATACCAGTATAGATTTTGGAGTTTCACCATATTAATTTTGACAGACCAGAAGAACGGATACGATCATCTAGTATGTTCTTCACTTTTCTTTTCCAGTGTCTTGAAGTTTTCATTGCAGATATCATTCTCTCCTTTAATTGGGTGTATTTAAAGTTTCATTTTTGAATATCCAATTGAGATATTTTACGAACTTAGTTACATATGCTGCAAGTTTAAATATGCCACAGTAGAGTTACAAGGAGACACTTTTAAAGGAATTATCAGAGCAAATGGAACCAGAAATACTTGTGCTTAATCCATTTATTCTCGATTCTTTTGGCCAAATCCTCTTGATTCTCAGCTCTTCCCCGTGAAGTACATTTATAATCACAGTGACTATCTTCTCACTAGGCTTGTGAGTCAACATAAGACCATTGATGACAAGGGCTTTTTAAGACATAATAAAATTAATAAACAAATAAAATAAATAGCTGATTTCAATTAATATCTGTGATGATGTGGATCAGACTTCTTTATTGTTCCCCTCTTCTGCTGAGTCAGAATGTGTATGACATCACCTTGACTTCATTGTATCCTTGTAAATTTATTATGTTTTGAACAGGTAGTTGTTTGTCTTACATATGTAGTATTTCAGCATAATGTAGGCATACTTATAATCAGAAGCATCTACTATCATCACTCATCAGTGAGAAATTTTGCCTGGGATACTTATGCCTCAGCAAGTAATGCTTTGAGATTCTCCCTCACAATCTATTTATGTCACATTTTGGATGAAGGGCAAAGTAGATATTTTGCAGGCACAGAGACTGACAGTAGCTATAATCATAACAGTTGCTCTGCTATCTCTGAACCCAGAATAAAAACACACTCATAGATTATCTTGATACTTCAATGTCTATGAGTGTGTTTGTGGGCTTTTGCATAGAAGGTAAAAATGTATTCATGTGCTTACCCCCACCTCAAGGTTTGGAATAGTCATAGGATTATTTTTGTGTGTAAATAAGTTTAATTTCTCATACACGTTGCTGGAGGAAGCATGTCTTTCATGTCCCTTTGTCATGGCAAAGTTCAGAACTATTGCAAATGTTAGAAGAGTCTCTAGTGGAAATTTAGTTACACCTGCCTAAGCCTACTTGAAAGTGAGATTGCAGAAAACTTTCTGTATGATGTGACATGAGACTGTACCTTGTTCCTGAGGGCGGGGCTACATCATGCCGAACTCCGACTTTTTGGCAGATGCTTGACACTAACATATTTTTCTTTCTCTAGATAGTATGATAAATTAAGCAAGACTAGATTAGAGAATCATTTAAATGTGTACTTTAGTTTTATGTCAGCAAAAGCAACTCTTAATTGCCACCATTGCCTGTTTCTTTATTTTATGACATTTTAGAAAACATTTAGAAAATATTATTCTCAAGAATTAAAGTAATCTTGCATACCTTTCCTACACCCTGCTTTGAATTCTGATGGATAATTAGTTCATCATTACCATGAATTACCACTCCATGAACTTTATCTAAATGGTGGGTGAAGTATCTCATCTTGCTTTCTTTGAACTGCAAACACAGCCAGAAGTTAAAGTTCCTGGGCCAACGAAGGCCAGCCAAATGTTATGTATTCTGCAAGAGAAGCACAAACAATATTCAAAGGTGGGCTGAGTAGCTAGATTTTATCTCAGCCAGATACATAACAACTTAAGTAAGGAAATAGAGCTACCCGCTAAAATGGAATGAACTTGGACTTCGACATCAGGATTAATTGAACTAAAATGGCATCTCTGCAGGACTGGGCGAAGATTCTGTGAAAGCCACTATGAACTCCAGGTAAAGACCTTGCTGCCTGCTTTATCAACGGTGCACATATTAGTGATGATGTGGAAGGTATTTGGGATGTTTAATGCTTACTGTAAACTTGATAGACTATACAATCAGCCAGGAGGTCAGCTGCTAGACAAGCTTGTGCCAGATTCTCTTAGGTCTATCTTGACTGGAGGTGGGACTGTTCTCTCAGCCATCTGGAGATCCTGACCTGAAGTCACTGAGTTATGGGACTTGGACAGCAGCACATATTCATCTGTTCTGTTTCCTGACTGCCAATGTCATCTGACTCGCTGCAGTGTTTCAAGCTCCTGCTGCCTTCTCTACCATATGTTAGGTCTTGATGAAACCCCAGACAAGTCTCGCTCAGGCCCTGTGGCTACTCCCAGCACTTCTCACCTAGCACCTACCGTAAGTCTCTCCCTCAGAGGGTTGGGGCATCTGAATAGTTAGCCTGGATTATATCCTGTGTCTGCTTTCTCTCTCATATCTACAGTAAAAAATCTAGAAATAGCTAGGTCCTCCTTTTATTTCAGCTTTTCATTTACCATGGTGATATGCACTTTGAGTTGTGAGCTGAAACAGACCTGTTCTCTCCTAAGTTTCTGTTGTCAAAGTATTTTCTTATAACAACAGTAGCATAAATTAAGACAGTCCAGTTTCTTCCCTTTGTTACTTTTTTTTGAAATGGAAATTTATGTATTTTCTAGCCTTCACCTCCCTTCCTAACTATGTATTTTTGTGCTTCCTATATATAGAATGTAGTATTATGCTGAATTCTAAGATGGCTCCTGAAGTTATTAATCCATGATATGTATTTCCTAAATACTTCCTCATGGATGTAAGCTGTATCCATGAAAATGATGGTGAGCATATGGCTGAGGATATGAAAACATATTTGCAAGATAGATTGTCAACAAATATCGCTTTCAAAAATCATCTCAGAATATATGTTAATTTTTTTTGAAAATTTAAAACTTGTAGTGACATGATCTGCATATACTGGAATATGGTAATGAAGCTTCTTTCTTTTTGCAGTTAATATACACTAATTAAAAAAAGAAAAAATATCTTTAATCAGTTGTCTTTAGGTTATATAGAATGAGATTATCTTGTATCTTGGGATAGGTGACTTTCTAATCATATTAGGTCTCAAAATTGAACTAAGATTATCCATCTGGTTCCAGTGAGTAATAGCAGTGTTATGTAATTTTGAGTGTTCTATGATAGGAAGTAATAGACATCCTTCAGTCTCAGGAAAAAATATAGTCTTACAATTATATGCAACTGATTTCTGCTAATCGCCTAAGGAGCTTGGCCTTCAGCATCAAGTGGGAATGTCCTCAGGCTAATGCACTTATTGAAGGAATAGGGGAGTCCTTACTATGTCCTGATCAGAGAATCCAGTTTCAACAAAACCAAATTAGATCCCTAGAACTGAGAGATAATAAATGAGATTGTTTCAAAGCAACAAAAACTAACAACGAAGCATGTGGTTTCCATGCTGAATAGAGCCTGGCACGTGACACCTTAAACAGCCCACGGTGTTGTAAGCATGTCTGCCAGTCTTGTTATTTTATAAAAATAATATGATTCATGCAAAGTTAAAATTCCTCTATAATTATTATTGTCAACCACAATAATTGTGAGTGGATTTTATTTCTTTCACATGGACTTCGTATTCTGCAATTTTTTCATGGCGGCCAGCCTCCATGTCACACTATAACAATTATTTCCCAAACTCTAATTCTGGGTTTCATTTTATTTTGTACGAGTTATCAATGAGAATTCTAAATTTGGCAAAATAACAGAGGAATGGCAACAGCACGTTGTTAACTTATTAAAATATCCAAAAGAAGGTAATAAATTTGCCAGTCTTTGCTATAATTATGATTATAGATTATTTTAATTCCATCATAAGATAAATATGAGAATATATATTTTATAGTTTCCCTTTACTATGATTGAAAATCATGTTTAACTTTTACCGAGTCTTGTCCTTCTAATTTAACAGGTACTCACTCCTTTGATCTCACTCTGTTAATGTTCAAATATTGTCTGTAAAAATGGATTTACATCTGTTCTTTCATTGATCTCTGTAAATATGCACAGCTTTTGAATTTCTTTAATCCCATCTGTACTGCACACCTCTGTATATCATGTCAGTAGTGGAAAGTTCATCCTAAGAACAAAGATGATGAACAGGACACCACAGCAGGAAATTTGAATAAAAAGAAAATGTATTTATTGGCATGCCTTTACGAAAGAAAAAGATGTATACAACATAAGTGACTTTCTGCCAACTCCTTTACTCTAACTCCCAGCAGTCGTCAGCAGTCGAAGCAGAAAGAATGCTTCCCATCTGAAGTAAATTCCTTTGCACTAGAAGCATCTACATTGGACACCAGGAAAGAGATAGGATTGATTTCAAGAATCCACTGAGGTTAGCAGGAAATCAGGAGACAAATGGCTGCCAAAGAGGAGAATGACTTGGCATCTTAGAAATGGAACAAATCCAGAATAAGAAAGGACATTTTAAAAGCTGGAGTAGTCAAGCCCCTGATAAATTTGGTTTAAATTAAAACTACATGTCTTTTGTGCTTTACAATGTGGAACTTGCTTTGTAAGAAACACCAAACAGCACAGTGGAAACCTAGCAAAAAAGCTGCAAAGCGTGAGTCTGACACTTCTATGCAATGTGTAGTTATGAGCAGGTAATAGCCACCAACAAACCTATTAGATTGAAGTCATTTCTGATTGAAATTGAAGTAACCCTTTCATTAATTTATATAATAGTATATTTATCTAAAACATTTAAATGAAAAATGCTGTAATATATCTTTTCTTCCATTTGACTGATTGCAGAAATGCAAATTGTACCATGGTTTTTACCAGGAAGAGTTAAGTAATATCTATGACTGATAATGTTTTAAATTTGTCATATTTTTTGAAAAATATCCCAAGCTAAATGTTTAATACATCTTAAAAGCATAGCATAGAAGAGGTAAAGACAACCCCACACATTAGCATACTGTACTCAGTAGAAAGAAATTGCTTTTGAGGTAATGAATAGACATTATCTCAAATATTTGAAGTTAAAACAATCCTTCATAAAAAGAAAAGAAAATGTATATGCTTTTGTGCCTTAGTGATTCATATGTTTAACAGCAAAATGAATTAGGTAACTTATACTCAAAAGTTTTTCATGTTTTTCTAAAGCTGCTAAAACATTCTCATTTAAAATCTTTCTATATCATATTCAGCAATTATTTTAGACAGTGCATTGTACATGTATTATTAACTCTATATTATTATCTGTCTCCAGGTGAGCATAACTGGCTTACATTGTACAAATAATACTCTTGCATACTGTGAAACCACAGAGTGTACTCTACATTTCTAAATTCTCTATCATTTCTTCTTTTTTTTTTTTTTGATGAAGGAACAGTAATCGAAACTTTAATTAAACAAGCAAAGGACCATCAGTTTTTGTTATTGTTGTTTGTTTGTTGGTTTTGTTTTTTAGGGGCACTAACTCCAAAAGATGTGAGCTGAACTCCTATAGACAAACTGATTAATTTTCAAACTTATCTTGTCTGTCATTTCTAAATTGTGAAAAAGGAATCAAAATTTCAAATTGAAAATAAACTTTGAACTATCCAAGATGGCTGCGACCAGTGCGCACCACTCCTGAAAGGCAGAAGATACGAAACTCCAAAACTGGTGGGTGGATGGGTGGCTAAGGCCAGAGCATCGACTTTGAGGTTTCCAGGGCTAGAGGGGACAACCCATGAGCTGGGACAGATTGGATCCAGCCCCACCTCTCTCCCCCTGGACCCCCTGGATATCTCATGGGTCTGAGAGTGACAAACTCAATCCCCTGCTGCACCTTCACTGGCAGTGGCTGCTGCAGGGTAGCAGCTAGGAGTGCATAACCCCAGGTACAGGTGACTCCTTACTCTCATGGCCAAACAGGGGACCCAAATCTAAGAGTCAAAAACTGTGGGTTCTCTGAGATTACTGCATATTCCTGCCAGTAAGTGTGCGGGGAGCACTCGTGCTTCCCACACACAACATCCATTGAGTGTGCAGGCACTCTGCTCTTTACACACAGGCCTGCAAGTGAGTGCTTTTGCCCAAGATTGCTTTCAGAGCCCCCTGATCAGGGTCCCTACAAGCTAGCTACCAGACATGGCATCCCTCCCAACCACACACCCTGCTGTGTGGGCAACATAGGGATCTCTGGGACAATGTTCTCAACATTGAAGCCCGTGTTCTGTGGGCATTCCTGGAACCAAGATGGTGCAGTTCAGGCAGATCTGAGTGCTTGAAGCACAATAACAAGACAACCTGTGGGCCACTGAACCATTCAGCGAACTTGCACATGCGCACTGTGCCTTCACCATAATCTGTGCTTCTCTCTTTCACTTCACCCTTCCAGGCAGGCACACCTCTCCACACACTCCTGCCCTTGCGCACTTGCACCTGTAACCTTCCTCTCTTAACTGCATCTGAAACACCAACACCCACTCTCAAACCAGTGGACCTCACTCATCTTCCTGAAGAATACTCCAGGCTCCAGAGCAGAGGGACCCAGTCTGCAGTACATGCTCCAGGAACAAACAGCAAAGGTTACTGACAGTCAGATGGCTAGAGGCAGGCTTAAGAATACATCCAACAACAATCAGGGCACCATAGCTCTAGCAGCAACAGCCAAACTCAATGGATAGTTTAATTCATTGAAAACGCAGGAAAGGGGGGATCCAAGATGGCTGCCACTAGAGGACACTGTGTCTGAGGAGCAGGACAGCAGAAACAACGCAGCGACCAGGAAACTGAACTCTGGGACCTAAAACACCAGCGTTTGTGATTGCCAGGTGAGCGGAACTCCTACAGTGAGGAAATGAAGTGGGAAAATCCTAGGGATACCCAGTTATTCCCCGGGAAAAATTCCAGGTGAAGGCGGCGCACAGCCCTGATCTGAACAAGCAGCCACACTGGGAGCCAACAGCCACCATTCCCTACTGGGTCATACAGTCTCTGGGCCAGACTGAGAAGGCCCTGGGTACCGTTCCGACCAACCTGCATCCAGCTGGCACAAGCGCTCAGCTCAGCTGGCAACCACCTCAGTCTGTGAGGGTGTCCAAGGGCCAGACTGAGAAGGCCCCAGGTACCATCTCAGACCAGCCTGCATACAGCAGACACACACTGCTCAGCAACGCCTGCAACCACTCCAGACCATGTGTGTGTCATGGGCCAGTATGAAAAGGCCCCAGATTCCATTCCCCAGACAGGGCTGCATCAGGCAGGCACACTCCCCGTGGAGGCACTAGCCACCATCCCATACTGTGACACACAGTATCAGGTCCAGACTGAGGTTCTCCCAAATACCATCTCAGACCTTGGTGCACAGCCCCTGGCCCAGAAGGAGGCACCAAGACTCCAGTCCAAGGAGAACCCTTAGCAGCAAGCCCAGGTTGGAGTGCGGAGCTTCGAGATCAGAGTGGCACCCCCAGCTGACATTTCAAACCGGGACACTCAGCTTCTGGCACAGATTGAGGAGCCAAGCCTCCAGACCAGAGGAGTGACCAGCTGCGGTGCTCACAGCTTCTAGCACAGAGCACGAAGCCAGGCACACAGAGCCCGCAACAGAGTTCAACTGAGGCATCAACACACTATCAAACCACTGGAACTCCCTGATCTTTTTGAAAAATACTCCTGACACAAGAGATTGACAGTTCCAGTCTAAAGTTCATCCTTAAAGCACAAACAGCTCCTTGATTATATATAAACAAATGCCCAGAAGTCAACATAAGAACTCACCCAACAAAAATCAGGATACCATGGCCCCACCAGAAACACCCAAAAGCAATGGAGATTTTAATTCAGCGGAGACACAGGAAATTACGTTAAAACTATGATTATGCAGATATTAGAGGAACAAAAAGAGGGACAAAAAAGAGGAAATGAACAAGGCCCTCAAAGAAATTCAGAAGAATTTAACTGTCCACATACAGAAACAATTAAAGATATACAGAGAGGAAACAAAAAAAAATAGGAGACACAGTCAATCAGGTGAAGGAAATGGTACAAAGCATGAAATCAGAATTAAAATCTATAAGGAAGACACAAACGGAGAAGAACCTGGAACTGGAGAACTTAGAGAAAAGATCAGGAACCAGAAAGGTAAGCATCACCAATAGAATACAAGAGGTGGAAGAGAAAACCTCAGGAGCTGAAGATACACTGGCTGAAATGGATTCCTCACTCAAGGAAAAAATAAAATCGGAAAAGTCCCAAACACAAAACATCTAAGAAATCAAGGATGCCATGAAAAGACGAAACCTGAGAATAATTGGAATAGATGAAAAAGAAGACTCCAGGCTCCAAGGACCGCAAAATATTTTTAAGGATATCATAGAAGAAAATTTCCCAACTTATAAAAAGATTTTTCCATAAACATACAAGAAGCCTACAGAACACCAAAGAGAATAGACCAGAAAAGAAATACCTCTCGTCACATCATAGTCAAAACACTAAACCTACAAAACAAAGAAAAAATATTAAAGGCAGCAAGGAAAAAAGGTCAAGTAACATATGAAGGTAGACCGATCAGACTCACACCAGACTTCTCATCAGAAACTATGAAAGCCAGAAGGGCCTGGGTAGAAGTCATGCAGTCTTTAAGGGAACACAGATGCCAACAAAGACTACTATACCCAGCAAAGCTTTCAATCAACATAGATGGAGAAAAGAAAATTTTCCATGACAAAACAAAATTTATGCAATACCTACACAGCAAACCAGCCCTACAGAAGGTACTAGAAGGAAAACTTCAGTCCAACGAAAACAACTACACCAAAGAAAATATAGGATACAGATAATTACCCAATGACAACAACAACAAAAAAGCAATGAATCACAGGAAGACCACCAACTACACAATAAAAGGAAATAACAGTCATTGGTCACTATTGTCTATCAACATCAATGGACTCAACTCTCCAATAAAAAGACACAGACTAACAGATTGGCTGCGGAAACAGGATCCTACATTCTGCTGCATCCTTGAAACACACCTATGCAACAAAGATAAACACTACCTCAGAGTAGAAGGTTGGAAAAATATTTTCCAAGCAAATGGACCCAGAAAACAAGCTGGGGTAGCAATCCAGGTATCTAATAAAATAGACTTTCAACCAAAGTTAATCAAGAAAGATGAGGACGGACACTTCCTTCTCATCAAAGGAAAATTCCAACAGGAGGACATCACAATTTTGAACATTTATGCCCCAAATACAAGAATACCTACATATGTAAATCAAACAATATTAAAACAGAAATCACACATTGATCCCAACACGCTAATAGTGGGAGACTTCAGCACTCCACTCTCATCAGGGGACAGAACATCCTGTCAAAAGCAAAACAGAGAAACAAGGGCACTCACAGACACCATAAATCAAATGGGCCTAATAGATGTCTGCAGAAGTTTTCACCCTAGATCAAAAGAATATACCTTCTTTTCAGCACCTCATGGAACCTTCTCCAAAATAGAACATATAGTTAGTCCCAAAGCAAGCCTCAGCAGATACAGGAAGAATGAAATAATCCCATGTATCCTATCTGACCATCACAGTCTAAAGCTGGACCTCAACAACAAATGAAATAGCAAAAGGCCTGGACATACATGGAAACTGAACAACTTGCTACTCAAGGACAGCTTGGTTAGGGAAGAAATTAAGAAGGAAATTAAAGACTTCCTAGAATTCAATGAAAATGAAAGCACAACATACCCAAACTTATGGGACACCATGAAGGTAGTGCCTTCAAGAAGAAATTTGAAACATCTCATACAAGCAACTTAATGGTCCAACTGAAAGCTCTAGAAAAAAAAGAAGCAGATATACCCAAGAGGAGCAGATGGCTGGAAATAATCAAACTCAGGGCTGAAATCAATCA
>CM053763.1:48182664-48209324 GCA_028658305.1 Pachyuromys duprasi | reverse complement strand
TGGACAGTGTTCTTGAGAGAGTCCACCTACCTAAATTAAGCCAAGATCAGATAGGAAGATTGAATAGACCTATATTCCCCAAGGAAATAGAAGAAGTCATCAACAGCCTCCCTACGAACAAAAGCCCTGGGCCAGATGGTTTTAGTGCAGAATTGTACCAGACCTTCAAAGAAGTCCTAACACCAACTCTCTCTAAAGTGTTCCACAAAATAGAAATAGAAAGAAAATTACCGAACTCTTTCTATGAAGCCACAGTCACCTTGATACCTAAATCACACAAAGATCCAACAAAAAAAGAGAACTTCAGACCTATCTCTCTTATGAACATTGACGCAAAAATACTCAATAACATACTTGCTTACCGAATCTAAGAACACATAAAAGATATCATTCACCATGACCAAGTAGGCTTCATCCCAGGCATGCAGGCATGGTTCAATATACGGAATTCTATCAATGTGATCCACCATATAAACAAACCGAAGGAGAAAAAACAAGTGATCATCTCCTTAGATGCCGAAAAAGCTTTTGACAAAGTCCAACATCCATTCATGTTTAAAGTCTTGGAGAGATCTGGGATACAAGGCACATACCTAAGCATAGTAAAGGCAATATACGGCATGCCTATAGCCAGCATCATACTTAATGGAGAGAAACTTAAATCAATCCCACTAAAATCAGGGACAAGGCAAGGCTGCCCACTGTCTCCATATCTCTTCAACATAGTACTTGAAGTCCTAGCTAGAGCAATATGACAACTAAAGGAGATCAATGGGATACAAATCGGAAAGGAAGAGGTCAAAGTAACCCTATTTGCAGATGATATGTTAGTATACATGAGTGACTCCAAAAATTCAACCAGAGAACTCCTTCAACTGATAAATACCTTCAGCAAAGTGGCTGGATACAAAATCAACTCAAAAAATATCAGAAGCCATTCTGTACACTAAAGATGAAAGGGCTGAGAAAGAAATTAGTGAAACAACACCCTTCACTTTAGCCACTAATAACATAAAGTACCTTTGGGTGACTCTAACCAAACAAGTCAAAGATATGTTTGAGAAAAACTTCAAGTCTCTGAAGAGAGAAATTAAAGAAGATATCAGAAGATGGAATTTATTCCGGGCTCATGGATTGGTTGTATTAACATAGTGAAAATGGTTATCCTGCCAAAAGTAATCTACAGATTCAATGCAATTCCCATCAAAATACCAACACAATTCTTTACAGACCTTGAAAGAAAAATTCTCAACTTCATATGGAGAAACAAAAAACCCAGAATTTCCAAAATGATCCTGTACAACAACAGATGATCTGGAGGTATCTCCATCCCTGATCTCAAGCTGTACTACAGAGCAATAGTAATATTGGCATATTGGAATTGACATAGAAACAGAATAATGTATCAACGGAACGGAATAGTGTAGTCGCTTATGACTGCCAATAGTAACTGCATGCACAAGGGGCTGAGAATTAAAGAGAAGACAGAGAACACGAAGAGGTGACGCCAAGACAGTACTCTGATCAAGGTGCCATTTTTATTACAGAGTAAACCACTTATATAGGTTTCCAAGTAAACATATCCAAGCAAAACAGGAAAATTAACCAAGCAAAACAGAAGGTTTAACTGAGCAAAACAGGAGGTTTAACTAGGTAAAAAAGAAGGATTAACTAAGCAAAAGAGGAGGTGTCTGCTGAAAACAACAAGAATAGTGAACCAGCATGACTTACACACATGTGACCATCTCAGGTCCAATGGAATGGCTATTTCAGAATAGAAGACCCAGAAATAAACCCACACACCTATGGAAACTTGATTTTTCATATAGAAGCCAAATCCATCCAATAGAAAAAAGACAACATCTTCAACAAATGTGGATGTCTATATGCAGAAAAATGAAAATAGATCCATATTTATCACCTTGTACAAAACTAAAGTCCAAGTGGATCAAAGACATCAATATAACACCAGACACATTAAATCAGTTAGAAGAAAAAGTGGGAATGACCCTAGAACTCATTAGCACAGAAGACTGCTTTCTGAACAGAACACCAACAGCACAGGCTCTAAGAACAACAATCAATAAATGGGATCTCATGAAACTGAAAAGCTTCTGTAAAGCAAAAGACACTGTCATCAAAACCAAACAACAGCCTACAGACTGGGAAAGAATCTTCACCAACCTTATATCTGACAGAGGGCTAATATCCAGTATATATAAAGAACTCAAGAAGTTAAAAAGCAACAAATCAAGTAATCCAATTAAAAAATGGGTATGGAGCTAAAAAGAGAACTCTCTGTAGAGGATTGTAGAATGGCAGAAAAACACTTAAAGAAAAGTTCAGTATCCTTAGCCATCAGGGAGATACAAATCAAAGCGACTCTCAGATTTCACCTTACACCTGTCAGAATGGCTGAGATCAAAAACTCAAGTGACAACACATGCTGGAGAGGTTGTAGAGAAAGGAGAACCCTTCTCCATTGCTGGTGGGAATGCAAACTTGTACAACCACTCTGGAAATCAATTTGGCGTTGTCTTAGACAATTAAGAATACTGATTCCTCAAGATACAGCTATACAGCTCCTAGGCATATATCCAAAAGATGTTCAAGTACACAACAAGGACATTTGCTCAACTATGTTCGTGGCTGCTTTATTCGTAATAGCTGGAACCTGGAAACAACCCAGATGTCCCTCCATTAAGGAATGGGTACAGAAATTGTGGTACTTTTACACAATGGAATACTACTCAGTAATTAAAAATGAGGAAATCATGAAATTTGCAGGCAAAAGGTGGGACCTGGAGATGATCATCCTGAGTGAGGTATCCCCAAAGCAGAAAGACACACATGGTATATACTCACTATAAGATAGGATAAACATACTGAAATCTATATACCTAAAGAAGATAAACAAGAAAGAGGACCAGGGGTAAGAGGATTAATCCTCACTTAGAGAGTCAAATGGGACAGACATTGGCTGTAGGAGAAAATAAAGAGCAGAACAAGAGCCTACCACAGAGGGCCTTGGAAAGACTCTTCTTAGCAGAGTATCAAAGCAAATATTAAAAAACATAACCAACCATTTGGCAGAGTCCAGGGAATCATATGAAAGCTGACTCTTTGACCCTCTCCCATACAAGCCGGGGAGTGACAGACTGGCTAGATCCCAGGGGAGGACATTGCAGCCAGCCCTGAGGAGACAGGATAAGCTGGGGTTGAATGGAAGGGGAAGAGGTCCGCCCCTGTTGTTGGACTTGGAGAGGGCGGGGAGGAGGGAGATGAGGGAGGGAGTGGGAGGGTAGGAGGGAATGAGGGAGGTGGCTACCCCTGGGATTCAAAGTACATAACCTGTGATTGATATAAAAATAAATAAATTAAAAAAAAAAGAACAGGGAGTTAGTAAGACCTTGAGAGGTCATTAGCTCCTCAAGGACCAAATGTATCAGGGCACAGGGATCTCTTATGAGACTCTCTCTCCAACCAAGGACCATATATGGTTACAACCTAGAACCCTGCTTGTATGTAGCAAATGGTAGCTCAATACCCAAGTGGGTATACTAGTAAGGGGAACAGGGACTATTCTGAACATGAACTCAATGGCTGGCTCTTTGACCTCCCTCCCCCCTCCCCCCTGAGGGAGCAGCAGCTTTGCTAGACCACAGAAGAGGACATTGCAGCCATTCCTGAAGAGACCTGATAAGCTAGAATTAGATGGAAGGGGAGGAGGTCCTCCCCTATCAGTGGACTTGGAAAGGGGAAGGGAGAAGATGAGGGAGGGATGGGGGGATAAAGAGGGGATGCGGAAGGGGGTTACGGCTGGGATACAAAGTACATAACCTGTGATTAATTTAAAATAAAAATGAAAAAAATCCTATATGTAAAAAAATACAAAAATATGAATGAAATGGACAAATTTCTCAATAGATTCCATTTATCAAAACTAAGCCTAGATCAGATAAATACATTAAACAGTCCTATATTCTCCAAGGAAATAGAAGAATTCGTCAAAAATCTCCCTGCCAAAAGATCCGAGGGCCTGATGGTTTCAGTGCAGAATTCTACCAGATCTTCGAAGAAGAGCTGACACCAAAACTCTTCAAACTATTTCACAAAATTGAAACAGAAGGAACTTTATCACACCCATTCCATGAGGCCACATTGATCTGATACCAAAACCATACAAAGACCTAAAAAAAAAAATGAGAAATTCAGACCTATCTCTCATAGAAACATTGACACAAAAATATTCAATGAAATACTCAGAAATGAATCCAAGAACACATAAAAGATACCATGTACCATGACCAAGTAGGCTTCATCTCAGGCATGCAGGGGTGGTTGAATATACAGAAATCGATCAATGTAATTCACCATATAAACAAACAAAATGAGAAAAACCACATGATCATCTCCTTAGATGGCAAAAAAGCATTTGACAAAAAACAACATCCATTCCCATTTAAAGTTTTGGAGAGATCAGGGATCAAGTCACTTACCTAAACATAGTAAAGGCAGTATACAGCAATCCTATGGCCAACATCAACCTAAACTGAGAGAAACTTAAGTCAGTCCCACTGAAGGCAAGGACAAGGCAAGGCTGCCCACTCTCTCCATATCTCCTCAACCTAGTACTTGAAGTCCTAGCTAGAGCAGTAAGACAACTAAAGAAGATCAAGGGAATACACATTGGAAAAGAAGATGTCAAAGAATCACTATTCACAGATTATGGGATAGTATACATGAGTGAACCCAAAAATTCTACCAGAGAACTCATACACCTCATAAACACCTTTAGTGAAGTGGCTGGATACAATATTAACTTAAAAAAAATCAGTAACCTTCCTGTATACAAAAGACAAAAGGGCTGAGAAAGAAATTAGGGAAACAACACCCTTTACAATAGCCACAAGTAACTTAAAATACCTTGGTGTGACTCTAACCAAGCAAGTGAAACATCAGTATGAAAAAAACAAAAACAAAAACAAAACGAAACAAAACAAACTTCAAGTCTCTGAAGAAAGATTTTGAAGAAGATATCAGAAGATGGAAAGATCTCCCATGCTCATGGATTGGTAGGATTAACATAGTGAAAATGGCCATCCTGCCAAAAGCAATCTACAGATTCAATGAAATTCCTATTAAAATACCAACACAATTCTTTATAGATCTTGAAAGAACAATTCTCAATTTCATACGGCAAAACAAATAACCCAGAATTGCTGTTAAAACAGTCCTGTACAATAGCATATGTTCTGGAGGTATCTCCATTCCTCATCTCAAGCTGTATAGAGCAACAGTAATACAAACTTCATGGTATTGGCATAGAAACAGAATGGTGGATAAATATATTTCTACCATACCAATGGTGGAATCAAATAGAAGACCCAAAAATAAATCCACACACCTATAGATACATGATTTTTTACAATGAAGCCAAAACTATACAATGGAAAAATACATAGCATCTTCAACAAATGATTCTGGACTAACTGGATGTCTACATACAGAAAAATGCACATAGGTCCATATTTATCACCCTGCACAAACTTAAAATCCAAGTGGATCAAAGACCTCAACATAAAACCACATATACTAAATTTGTTAGAATAAAAAGTGGCACAGGGAAAACTTCCTGAGCAGAACATCAACAGGACAGGCTCTAAGATCAACAATCAATAAATGGAACCTCATGAAATTGAAAACTTCTGTAAAGCAAAGGACACTGTCATCAGAACAAAATGATAGCTTACAGACCGGGAAAGGATCTTCATCAACCTTATATCTGACAGAGGGCTATTATCCAGAATATATGAAAAACTCATAAAGTTAAATAAAGCTACAAATCAAGGAATCTAATTAAAAAAATGGGGTACAGAGCTAAACAAAGAACTATTATCAGAGGAACATCGAATGACAGAGAGACACTTAAAGAAATGTTAAACATCTTTAGTCATCAGGAAGATGCAAATCAAAACAACCCTGAGATTTTAACTCACACCTATCAAAATGGCTAAGATTAAAAACTCACGTGACCTTGCTGCATAGAGTCTTTCAGAGGCCCTCTGTGGTAGACTCCTGTCCTTTTCCCTGTTTTCTACCTCTTTCTATATCCATCCCATTTGCCATTCTGAGCAAGGATTGATCATCTTACCCAGTGTCCTCCTTTTTCTTTAGTTTCTTTACGTGTACAGATTTTAGTATGTTTATCCTATATTATATTTCTAATATTTACTTATAAGTAAGTATATACCATATGAGTCTTTCTGTTTCTGAGATACCTCATTCAGGATGATCTTTTCTAGTTCCCACCATTTGCCTCCAAATTTCATGATTTCTTTGTTTTTAATTGCTGAATAGTATTCCATTGTGTAAAAGTACCACAATTTCTGTATCCATTCCTCCACTGAGGGACATCTATCTGGGTTGTTTCCAGATTCTAGCTATTACAAATAAAGCTGCTACGAACATGGTTTAGCAAACGTCCTTGTTGTATACTTGAGCATCTTTAAGATCTATGCCTAGGAGTGGTATAGCTGGATCTTGATGTAGCACTTTTCCTAATTGTCTTAGAAAGTGCCAGACTGATTTCCAAAGTAGTTGTACAAGTTTATATTCCCACATGCAATGGAAGGGTTTGTCTTTCTCCACATCCTCTCCAGCATGTGTTGTTCATTTGAGGTTTTGATCTTAGCCATTTTGATGGATGTAAGGTGAAATCTCATGGTCATTTTGATTTGTATTTCCCTGATGATTAAGGATGTTGAGCATTTCTTTAAGTGTTTCTTTGCCACTCAATATTCCTCTACAGGAATTTGAGCTACAAAAGGAGGTGAAGAGATCCAAAAAGAAAAAAACAAAACAAAACAAAATGAAAAGCCTGATCCCTTGGTGCCCTAAAGGGAAAGATACCTCAAACTAAGACAATGCATGGAGAGGATGTAAAACCTCAACTCAGATGTAGCCCAGAGACTCAGTCTCCAAATGGGGTTCCCAAGTAAGGGGAACAGGAGTTTTCTTGGTGGGCTCTCTGGTCACCTCCCCCTGGGGGGTGTATCCTTGCCAGGCCACAGAGGAAGACAATGGAGCCAGTCCTGATGAGACCTGATAGACTAGGATCAAATAGGAGGGGAAGAAAACCTCCCCTATCAGTGGACTAGGGGAGGGACATAGGGTGAAAAAAAGGTAGGGAGGGTGGGATTGGAAGGTTACAAGTGAGGGAACCACAGCCAGGATACAAATGAAATACATTGTAATAAATGATAATAAAAAAGAAAGTTAACTTTGCAAATATAAAATTATATTGAAGATACAAAATACTTAGTGGAAACAAAAGAAAGTATGATAGATTATAAGGTAAGGTGAGAAGAAAAATCCTTAAGAAAATGAAAAAAATTTTGACACTGTTGGTGTCCTAGTGAATCTCCTGTCTGTTCCAGGTCTTTCTATTTCCCTCTACTTCCACAAGATTCCCTGCACTCTGCCCAAAGTTTGGTTCTTTGTCTCAGCATCTTCTTTGAGCCCCTGCTAGGTAGTCCTTCAGAGGCCCTCTTTGGAAGACTCCTGTCCTGTTCTGTGTCTTCTACTTCTGATGTCTATCCTGTTTGCCCTTCTGAATGAGGATTAAGCATCTTCCCTAGGCTCCTCCTTGATCATTAGCTTCTTTAGTATTATAGATTTTAGTATGTTTACCTATATTATATGGTTTATATCCCAAAGGGTCCTGCAGAGACTGATCAATCAACCAAGAACCATGTATGGAGAGGTCCTAGACCTCAGTGGCAGCTCAGTCTCCACGGGGGTGTTCTAGTAAGGGGAGCAAGGGTATTCACTGGCATAAACTTGGTTTCCTGCTCTTTGATCATCTCCCCTTTTACTAGAACACAGGGAAAGAGGATGAAGCCAGTCCTATTGTGACCTGATAAGCTAGGGTCAGACAGTAGGGGAGGGGAACCTCCCTATCAGTGGACTAGGGAAGGGGCCTGGAGGAGAAAAGGGATGGAGGGTGACAACTGGTGAAGATGGGGGAGGAAACTACAGACAGGATGCAAAGTGAATAAATTGTAATTAATAATACTAAAGAAAATAACAAAAAAGAAACACTAACAAAAATAGAAAATAAATAATCAACATTCATTTATTTTTCAAACAGTATGAAGAGTTAATATTCCGTGTTGAGATTTGTACTATTATTCATTTTTGTATCATGTAGAAACTGATTCTTAGAGGGATTAATATTCTCTTGAAGAGGAGCCACAGTTTCTCTAATGTAGGAGCGGGAACTCTTGATGGTGTTGGAAGTGTGAGTGTAGGTTAACTGAGAACCAGACTTCAGTGGTTGGCTGGTAACGCAAGACTAGTAACAGTGAAGTGAGTATGTGGAAGATCATGCATTTGTTTAGCACTCAGGCAAGTCACTTGTTGAATACACAGTTATGTAAAACAGTGGAAGTTGACTGTTTAGGTGGTCGGCATTCTTTTACAGACACCTGCTGTTGTTTCTGCATGGGTAGTTTAAGCACAGTGTAGACTGCTGCAAAGTCTGAAGCTCTTTCCATCCTGCGGTTCATTAGTTTCGCAACTTAGAAACCATTAACTCCTCTCCGAATGTCATCAACTCACTCCTCAGGTTGCAGAGCTTACATCTGTCAGCTTACATAATGTGAAGTTTTGATTTCCACAGCTTTCTGTGAAAGCTTGCAACATTCCCATTGCCAAAGATGACATGTGACTCAAGTGTTCATGCCTCCAGAAGCAGTGCTCAAATTCCATAAATAGAAGTAACACTCAAGCCAGACAAGTCAAAACCAGTACATTAAAGACTTTGGCAGAGGGCGAGGGGGAGGTTGGTGAGACTTGGGGAGAACAAGAGCTCCACAAAGACCAAACTGAGCAGGGCACAGGGGTCTTGTATGAGACGGTTTCTACAATCAAGGACCATGTGTGGATGTGGCCTGGAACCCACGCTCAGATGGGGCCCATGATAGCTCGGTGTAGGACTGAAGACCCTAGTGAGGGAAACAGAGAATGTTTCAGTCATGAACTTGATGGCTGACTCTTTGACCCTCTCCCATACAAGCCGGGGAGTGACAGACTGGCTAGATCCCAGGGAGGACATTGCAGCCAGCCCTGAGGAGACAGGATGAGCTGGGTTTGGATGGAAGGGGAGGAGGTCCTCTCCTGTTGGTGGACTTGGAGGGGGCAGGGAAGAGGGAGATGAGGGAGGGAGTGGGAGGGTGGGAGGGGATGAAGGAGGGGGCTACGCCTGGGATTCAAAGTACCTAACCTGTGATTGATATAAAAATAAATAAATTATTAAAAAAATTGTTCCTTAAGAGAAATGGATGTATTCTTTACAAAAGAACTGTAAAGAGTGCAGGGTGGAGATGCTGTATTCATCTGATGAGCAGGTACCAAGTGTGTGTGCATTGGTTGCAGTAGCAAAAGTAAACACAATTGCTAATAAATGGACATTATTGTTTTACATTTTAAACTGTAAGTTTAGTATGATTTCTTTTATAGTTACATCAGTGATTTAATTGCTGAAGGATAGAAAATATACAAAAAGCTTTTCATCAAAAACTGTATTCCAATGGGTTATATTTATTTGGAATAACCAACTGCTATCTAGTTGGATTTAAGGACCCCTCAATAGGTAGGAATTTAGGTCAAGGACTAATTACCTGGCCAATTTCCCATGGCAATTGAAAACAGAACTTTTATTTCCCTACATCAATATATAATCTAAGTATATTTTAAGTTCCAAGCTTTATATCTACAAATAAGCAAAGATCTCAGTCCTAATCAAAGAAATATATATGCGTAAATATATACACAATGTGTGCAGACTGCTGCAGAGATCTACGAGTGTCAAAATGCAGAGAATAAATGATGCTGCTGTCCTAGGCTCAACTGATACATCTACAGCAATTCTGGCACCTAAAGCTAAATGGCTCAAAACAATTTCAAACTCAGAGACCAGGCACCTGCTGTCAAACTGTACCTTCAAGACATGACAGGGTTGCTACTCCCATAAAATCAGAACCATAGAATTATCTAAGCAATACCTTTATAATGATGGCACCAGTTGATTTACAGGGTCACATGCCTAGAAAAACAGCTACAGGCAATCAACCGGGGTTTAGAGAGAGAGGGCCAAGGTTCTCTAGAGTTCAATTTAAACTTTCGTATTTGGAGAATTTTTACATGAGTATTTACAACATTTCTAACTACTCCATGTTGTCCAGACACTCTCTCTTATCCATGACCATGTCTTCTATAATTATAACTGCTATACCTATCTATATCTTCAGGTTGTGAAATTGAAAACCGTAATTAATTTGGATGTAGAGCAAACTAGTGATACATTTAAAATTATAAATTTAGAAAAATTAGAGGAACTGCAAGCTATTTTAGGCTTTGGTTCTTTTAATTGATATATTGAGATCCATTATTTTTTAAGGTAATGTTTTTATGGGAATCATTACTCAAGAGCTACTGTTACACAAAAGATTAAGAGTTATAATTTAGTACAATAATGTTTAAGTTAGTACAAGTTTTCTGTATAGAAGAAAACTTTATAAAAGAAAAACTTGTATAAATGTAGAGTAACCTAGGGGAATTCAGGATTGTATTTCATGAATTATTTCTATGAAGTATCTGCTATATTTGCACCATATAAAACTGTATGGCTCATGAAATGTGGTTAATTAGCCTCTTATGTCCTAGGAAAAACAAAACAAAATGCTACTCTATGCAGACACAAAGCAGCCACCCCAATAGAAAACAACAGCCACATGCTTTTTAACTGTCTTCCAACTCATAATATGTCTAGGAGTGTTAGCAGATTATGGATTCCCAACATACGTTTTTTATTCAGCTGTGGCTCTGTGCCTTGTGGTAACTCTGCAATTGAATCAAGTAAGATTTTGTTAGAGCTTGTGCATCTCTTCCTCTCCTTTTAAAACAGGCTAGTTTGTATACATCTTTGCAAAGAATTTATGTATACTATTAATCATTGTGCCTTACTATACACACACAATTAAAATGATGATGTCTAGTATATCTAGGGTAGAAGGTGAAATCAGAAATAAGAGTAGTAGGTGAGAAAAAAGATGATGACGGTAGACAGAAAATTAGGCTTACACCCACATTGGACACGTTTAAGAACACTGTGGTCTTGGTGCAGATGCTCACGGAGAAACTTGTAACAACCCTTTGGTCTTCTCTCTAATAGCTGAGGTGTACAGGAACTTGGTGATCCTAGAACAGTGGGTCTCAACCTGGGATCACAACCCCTTTAGAGTTTGCACGACCCTTTCATAGGAGTCGCCAAAGACCATCGGAAAATGGAAAACATGGATACTTACATTTTGATTCACAGCAGTAGCAAAAACACAGTTATGAAGTAACAACAAGAATATTTTTATGGTTGAGAATCAATAAAACATTAGGAACTGAATTAAGGAGTCACACCATTAGGAAGGTTCAGAACTGCTGCTTTAGGAGCTCTAACTGACTTACTTTTTGGATCGGCAGAAAGAAATTCCTTGGAACCAAAGAAATTAATAGGAAACTAAGGTTCTAAGGCAAGTAGGCGGGCAGAGTAAATATGAACACTCTGAATAGCACTATTAATTCTCTGAAATTTGGGAGACCAGTGTTCTTGGGAAGGGCTAGACATGTCAAAGGTCTGGAATCATAACTATATTAGGAAGAAGAATGTAGGTTCCAACTTTGAAGCTAACACTTAAGCCCCAGTACTTTAATAAATAAATACCATCTTACACAAGCTCTTTTTCCCCTTCAAGGGAAGAATTATCTTTCCTTCATGTTACTGAGAAAACAAGTGATTTTAATCTTGAAAAGATTAGTACGGTTTTCCTATTGGTGCACAAATAATAAATATTTCAAAGCATATTTAAGACAGTTTCTGGAGTCATGAAATTTATAAATAACAATTAAGTATAGGGCCTTTTCAAATGTCTGTCTTCATTTCTTCATGCCCCTATAAATGCTTACTCTTATTTTTCTGCTTATTTTTGGCAGAAAAATGTTTAAGGAATTTCCTACATATGTATGAGACCTCACCAGGTTCTCAGCATGGGTCATTGATTGCTCTATTGAGGTACACATGCTGTTTTCTGGCCCTATGACTAGCATGGGATGTCAGTGTTATGTGATTGCACATAACAGCACATACTTGCTGTTCCAAAAAGAAAAAAACTGTTATAAGGGCTACTATTTTATTTCCAGGATAAATTTTAGTACAATGCTGATTTCCCTATCATTTTTATACAAAACAAACAAACAAAACAAAACAAAAGTGCAAAGGAATATTATAATATTCTCTCACTTGCTTCTTAGAAAAATTACACATGAATGCTACTACATTCAACATTCTTTTGGTGTAAACGTGTGCAAGGCAGCTATGTTCTATTTTAGCTAATTTTCTAAATGTGAATATTCCATTGTGTATGAAAGACATATCATGTGAATAGATCAAAGAATGTAAAAACAAAATATTCGTCCAGTCACCATAATCACAGTTTTCATACACAGGGAAAATTGAGGGAAACAACTTTTTATAGTGAAAAACAAACTGATATATGATCTCCCCACTCACCATTTTCTCTCCATCCTACTCTCTTACTCCAGGGTAGATTTATATGTTTTCTTCCTAGGTTATAGATCTCTCTGCTCCCTCACACTCCCAACTAGGATATTCTAACTGAAACATATATCAAACCATATAATCCTCCTGCTCAGAGGTCTTTAATGGCTCTCTAGTGTCCAAATCCAGCACTTGACTCTGGCTTACTGGTGCTTGTCCCTCCAGTTATTCCTTGTTCCATGATTTAGCAAGTGCATTCAGTGGAGTTCCGCAGGCACTTTCTCTAGCAGGATTTGCTGCCTGATAAGTCCCTCTCTGTCTGGGAGACTCCCTGTGTCACTTACTTGGATTGTGATAATTTATCCTCCATTAATTGCTTCACCTAGAACTGTTAGGTTTATTGTTCTGCTTAATATGATGCCCCTTATTCCTTTTATATCCAACAGTGTCATGGTGTTTATCATCTCATTTTGGTGTTTTTATGTGTTTCTTCTCCTCTACACTCAATTCTTTGAGAGCATTTTCTTTTACTTGTTCGTGACTGGAAGAATTCCTGACATATAATTTAAAAATGACTTCTATTGATTTATTCCAAATACACAGAAGGAAGATATTTAATAATCAAACCCCCATGTCTTTACTGTTTGTTTGTTTGTTTCTTTATTTGTTTGTAGTGGCATATACCTGGTTATCACCACTCAGGAGGCTAAGCCAAAAAGATCTTGAATTCAGGGTCACATAATTGGATACCTCTCAAAACCAAACAAGAAAAAAACTAAACCTCAAGTCTTTCCATATCAGATTCTTTTTTTAAAACAATACTTCACAAATTCTCTATGATACAGAAGATGGATAATTAAAACTCTTGTCTGGTGTTTTACATCCCTGTGTAGCATTTAGAATTTCAAGTGAACTCTTTGGCTTCCATTTTCTTCCTGTATAATATTAATACTTATGTTTAAAGATTCTCATTTTTCTGCCAATACTGGTCTGGTAAACCTATGTAAACAGTTTGTTTATGCACAACAATGCTCCAACTTTATATGTCTGCCTAGAAATTTTATTATTACTACTACTTTGTGAATCTATTTTTTACATAGCAGATTAATAATGCATGTGAATGAATGCATGGTATATGTGCCTATGTGTGCAGATGTATTTGTCTGTGCACACATAATAGGTGAGCAGAGAAATTGAATGTCTTGCTGTATCAATCTCCACCTCATTTCTTTGAGTCAGGTTCTCTCACGGTACAGGTTGCTGGATGACAGTCAGCAGGCCTTCCCCACATTGTTTGGCCACTCCATGATTTTCAAGTTGGGTTGAGAAATTTAACTCAGGTCTTCATGATTGCATAGCAAGAGTTCCTACCCAATGAGCCATCTCCCAGCCCATGAATATAACTTTTGTGTAAGTTCAACGACATTTCTTTTGTTTGTTTGAGAGGTATAAAAAAAAGTCTAATTCAATAACTTTAATCCTAGGTGTCTTATATTTGTATTAAGTGAAATATAAGACAAAAATTTTCAGATGGAGAAATAAATGTAGTTATGAAAGAAGCAGGAGTAAATGTGTGATGTCAATGAATTTCCTTTGTCAGAGTACCAAGTCTAGAAAATAGCATAACCCATGTGCACAGGCTCCCACAGCTTAGAAGAAACAACACATAAAATAAAAGAAAGCTGCAACACCACAGCACTCAATTTCAAACAGTGTATTGAAGATGTTTCCATCAACTGACAAGCATGATTAATGACTATTACCACTAGTTAGAAAATTTTCTTTCCATGATGTATTCTTATTGCCAAACTATTATAAGCCACCCCAGAAGCTGGTGGCTCAAAACACTAAACACATATTCACTTCATCGATTGTTATGGGATGGCTAGATAGACAATAAATATATAATATATAGAAGATAGACAATAGAATATAGAGTAGCCACAGAAAGGCAAAAACATGAACTATCAGTCTTAGGGGAAAATGGCAAAACAAACCAGAAGTATCATTACTATGTTGGGAAATGAAATGATGTTACCTGAAAACATCTACTGGTTATACCAGCCTCATAATAAGCCATGATCTGGAGCATAGTTTGAAGGGAAAGTGAAGTTCTTAGTTTTACAATTTACTAAACCATTTTTCAAAGAATATTACACTAATGCATTAATGCACTAATGAGCCACTGATGGCAAGTAGAATCCAAATATACAAGGTAAGTTGCAGGTGTTGGCACGTGAGGCTCACAGAGACTGAACCAACAACCAGAGAGCCTTTAAGTGTCTGAGCTAGTTCCTCTGCATATATGTTATGGCTGTGCAGAATGGTGTTCCCACGGGACTCCTGAAAGTGGAGCAGGAGCTGTTTCTGACTCTTCTGTCTGCTTTTAGGACCCTTTTCCTTTTACTGGGTTGCTTTGTCCAGCATTAATATGAGGGGAGGTTCCTAGTTTTATAGCAATCTTGTATGCCATTGGGATACCATGGGAGGCCTGCCATTTTAGGAAGTGAAAAGGAAGGGGAGTGGAAATGGGTATGTGCTGTGTTTGGTATGTAATATATGAAAGAAGAATAAATAAAAATAAAAACCCTATCAGAAAACAAGCAAAAAAAATAACATAGTTCCCTTTGTTACTGAAATCATTAGTTATGTATGCTATTGATTATAAACAACCATATGTTCATAGGTGCCTGCGTCAGTTCTGTCTGGTCTCCATTAGATGCAAAGTACTTTCCCAACAGTGATAGCTTTGGCATTGCTAACTGTAAAATACAGAAGACTTATAGTCAGTCTTCAATTAAATTAAAAATGTTTCTTCTTCTAAAGATCTAGGCTAATGTACTATAAATTTAAAAATAAAACATATAGTGTATCATATCTTGAGATATAATGAATGATTTTTCCCAAATAATGATAATATCATCTTGACTGGTTAAGTCAGTTTGAGCTATATGAAGCTCCACAGACATGTCATATCTGTAGCAAGCACATATTTATATATTGCATTAGCTTGCAATTTATTCTGTATTCCATGCTGAATGGAAATAGGCAGCAATAGTAAAAATTTATACTATTTTGGAATTAATGTATTTAGGTTGTTTTAAAGCCCCAATAATATATAATAAACATATCGTGCTAATCACTTTAACATGTTTCAAACTTAAAAGATATGGGAAATGGCAAACGGAAAGATGGGTCAGTCGTTGAGTGTGTACTGATCTTTCAAAAGGCTTTAGTTCAGTTACCATGACCCACATCAGCATAACTCCCAACTACCTTTAACTGCAGCTCAGAAGATCTGACACTCTCCCCCGGCTACCACAGACATCTGCATTCATGTGAACACACTCATACCCATACACACTAAAATTCATATCAAAAATGTAGAAAAAAAAACCTGAAGAAATAACATGGTAAATATAAAAGGGAATGGTTAGAATCATTTTCATTCAGAGGGTTATTCGATTCATGTTTGTATATGTAAATATTGAATAACAAAACAGTATCATCATGTGTGTCAATTTGATCCACTGCATCTTGGGATGTCTTAGATTCATAATAACTATTGGCATTGTAAGTCTCAGATGATCTTGAACATGTGCTCAACTATATGAAGGTCTCACTTAGTATTTAAAGTTAATCACACAGATACTACGTAACTTTTCAAAACGATAAAGGAGACAGTGACCATTGTTTCCTATGTGTGCTGTCTGTGTTCATTTCCCTCACCACCTCTTTTCTTTGCATTCCTGAGGCATTTGGTAGTTACTCATACTTAATGTATGAATAACTTTTTATATACGTTTTTACTCTTAGAGTTAAGACTTGAGTAAATCTGCCCTTTTTTGCCTGATTCTGTAATAAAGAACGATAGGCAGATTACTGAAAGCTATGTGTTAAAAGAACATGATTCGTTAGGAAATGTCTAACCCTTCCTTGCAAGCAAGTGATCATCACTCTTCTTGCTTCCACTTTATTTTTATTTTTATTTAATATAGTTTTAGTGCCCATCAATATTGTGGAAAAAAAACAAACCAAAGCAATTCTGCTGGCAGAGGATAATTATGTTCATTTCTCTCAAATCAGTCAGATACATGCTAGCAGAGTATTAGGGAAAGGGAGAGGGTGTGTATCATGTTTGTTCCTGCTAATACAAGTGATTCTAGTCTTGCTGAATATTCTCCTTACTTGGAATCCTGGCATTCCACTTACATAAACGGCTGTTCTACCTCAAATTTCTGGTGCAATACATTTATCTTGTAACATCCAGCAAATGTAAAGGAGAGTGCTGTATTACCAGCTTTCAAGATGTGCAGTATATAAAACAGATGCCTGAGGTACACCAATACATCCATTGTGAATACCAGGCTGTCACCACACCTCTGGCACATCTCCTGCCGGCCCTCCTTCATCTGTCAGTGTTAATACATTTCAGTTTAAAAAAGAAATAAAGCAGAGCAGACCATGCTCCTGAATACATTTGCCTGTTTAAACTCAGAAAATGTACTTGCATTATTATTTTTGACTAATTAACTCACAGTAGTGGCCAGATTCTTGCTCCAGAGTTCTCTCTGATGCTGAGGTACCTGTGGTATGTAAATGATTCTAAAAGTCCACAATATAGGTAAACCTTCCAGTAAGTTTTGGGAGTGAAGTTACTCCTCCTGAAGAGGACTGTCATTTTCCTCTCATCCCTTGAGTGGTGTGAAATGGGAGGCTTCTTCTCAAATTTGCTCTATCTGGAATGTTAGTTCCTGTGGTAGTTGTTGATTACTGACTTAGGAACCCTGCTTTTAGCAAGCATCTGCCTTTTATAGACACTAATGTATTTGCAACTTCAAGTCAGCTTTTCAATTCAGAATATTCTGTTTTGCTTAATGTGATCCGTAACATGAAGGCGATCCCCAACCTAAACACTCAAAATCAGAAATATGAAAATGCAGTCTATAGATTTTCAGACTAATGTTATACATATGTCTGTATTCAACCTCTGATAGTTAGAAAAGCTTTTATTTCATTTGGAAAATTTTTGAGGTGTTTTCAGTTATGACTATGGGAGTCTTCAGAAGCAGATTTATCACTAATTATTCATTATTTATTTAATCATTATTGTTGTTTTTACAGACTGCAAATGCAAGTGACCTGCTTCACAACTTCTGAAGCTGTCATAGTCTTGATAACAGAACATGAAAATGTATTGCAGTAGACACCCTAGACTATGGGGGATATGCCTTAAGACATTTTACAGACAACTAACATTGCAGATAGTAATGAACCATATACATTTTTATAAATATACATACTTGTGATAAGGTGTGACATATGCATGGGAAGAGATGAACAGAAATAGGAAATGATAAAATTCGATAATTATAACAATGTATAGAAACACATTTTAGTTAAACTTCATTGTTTGTTGAAATTTCCATTTAATATTTCAAACCACTGATTGTGAATAACCTAACTATTGAAGAACATCACCATAAACAAGGAAAGAAAAGCATAGCTCAAGTCCCCACCTGAACATAAACATAAAATAAATTATGATAACTATACAGGCAAAATTAAAATATTTATAATGTTGAAAGTTACACAGAAGGTTCTTTTTTCCATAAGAAAAAGCTAATATAGCTTTAAATAGAAATGGCCTTATTATTAATATATGGAAGTCTTTAAGTAATTCTTAATAATTAATTAATTATTAATTATTAATTACCATATAAATATAGATTTATACAAATATACTTCCTAAAACTATGTAAGTCGTGATAAAAATTAAAACTCTTATTAATCATAGGTCTTGTCATGTGCACATAGAAGATATAAAGTTATCTGCATACTCTTACAAATGGTAAGTTAATTTAGGAAAGTTCTGGATACAATGTTAATACAAAGAATGATAATTTTACTATATCTAACAGTAAACAAATCAGAAAATCATTTTAAAATTTGCTTTCATATCAATAGGAAAGAAACATCTGGTGGGAAGAAATGACTAATAAAAAATGCATGATCTAGCTGTAATGACACAAAATGCTGCAAAAAAAAAACCTAAAATCATGCACTAGATATATTTGTGGATTGGTAGACTTGACAATTGCATTGATTTCTTCACAATCAGAAACATATACCTAGATTCACCAATAGATTCCTAGAAAGTTTATTATATGCAGATGCCATGATCAATAGAGTCACATCATAAAAATAATTACAATTTATCAGTTTATACTTTATCAATAATATAATATTACCACCAGGATTTATAATGTTATATAAGGCCACAACACTGCAATTGAGTTATCTTGGTATTGGTAAGCAGACACATCCAAGTAACAAAGAGTTTGTAAAGATATTAAGTTATATAATCAACTGTCAACCTTATAAAAACACTGAGGAAACTCAATGGAGAAAAGAAAGCAAAACAATATTAACATACTTGGCTTACTACTGATATCTATACAATCAGATAATTTGTTATAAATTGTTAATTTATATTTAAAATCCAGAATCAAAAAAGCTATAAGAAGTGTGTCTTTATAATTATAAGTTAAAAATCATCTGACTTATAATATTATATAGAAAATAAAATATTATAAATATTTTATAAGTAAATATTTTATAAGTAAAAATATTATAACAGAAAATATTTTCATAAAATTTTAATGTTGTGATAAATATTTGTCATTAAGCAGATAATAATGCAAAACAAAGTGATACATACTCACATTGGATAAACATGTATTCAGATGATTAACAACTGACAAATGAAAATAATACCTTGGTGGCCATCAGTGATCAAGACTTGAATGACACATTGCATATATAAAATGTAAAAAGAAAAAAAAAATAGTGCATAGAAGTAGATGTTCAGTACTACTAGCCATTAGGGAAATGCACATTGAAATCACAATTTAATGTCACTTCTAAGAGGAGATTATGAACAAACTGACTGGGAAGATTTCTGGTCCCAATGATAACTTTCGTTCACTATTTGTGGGACGCAACTTCAAAAGAACTTTGGAAAACTGTTTTCAAGACTATCCTTAAATTGGGAACAGAACTAACTGGACAAATAACCCAAAATTTTGTATTTATGCAAAATGAAATAAAACATACAACTGCATGAAAACTTGTGTAAAAAATTTCATAGCATGATTCATAACATCCACACAATAGAAATAACCCAATGTCTGTTAAAAAAAACATAAAATACATTCTTAAATAGTCATACCACCTAATAATACATTCCTAAGTTAAATTTGTAGAAATGAAGTACTTATTTCTCAGTGGCAGTGGACAGTAACAGAGAGAAGCATAAACAAATGTACTTAGAAACAAAATAAATCAGAACACTTCTATAACTCTAAGTTCAAATACAAGGAAATATACTCCCTAATGAAGTGAGAGTAGAAATGATTAGCATACATAATCAGGACATTCACCAACATTCAGTGCTTTAATTGCTGTGTTAGTTATATTGGCATGTACCATGATCCCAATTCATCGCGTTCTGATGAGTAGTAGCTAAGCATTTTGTATCAGGTAATTATGTCTCAGGTTTTCAAAACTGGTAACAGCAAGCTATTCTACAAATCTAAGGAGCAGCTGCCTAAAACTATGAGTAGAATACATGTAGATTTTGTTCTTGTATGATAAAATAATACCCCTTAAGTGCCATATATTTAAACTTTTATAAGACACTTGTTTGCTCAAATTTTTCATTTCTTTTTGTTGCATGTGTTTATCACTCAAATAAAATTCACAGAAGTCTTACAGATTAAGTATATATATATATATATATATATATATATACACACACACACACACACATACAGAGAGAGAGAGAGAGACAGAGACAGAGACAGAGAGACTGACAGACAGACAGACAGAGCACAACTTATGAAAACAGAGCAAACAACAAATGAAGCAGACCATGGACCACATGATGGATCTTATGTATCTTAGTAATAGTATTAGTTACCTAATGACTATGTATTATATATTACAAAATAGACCCTACAAAAGTAAATCAATCAATAGCCAACAATGTGCAGAAAAAAGAATATTCTGGTCATATGATTTAAATATATAAAATACTCACCTGTTTATAGTCAGACAATCTGGGACATTTGAAATTATGGTATACAATGCCTTTGTATCATTTCCCTCGGATTAGATATTTCCTGACTCAGGTTGTGTGGTTCTCATGTCTGTATAGTTATTTTACCATCACCTTTTTACATTAATCTTTTTCTTTCCTTTATTTATGTACTTATGTATTTATTTATTACAAATACATTTATTCACTTTGTATTCCCACTGCAGCCTTCTCCCTTGCCTCCTCCTAGTACCATGTACACTCTCTCTTCTTACCCTATGCCTTTTCCTTAGACTCCTGATACTGGAAGACATCCTCTCCTTCTATCTGACCCTAGCCTATCAGGTCACATCAGGGTTAGTTGCATCATCTTCCCCTGTGACTTGACAAGGCTGCACCACCCCCAACCCCATCCCAGAGGGAAGTGATCAAAGAGACAGCCACTGAGTTCATGTCAGAGAAATCCATCAATGAAATACACCACTTAAACAAACTGAAAGAAACACACACACACACACACACACACACACATGATTATTTTCTTAGATGCCAAAAATTCATCTTTTTCTATCTATTTTTTTCAGAAATGTTTTTTGGATTGCTTCAGTACATTTCCTTGGTAAAATCACCTATAATGTTTGATAGAGGCACTCATATATTGAGGATTCATGTATACATTTCAAATATAATCTTGAGTTGAACATTGGAGATGGTATCTTATTGTCATCACCATTAAATCTTAAGCTTTTAAAAACCATCTGGCTTAACACACATACTTCATTTTATTGTAATTTCTTTATTTTGTTTTTATTGGTGCCATCTTTAAACTCTTATACGATGTTTGCTCAAATTTCTCATTTATTTTTGTTGCATATTATCATTACCCAAATAAAGTCCACAAAAACTTCAAAGGGACAAATAGCACAACTGCTGAAGAAACACTGATTTTTTTGTTATTTTATTTTTTATTAATATATATATTAATATATATATATTCAAAAAAATTAATGAAGGATTTCAAAGAACCTCCATATGTGATTTGCTTCAATGTGGCAATCTAGCCACTGGGTAAGAAACTGGCCTTGCCTCAACTGCAGACAGCATGCTGTCAAATTGAACAAACTAGACTTGGGGAAGTGAACCACTGATCTTTGTCAAGACAAAATAGGCAGCCCTTCATAATCCCTGCTTCACATACTGAAGGTGATGTCCCAATGTTGCAGAGAAAATTTGGGCAACTGTCCAGCTGTCTTTTGTCATTTCTACAATCTTAGAAGCTTTTTTTGCTCTGCCCTTCCTTCATAGTCGGGTAATATTTCTTCCTTCTCAAGTCTCTCAAGTTTCGATAGTTATAGTCTCACAATTAAGCTTAAATTGTTTAGTATTTAAGAAAATGTTTTTAAAAGGTATTTTTAGGTCCAAGCAGACATTTTATGGTTTGATAAATGCAAGTTATGATAGCAAATGATTTAAATACAGAACTCTGAACTCAACTCAATAGGATAGATCTAGAGTGCTTTTTCCTAAGTTGCCAAATAGAAATGAGCTGGAAAGTGTGAATATAACTCTTACATGATATTTTTGTAATTATTTCATAATTGTTATTAATGTATATAGTTTACTATTAAAGAAAAAGAGCCTTTTATTGGAGTAAAAGGGGGTAATGTTGTGGGGTTGGTCTGGTGTGCTCTGTGATTAGATGCTGATTTCTGTTCCCCCAGATCTTATTGAAGCCCACACACGTGCATTGTCATGATCTTTGATCAATGTTGGCTAAAACCTGCTCCCTAGTAAAGAACCTGAGCAGCCTATAGCTAGATGACAGGGAAACTGAATTTCTGTTCGCAATTGAGGGCTCTCAGGCAGGAAACATGAGGTATGGGAGAAGAAGGAAGAGGAGGGTGAGAAAGAAAATGGCCATGAGGAGCTCACAATGAGGACTGACCTGATGGAATAGAAGCAGACTAGTCAAGTCCAATTTGCAAGTAACTCGGGGCATGTGCCTGGGAAATAGTAAGACTAGCCTACAGGATTACAATAGAAGAATATACTTACTCAGTTTTAGTGATTTAAATCTGGGTTAATTATTTGTGAGCAAGAGTGCATGATTAGAAAAGGCTTAAATTATACCACATATTTCTACAGAGCACTCAGTCCTAAATGGGACACTTAAATTACATTCTCTGCCTACTTTTAACCTACCTTTCTCCACAGAATGAAAGAAAACAAAACAAAACAAAACAGATCATTTCCACACTTGTAAACAATGAAAGAAATATCTTTTCTCTGTAGTGTTCTGTTTTAAACTTTTGTTATTTTTTAAATTTTCACACCCATGAATTGCATTCTTTACATTTTAATTTCTAAATGTATAAAAAAATACATCCTCATAGTCCCTACTACTGCTACTATCTTAAAGTAAATCTTCAAATTTGTATTTCTTGCTCCTCATCAGTTCACCGGTGGCACCGTTTTTCTTTTTGTTGGCTACAGGAATTATTTTACAAATAGTCCCCTTATAAATCATCCTCATCTGATTAAATATAGGTAATATTTTCATTTTAGCAATTATAATTCATCCAAGGTTCACTGAGGAACAATTCCTTAAGGAAGCAATCATTCATTTTCCTCTTCTAACATTGGGCTAAGGCTGGAGACAATCTCTTTGATCACGAGGCATCATTTTATACCTTATTAAAGCAGTTATTACCCAAGCAAATTTTGTTTCCATGTCTTTGCATCTTAACTGTGACTTAACTAATGATACACTTTTCCATTCAATGCTTAATGAAATAGTTTAATTTCACAATTTCAGTTGAGAATCACAATTTCAGTGTGAAATAGAATGATTCAAGCAAATAACATGTTTTTTGAATATTTTTGTAATCATGAAGTAGGTTGTTAGTTCTGCTGTTGAATCAGAGACTATTGAAAAACCTTTAAAGTCAATCTTGAGTGAAGGATCTGGTAGAGCTAGTATACAGATAAGTTTTAAGGATAGGAGATTGTGAGTGAGCACAATTTCAAGGTACCTATGCCCAGAACACTGTTTTTCCATTTTGTAAGGCTATACAGTTGAAATTATTCCCACAATTTTCAGTTGCTCCTTGAAATTTAGGATTTCAAAGGAGTGTGTGCATATTTTCACCCAGGAGTACTCTCTCACATGATTTCCTCCATACATGTTGGAATACCCATTTCCATTTGTTGTTTAGGTCTTGTCAAGGCAACCATATTGTTGAAATTTCCTGACTGGCTTATCAGTTCTTTCATGAAGAGAGAAATGCCTTCCTGGCACCCTATGTCTGTAACAGAAAATGAAAGCCGGTGTTATGTGTCAGACAGTATTAGTTGTAAATTTCAATTTAGTTCATAAGTCCACTTAAGTAAAAATATTTGGAATATTTATTTTACGATTTTACTAATGTCTAGTTACAATTATGTTGAAAATTAGAAGCTATATTTATGTGTGCTGTTTTTTTGTCAATATCAATTGTTGAACATATTTTGAGATTCATTTTTAATTGTGGGTAATAACACATATGCAGATGTGAATGGGGCTATGTACAGAAGCTAGAACAGAGTGCTGGAAATCCCAGTACTGGACCTGGAATTACAAGGAAATTATAAGCTGTCTCACATGGGTTCTGGGGACCGAACTGAGATCCTCTGTAAGAATATCACATCGTCTTAATCTGTAAGCCATCTCTTCAGCCTCAGTTGTTGAATAATTTTAAATAAATAACAAACAAGTATGAACAGTGTATGGCACTCAATATACCTCATGATATAAAGTAGCATTGTTTTCTCACAAAATTTTGATTATCCATAGTTTGGTAAGTATAAGTCCTTTGAAAGAATGTCCTTTTTTTAAATAAATGATGGAATTATAGTGAATCTCTGAGATGGTTTTCAATTCCAAGGACTAAATAACTTTCTCCAGCACTATAATTGGATTGTGTGAATGGTTCCTTCTTACTTTAGATTATTTTGTCAATAGGAGATTATAGTGCTTAGTCAGCACTTGTCAGTTACTAATCACCAACAGGTAATACAAACATGAGTCAATATTCAGGTATTTTAATGGAGGTTTGCAACAAAGTATCATGCAGCCTTGTCACCTTTCTTCGTACTTTATGATATAATTTATTATGTCTATTTTTCTCCTAGTAAAAGCATTTGCATCTTATGTGACTGTGTCGGGATTTATGATCTTTTCTTAAGGGTATAGGAAGAGTACGCTAGGATTTCCAGGTGGAATTTCATGTCAGCAAGAAACATAAACTTTACACTGAAACCAATGCAACATTTTACAATGGGCTTGGCATACAGCTGGATGAAAACAACATTGTTGCTAAATTTAATAATCATTTGTGAAAACTGAAGTACAATTTACGCTTGGTTTTAGTTTTTAAATTTGCTTGCCTTTAGTTTAGATCTCTATTTCTAGCACCATAAAACAAAGGGGAAAAAATCAATAGCAGCAAAACTATTGGCGATGTTTCCACAAACCACAAACAAACAGAAAATTGAAAAACTCCTCTTCCAGGAATCCACCAGCAAAGCTGAGACACTGACTGTTGTCATAGAGCCCTGGCTGTTACCTGAGTAAAAAGAAAGAATCTGAAGCTGGAAGCTCATAGCTTCGTGAGTAGCTTTGGAGCCATGCTATGTGCAGAGGGAAGGCTAGTGTGAACATCGAGAGCATACGTTTTCAAAGGGAAACTGTTAACGTGCATTAAACAAAATCTACAGTTTTAAATAGTTATGCTTTGCTAAGCACTCAGAAAAAACCCTCCTAAATTTGTCTTGACAGTCATAATTCTATACCTTGAAGAAACATTTCTTACAGAAATGGTTTTTCTTAATTTAAGCATAATTTTGATTATCTTAATTCATTTATTCAAAACTGCCTTGGAAAACATCTATACAGAAGGCACGCTGCTTTGAATTATGAGGCACATACAATACATAAGCCAGTGTCTACCTATTTCCAAATTTCTATAATCTAACAGATTAAAATATTTTCCTGGTTCCTCAAGACCCAGCTATACCACTCTTAGGCATATATCCAAAAAAAATGCTCAAGTACACAACAAGGACATTTGCTCAACTATGTTCTTGGCTGTTCTATTTGTAGTAGCCAGAACCTGGAAACAACCCAGATGTCCCTCAGTTGAGGAATGGATACAGAAATTGTGGTACTTTTACACAATGGAATACTACTCAGCAATTAAAACGGAGGAAATCATGAAATTCGCAGGCAAATGGTGGGACCTGGAAACGATCATCCTAAGTGAGGTATCTCAAAAGCAGAAAGAAACATATGGTATATACTCACTTATATAGACCTATAGGATAGGAAGGTCATGCTGAAATCTACACTCCTAGGGAGGATATACAGGAAGGAGGACTCAGGTGGATATGATCAATGCTCATTTGGATGAACAAATGGGATGGACATTGAGTGGAGGAGAAAACAAGCAACAGGACAGGAGTATACCAAGGAGGACCTTGGGGGGGGGGTCAACGTAAAGATGTATCAGAGCAGATATTAAGACTCGTGATCAAGGTTTTGGCAGAGGGCAAGAAGTGATGATAGAAATGGAGGAGGTTGGTGAAACTTGGAGAGAACAAGAGCTCCACAATGACTAAACTGAGCAGGGCACAGGGGTCTTGTATGAGACGGTTTCTACAACCAAGGACCATGTGTGGATGTGTCCTGGAACCCCTGTGCAGATGGGACCCAGGATAGCTCGGTGTAGGACTGAAGACCCTAGTGAGGGAAACAGGGACTGTTTCAGTCTTGAACTTGATGGCTGACTCTTTGACCCTCCCCCATACAAGCCGGGGAGTGACAGACTGGCTAGATCCCAGGGGAGGACATTGCAGCCAGCCCTGAGGAGACAGGATGAGCTGGGGTTGGATGGAAGGGGAGGAGGTCCTCCC
>CM053763.1:48160130-48182164 GCA_028658305.1 Pachyuromys duprasi | reverse complement strand
GGAGCTCTCTATTCTGAGGAATAGGGAAGAGGGGATGTGGGAGGGAGAGTGGGACTGAAAGGAGAGGAGGGAGTAACCTATTACTGAGATATAAATTGAATTAATTAATAAAAAAGTTTTTTAAAAAGAAAAATAGTTTTCTCTGGTATTCCTGTATATTTTAAATTTTTATTTATAAATATGCTCAACAGAATATAGTATTTGTTTGTATTATGATCTGGCAATGTAACAGGAGCACTAGGTTGCATGGAGAAGTAAAGTCTGATGTCTCCCATATCCAAATTATTTTTCTGGAAAATTAAAGCATAAAATTGCCCACTCAGGATCTCCATTAGACAAAAACTTCAAAATGCCCCTATTTGGGATCTATTATTCTAACTTTCACTTCAATTGCTATGACATTTCTGAATCTTCATGATTTGGTCTCTTCCCCTTAGGTACAAACCATCTATTAAAACATGTGCCCAGGGGACCATTTGAACATTCCCACATGAAAAATTGTAGTCCTGACAGGTACTACCATTTTCAGTGGATGAATTTGGTAAAGCAGCGACACCTGCAAATTCCTGGGATATTGCAAAATGCAAGAACTAGACAGGCAAATTGATGTATATTACTTGCAATTAGAGCTTAGATTCCTGGTGGTAGTTTGGCATTCACAGACAGCAGCTGTTGCTGCTGCAGTTTCAAAGGTTCTTCTAAGAACAAAAGCAACATTGGTCCATCACAAGCCATTCCTGACTTTTGAGATTAATGTGTTCTTTCTCAGTTATTTTGTGTTAGGTGAGTTAAATGGTCTCCTGAGAGACAAGATTAGCTCGCTTGCCACTTCACTAGTCATAGTCTTCAGAACTGTGCCCTGGTAGACTGGTTGTCCTCATCTATAAGGACAAAGGTTTCAGAGGCAATTTTTTTTCTTTCTGGATATGCCTTTTGATTAATGAATTCAGCAATAGCTCTAATTCAGAAGTGTCATTGATATATTGTTTGTGACCATATATCGACCATGACATAGTGTCTACAAAAGGTGGTATTTTCAGATACTTGTTATGTCTGTTATTTAATAGCAGGAACAATAAATATTCCTTATTTCATGCTTGTTCAGAATCAGTACTTGAGAACACAGCTTAGAAGCTTGTAAATCTTCTGGTATTCACTTAAAATATCTTCTTCACTTAATAATACTTAATACTTCTAATTCTTTTGGCTAATATAAATAATGAGGATTACAGTATAAAAATCTCCTGATTCTGACTTAATGGCTGATCCTAAATCATTTACATTTTTACTTTGCTGTATTCAAATAATATTTGTTTCATTTTAGTTCAATATGAGATTTATTGGCTATCTAACTTTAATCTTGTTCTTCATAATTGCCTTTATGTAACTACTTTAATTTTCCATGTTGAAGTATGTGATATGCTATTTCAGTTGAATACTATGTGGGGTATTTTTGTGAGGAAAAAACTTAAAATTTGTGCTTAGCTTAAAAAATAATTCATGTTTAGATAAAGTGAAATCATGCAACAGCAGAAAGAATGTTTCAGTCCTGTAGTTAAATTCCTTTTAGTATTTTGGACCATGATTCTGTCTTCTAAATCACTGAGGACAGTGTTAAGGAGGTGAGAGTTCTGGTGGCCTTTGCTGCTTAGCGGATGGCTATGTGATTACAGCTCCTCGGAACACAACAGCTTTTGTATTTTCTTGAATCTTACTTTGTCACCTAAGAGCTCCACCATACATTCCTTCTCAGTGCTTTCTCTTGCCTTTCTAGTATTACTTGTTTGGTAAAAAAAAAAAAAAAAAAATGCTTTATAAACACCGTATCCTCACAGGTCATTTTCCTGGATTTAGAACGGAATGATTCCTTCTATCTTTATTTTCTTCGAAAAAGTCAATGTTATTAAAAAAAAAAGGGAAGAAAGAAAAGAAACTATTTTAGAATCCTAAATATAGTTCTGGGGTCAAGCATTTGTTGGTTCACCTGGAATTTTGAGGTGGTTCCACACACAGGGTAACTACAAAGTCATCCTGTCATGTAAAAGCGACAGGATAATCTGTGTTGTGTGTGACATGCAGTCAGGCCTTGATGTGAGGGTGGCACACCACACAAAGAGCTAGCTTTTTGGAAAGTGGTTTATCTTCTTCAGAAAGTGAAGAGTTGGTTGACAGGGCTGAAACCTGTGGCTCCAGACAGTCTAGGCACTATAATTTGGGTTCTTAGATCACTAAGCCAGTCCTGTAGCTCTCAGAAACTGTATTCATACCCAGATAGTTAGGATGCCAATCAAGCTGACATCCTAGGAATAAGAGCTTCACCAAGCTTCTCTTGTACCTTCAAATGTGTTACTGCTTAATCTCATCATGTGTGTCGGGTTGAGTCAAAGCTGGCCCTTTCTTTTGTCTTTTCAATTTCAGTTTTAAGTGTTTACAAGCACGTTACTTTCCCACAACATTGTGAGTCTACATTCTCAGAAAATATCGTAACTGGATTTGGCAAAATAGTGTACTGTTCCTTTATTTAGGAAAATATGAAGAAAAATCAAAGAAATTTTTTTCCTCAATTACAACAAAAAACTGCAGTCCAGGTACACTGATGACTGGGACAAGTTGGCTTACTTATTTTTTTTTTCATTTTTATACTTTTGAAGAAAATAGGTTAAGTATATATCTTTTTACTTATCCACCTATTAAAGTCGGTTTACATTTATTTAGACTTGATATTTACCAAAAAGAAGATACAGGCCAGGTATGGTGATGAACACTTTTGATTCTAACACTCAGGAAGCAGATCTCTGTGAGGTCAAGTCCAGCCTGGTTTACATACAGAGTTTTAGCCCAGCCATGGCTTCCTAGTAAGATGTTGTCATAAAAAAACAAACAAACTACAAACATACAAGAAAATAAACACACATAATAACAAAGAAAGGTAATTTTCTGTTCACTTAATAAGAATAAATTTTTAAAATATGACATCTAATATTAAAATTATGAATTTTTGACTAATTAAATATAGGTAGTATATTAGCATACAGCTTTATATAACATTTTCTCAACAAGCTAACTTATTGTTCATTTATTCTTTGTATGTAATTGTGAGAGAGGTACCGTGATTGATATCACAAAATCAAAAGAGATTTTGGCATTTTTTTTCTAAAGCAAATACTCAGAAGTGTGTTGTATATCAGTTTCAATCTAAAATGAAAATGTGAATTTCTAGGATGACTCATCAAGTAAATGAACTTGTCATGGAAGCCTGGTGGCCTGAGTTGGATCCCTGAAACCCACATGAAATAGCTCTAGGTAGTAATGTGCACCTGAATTCCAGTACTTTTCTGGAGAGACGGTGTGGCAGATAGAACCAGCTGAATTTCTCAGGAAACTTGTGGGAAGTGGGCTGGTATACAGAGGGCAGCAGAAACAGCAAGAAAGACTCTGATACTGCACAGTATGGAGGAAGCTGAGTCCTGAATGTCATGTCCCATCCTCCACAGGTGAGGTATACAGGTGAAAAAAATAAAATCTAAGTTTGGAAAAATGAAGCGAACCACTGCATTTAGTAATAATTATTATCAACTGTAATATATATCTAATAAAAATAGAGAAAATAGAAAATAATATTAGGTATTTGCTTGATCGGGGTTATGATATACTCACATATATTTTTTCCTTGCTTTCAGTAATCATGGATAAACAATTGTTGACCTTAGTTCTAGATGTATGTGATACAGTTTCAAAACTCGTATATACTGAACAGGTTTAAGCTCAAACACTTGTTAAAGTAGTATCCTTTGCTTTCTTGAGGCATCAAGTAAAGTAAAACTATTTGTTGCAACCTGCAGAGAGTTTGGAAAACATAGAAGCTGCATTTGGACCAGACTGTCTTCATTTTGAAGACTGTACCTTCTGTCATTTGAATTTCCAGTTTCTTTACATGCTCATAAAACTCTCTACCCTATAAAAATTGATGAGAGAAAAAATGCCCAATTATTTTCGGCTTACATGCTCCTAAATTTGTCCCTATTTTATGTGCCATTTGGATAGAGATAAAATCTTCAAAGCCAAATTACTTGTGCCATCCATCTCTCAACCATAACCTCTCTTTTATGTATCACATTTCTCACAGACTGCTAGGCAAGCTGAAACCTACCAGAAGTTCAATATTCCCCACATGTAAATCACTGGGTGAAAAAAAGGCCATATTAGGTCTCTGATGAAGAATTTGCAATGGGAAAATTTGAAAATAACTTTTCCTGGATGGACTATATTGCATAAATGAAAATTTTCAACATTTTCCCAGGTATAAAATATCTGAGTTATTGCTGTTTTTTCCCCTAAGATAACAATTTGTAGATGAGTCTGTTACTAAGATTTGGGGCACATGATGAGTATGCTTCTCTTAAATTTAACAATGAAGTAAAAGAAAAGTTGAATTAATGTCTACATTGTGAGAAGTTAATCTTTACATATATACTTTCTACATACATTTCTTTATACATATCTCTATACATTTAAAAGTATGATTTTCCCTTTAAAATGATGACCTGACATCTGAATCATATTCTTGCTCTATCTATTTCTTAAAATTTACTAAAGAAATGGAAGGCTTGCAATTGTTTGTACATCTGAACCTATCCTAAACTACGTACTCTGCAGATGCTTTCAACAATAATTTCTTTAAAAGTTACTGGTATAACCTGAGTCTTGAATGACAATATTCATTTAAAATGAAATAAAGTTTCCATTTTATTTCAGTGGAGAATATTCTCAGCTCTTTTGTCATAAGATACCATTATGAAAAATTCATACGTAGAGACATGTGTTATAGAATCCCAGAAACCAAGCATGGATAGCAGTCACTCACAGTAAAAGAGAGTCTATATTATAGAAATCTGATTCATATGTATTAATTTCAAATATTTCTTTAAATATTAGGAATCACTTTACTGACTTTTTTCCAGGCTTTCCTGTAACTCCAATAAAAGCTAATAATGACTTGAACAGTTAAATTATGTCTGGCATTATCTTAAGCATCTGCAATTGATTGTCTTAATCCTCATAACAATACTATGAAGAAATTTTATTATCCTCATTTTACACAAAAGGAAATTGAGGTACAGAGAGGCTAAGTGGCCAAGGTTGAACATCTGGTAAGTGGTAAGTACCCTGAGCCTCTTTTGATTGCCTTTGCAAAGACAGGTCACTGGATGTGTGTCCCTGGCCCTGCTTCTCACTTAGCTTTCTTATTAGATGATGCTATACACCAACCTTTATTTCTGCTATAATCTACAGGCCAGTAGGTAATTACTGAATGACTGAATAAGTGAATGAATGAAATATGTCTTTAATAGGACAGTTTCTCCTGTTCTGCAGAAAAAAAAGTTCAGCCATAATATTTTCCAATTGACATTGTGAATAAATTATGTGAAATGAGTTGTCAGTTTAGACAAGAGGCATGGAATAGATTCTTCCTCACAGATTTTAAAATCAATGATACCAATACCTTAGTTTAGAATGGTCAGCTTCTAGAGATGTAGAACAATAAAATCCTCTTTATTTAATGTTTTAGTATGTGGTATTTTGAAAATATAGCTGTAGCAACCTTAGCATGGTTTGTATATGGTATACAGAATATCTTATTACAGTCATATATACATACACATAAATGTATCAATGCTTATAATTTACATAGATACATGCCATACTTATGCTGCATTTAAAAAGAAATGCATGGAAAATTAAAAAAAATATTTGTATTTGTGGTAGTAAAATGATAAGAATATAGGATAGGCAGGGCATGTTACAGAATTGAGTTTATATTTAATATTAGAATATTTAAAAGGAGAAAGCTACAATCACTCTACATCAAAAGATCATAGTCTCTGATGCCCTAAAAGGTGGTAAGAGAAAGATCAAGAGTCAAAGTTTATACATGGATAAATATTGACTTTGGCTTCCTTTTGCAGCTATATAAGAACATGTCTCAAATAATAAAGAACATGCTAATCATATTCCCATGTCATTCTGTTAATAGAACACACTTAGAAATGCATTATTGGGTGGTTTCATCATGAGAACTACATAGGGACAGTGCCCATTTCCAGCAGTCTGCTTGTTCTAGTTCAGAGTCTTCACTTCATCTCTTGATATGCTCAAGAGATGGACCAAACTGAAGGATTAAGAAGCAGCTGTAGACATAAGAAAGCACAGTACTTCTCAAAAAACATTTTGGAAATACAAGTATATTCTCTCTATTCCCTTAGCTTTAAGTATAGTACCTGATCCCCCAAATTGCTGTGTTTTATTTTTCTATATTTCTCCCAACTTTAAACACCTGGGCAGTCACTTTAATTTTACTCCTTATAAACCTGAGTAGTTTCTGACTCCTATGCAGACTTCTGATGTGCTTGTCTATAAGAAAGTCTTTCAACTTCCCCAATCAAACAGCATAGAAACCCGCTAGAAAGGCTCCCCAGCTTCTGCTCCATGTTCTTTCTTTCTTTCTTTCTTTCTTTCTTTCTTTCTTTCTTTCTTTCTTTCTTTCTTTCTTTCTTTCCTTCTTTCTTTCTTTCCCCCAAATAAACTTTTTATTAAAGCATCAATTATCAGCTATTTAAAAACACACAAGAAAAGACACACATGTAAAGGTATTACTATACAACTGATTTGTAAAATCAATCCTTTTGAAATAGGAAACAAGGATCGCTCCCCCTCAGTCTGTTTATTGCCACAAATTGATCTATAAGTTGGTCTACAACAGTTTTTCATCTTATGCTACTGAGTTTTTCAGCTTCATCTTATGACATTTTAGAAATGTATTTACTTCTTATACCAGTAATTTCATACAGTTAATACTAGCAACCCTAGGAAGCTCCCCCATATCACAAAAATTCGAGGTAGTTGTTGCTGTGGTTATAGGTACCATTTGATGTTGTCACATGAGGTAGCCATTCCATTGGACCTGGATGGTCACATGCGTGCAAGTCATGCTGGCTCACTATTCTTGTTGTTTTCAGCAGACACCTCCTGTTTTGCTCAGTTAAACCTCCTGTTTTGCTTGGTTAATTTTCCTGTTTTGCTTGGATATGTTTACTTGGAAACCTGTATAAGTGGTTTACTCTGTACTAAAGATGGAGCCTTGATCAGAACACTGTCTTGGTGTCACTTCTTCGTGTTCTCTGTCTTCTCTTTTAATTCCCAGTGCCTTGTGCAGGCAGTTACTATTGGTGGTCTTAGGCGACTACAGTCACACATTTAAAGGAAACACCGGAGTTCAAAGTGTAGGGATCAAGAGCAGGTGATTAAGACCATACAATAGTACCTGTTACTTCAGCCATGCTAACAGAGAATTCATCACTCCAGTTCTGTCCATAGCAGCTGGCCCAACTTGCATTTCTTTTTCTAAAGAATGACAGACTTACCAAATTACACAACCAACTAAACAATGCTTTTAAGCCACACAAAACCTCAATTACTTGAAATAAGTTATTCTCTTAATTGCCTTAGCAGATTTGCTTCTAGAAAAGCAGTAAAACCCATTTTGTTCCAAAATAAGAATGTTGACTCAGAGCCTTCTCCTGTCAGAGTCACAAATGTGAACCTTCACAAACTCTGTATTGCAACAAATGCAAACATGACCTCCTTTATCAACGCACAATACTAAATGTTGTGTACACAAATGTACACATATAAGATAGGAAGGGGCTTGCATAAAACAAGAGGGTGTATGTTATATAAAGTGGAATGTGTACAGTAATAAAATCATGTATGTAGGAGATTCTGCCTTCTAGAAGTCTGCTTAATCTGACTATGAATGATTGGAAATGTCCTTCCCTAACATAATGCCCATTCAGTATAAGCTGGTCCTGGTTCATAGGAATCCTCACTTCCTCGCATTTAGTTACTGTACCCTCATCGTGTGCCCATCAACTTACAAGCTGGGCCTGCCCAGCCTGCCTTTAAAGCCTTTTTCAGAAATATACCAAGCATGTTAGACAAAATTATCCTTACAGGCTATGAAAGACCAGCACTTGGCCACCCAGTGTAATTACCTTTTATTCCACATTATCACAGAAACAGTACAATTCACTAACTATGCTTTCCTTATAGAAAACACAGTGACTCTAACAGTTTTGTTCAGTTGCAGAAATATTTCAATACTTATTAATTCCAAAGATCCAAACACCATGCAGCTGTGGCATTTGGGGAATGAGTACATTCAGGAAAGAATTTGTATTTAGGATGAAGTGAGTTGTATCATGGTTCATGTAGAAACTTGCTAGACAGTGTAGAATTATTGGTGATATTATTAAAAAAATAACTTCTGAGAAGATGTAGCCTGTACTCCAGGGTTGAGGTGTTCTCAGTGTGTTAGGAGTCTTGCTCTGCCCTCATCCAAAGTTTCAAAAGCCATTCCTTTTTTATTTTTATTTTTATATTAATTACTGTTTATTCATTTTGCATCCCAGCTGTATCCCTCCCTCATTCTCTCCCAATTCCACCCTCCCTCCATCGTCTCCTCCCATGCCCCTTTCCAAGTCCACTGATAAGGGAGGTCCTCCTCCATTTCCCTCTGATTCTAGTCTCTCAGGACTCATCAGGACTGGCTGCACTGTCTTCCTCTGTGACCTGGTAAGGCAGTTCCCCCCTCAGGGTGAGGTGATCAAAGAGCCAGCCACTGAGTTCATGTCAGAGACAACCCCTGTTCCCCTTACTAGGGTTCCCATTTGAAGACTGAGCTGCCATGGGCTACATGGCTTAAAGTTTGCTCTGTATACTATTCTGCTGGAAAGCACCCATCTTATATATAGTTCATGTAATTAATCAGCCAGCAATTCTTTAATACACCATGCAGTGCCATATAGGTGTTTCAGATATGTTTCTGGGATGGCAATCTACCATCAAATTGTTTTACATGAAAAATAATACATAGAAGCTTAGAGTGCTAACAGACAGTTGTGGGTATTAAAAAGTAATTATCAGAGAGAGCAATATGCTGCTCAAAGTATACTAAATAAAATGATTGTAGGTTCAATTTTGTAAACAGAGGAATCTGAGGCTGTGAAAATGACTAAGAGACAGAGAAGCCAGATTTTGTTTATCTACTTCACAGTTCTGAACACTTAGTTTGGAATTTAATACATAAAATATTTTAATTAATGGCTGACAACAATTGCTATTTTTTAGACTCAGTGCAAATAGCTGACTAATCACCAGATAATGATCACAATAGCATTCTATCTTGAACAAAGAATGCTATGCTAAACAATAAGTGTTGTGTGTTAGACTATGAGTTTAGGGACTGTTGTGTAAAATACACTAAAAAATGATCAAAATCAAATAGTACAAGGAAACACTTAACAATTATTAACATTTTTTATCTGAGCTAAATGAATGTTAGTGTTCTGTGTCTGTAGTTTTATTAGCATATAAGTGGAAAATAAATTAGTGTATATACTATATCTTGCCAACGGAAAAAAATTTCAATATATCAAATATTTATTAAATTGTTTCTTTTTCTAACAGAGAACACATAGAACAAAATAGATTGCAAAGGAATTTGGAACAGGCTACTTCACATCACAGGCTTCTATTTGCCCACCTGAACTGCCCACTTATGTGATAATTAAATGTAAACGAAGTCTTCTGTGACAGCTTCTCATATTCATTATGTGGCAAACAATTGAGATACTTGCTGAATGCAAGTTTTTATAAGCATGCAGAACAAGTGGAAGGTCAGAGCTGTTTGTGCTACAAATGGTACAAATATTAAAACTGATTACATGTCTGATATGATCTTCCACTAAATATACAAAGTACATACTTTGTATAAACTCACACATCCAATAAACATTGTCACCCAGACAACCTCTAAAAACTTGTTGAGACTGAGTCATCAATGAGAGAAGAATTTTGTGACTTAGCCTAAGATATACAACTTTGTGACAGCTAAAGAATTAGAAACAAGGCAGATATCCATCCAGTTAGAGCTTTAATCATACACTCCCACAGAAATGGCAACAAAAGTTTGATTTAAAGTTTTTTTTTCTGCTCTTAACACAGAAATTAAAGAAATTTGTAAAATTCCATTCTTCACTCTGAATTTGGGCCACTTTGGACTTGCCACCATTTTAATAAAATGCAATGTAATGAGATATAGGAAAATTTAAAGCATCTTTACTAATGTTTATAGGTTTACAAATACATTATTGTTTATTAATTAATAGGTATTATAATAAAGTTTAGCATTTTAACCTTATACTACATTTAGCATTAATATATTTATATGAACAATGATTTGAGGTCCTTTAATAATTTTGAAGTGTGGAAAGGGACATAGAGACAAAGTCTAATTTGCATATCCAACTAATACATTCAAAGACTAATGTAAAATTAGCAGACTTCTAGATTTAAATACCATTAATGCTTTTCTTTCTAGCAGTACTGGTGAGTAAATGGAGGGTTTCATACATGCAAGCCAAAACTCTGCCAGTGAGCTTTAGCTCCAAATCTTTAAGATCTTTTTAGATAACTAAAAATTGAGACAATGGGGGAAATAACTTGCCAGGTAAAGTGGCTCTCATGTAATGATAAGAACCAGAGTTGAGATTCACAGACAACCATGTAAAATCCAGGCACTGTGGTGTAGGACTCTCACGTTATTGTTGGGAATAGAGAGAGAGGGGAGAACTTTTTGGCCAGTCTAACCAACCAATGATCTCAGGCTTTAGTGAGAGACTGTGTCTGTAAAATAAAATGGAGCGCAATCAAGAATAATAGCTGACATCAGCCTATGGCTTAAACATGCTCACAGGCATGAATGAATGTACATATGCCTGAAAATGTAAACATATACACTACTTAATCATATATACAAACAGAACTTCCTGTCAATATAATTTCATTAGAGCTACTCTAGGAAAAAATAATATACAATAGAAGAAAGTTATGAGTAACTAAATGACATGCTAAATAAAAGCAGAATTTAGACTAACAACATGCCAGCCAATACAAGCCTATTGTCTACTATAAATCATTAGAAGTATCATTTAATTACAGGGAATTAAAAACAAGAATAATGCGATGTTGTTACTGAATAAGAGCGAACAACTGATGTGCATGGAAAAGGTAAGCACTTTCTTTGTTGGTGGTACTGAAGATAAACTTGGCACTAGATTTTAACCTTAAGAATCAGGGTTTTCAAACCACATCTATTTAAATATTATCAAAAGAAGAATGCATGAAGCCATAATTTTAACTATTCAAATACCAAAAATTGTGATGAGGAAAAAGCTACATTTAGAACAAATAAATGAATAGATGGGAAAACCCTCAAAAATATTAGTGATTATAATGAACGTAGAAGGAATTCAAATAATATGACTCTAATGTATATAAATTAAATATTTTACATAGCAACAAGATTTACTTAAAATCGACTACTGAGAAATATTTGGTACATGAACTTCACAATTTGTACATAAATTGTTACAATCTGATAATGCATCTTAGGATGTGGGTTGAAATATTAACATATCATTCATAATGTATGAAATGTTAAAATTCATTCCCTTAAGTCAGTGATCAGAGAGTAATCTTAATTTTCACATTACTTTTTCTTGAGGGTTATTCAAAATAAACTCTATGGGAATTCTAGTATATAACACAATTGAAGAAGAGTATTTTATTTCTTTTTTCCATCAGAGAAAAGATGCACAATTTATTGTTTCTATAATCATCTTAACAAGGGAAAATTAAGTGGTACATAGAAGCCGTGTGAGTATTAATGAGTTCAACAAGCTTAAAGAGTACAATAATAGTGTTATTTCTAATGAGTATGCAAGTGTCCATTAAACTGTAATTTAGAATAAAACAACATTTACACTAACAAAAGCAAGCATAAGAAGGCAAGCGTGATCTAACAGAGGATTGATAAGACTCGATACAATTTGCACTTCAGGTTGAATATACAGGGCTCATCAGTAGAACTAAGCTATGAAATTTCTTTCTACTCTCATTTTATCTGATTATAAGAAACAGCAGCAAAGTAAAGAAAACAGTATACAGAAAGCCCCTTATTCAGAAAACATACTGTTTGGTTTCTCCTTCCTGTTGGGTGTTTGAAGTTAATTCATGGCTCTGTACAATCTTGTACGTGTGACAACATCCTGGAAGGTTACTGCTATCAGCGCATCAGCTGCCACTGTGATTCCCATGTTGTCAAGTCTCAGTGGTCCTGTGTCATTAGCCACTCTCCATCTCACTTTCCAGGGGCCTATAAAAGAAATGAACAGGCAAGAAATATCTTCATCTGCACCTGGACCCTCTCTGCTTGGGAGAATAGGGCTTATCTGTCATTCCAGCATATCATTCAGTATAGATTTCAATTTCTTTCCTTACCTTTCCACAGAAGGTAGATGGAAGGTTCAGTGATGTTTCAACTAAAGGAAACAACTTTAGTTGTTTCTTCCAAGTCCAAGATGTTAGCGTGAAATCTCTGTCCGCATATTCTAGGTAATTCACTTGTATGCGTGGGAACTGAAAGAATTAACAGGGTGTTTCAGTTTATAGGTTGGTCGGTTTGTTTTGTTTGTTTGTTTTGTTTTGTTTTTCTTTTGCTTTTGTTCTTTGGGTTGTTTTATTTCATTTTGTTTTGTTTTGTTTTCTGGCCGCTGTGGGTGCCACTCTCCAGTCTGATTTTTTTAAGTTATTTCAATTGTGTTAATTTATTGTTCATTTTTGGTCTTCCTTCAGCTTTCTTTGCATTCCTTTAAGTCTGTTTTCTTTTTTTTTAAGTCAGAAGCAAACATGTCTATTGTAAGATGCAGCCATGCAGCCAACAGGTTTTGAAATGGTTAATTTAAATTATTTAGTGATTAAAATGTATTCTAATTCTCTGTGTGACAGCAGTTTTTCCGTGACTAATTTAATAATTTTCCCCATATATATTTGCTTTTGGTTTAATCATCTCATATGGTGCCATAAGCCAGAGCCTAAAACAAGAGAAAGTTGAGACTACCCCGGCGGCATTTCCTCAGCTTCAACTTTCAGAGCTCTCTCTTACAAGATGGCTCATTCCCCTGTGGCATGTGATTAAAGACTTTATGGTTACTGCATTCCAGGATTGGGGTTTTTACTGACTACCCTGAGAGCTGACAGTTCAGAATCCACCTTCGCAGCTGAGATCCTGACAGTGAATGTGTTCAAACCATACATGCGTCCATATCCTGAGGCATCACCTGCATTTTTCTAATCCACTCTTCATCCTCAGTAATTTATTGAAACTTAAGCCTATTTATCTTTGCTCAGGTCTCCTGAAGAAGGATTAGTAGGGACTTGTCTGTTCCTTCTTTGATTTCAGACTATTCAGTTATCTTTTGATTGTAGCTAATTGATTGTCTTAAAAATTATATTGTAAGCCAAGATTGTCTATGAATGCTTGTAAACATCAGGGCCGAGGAGTCTTTCATAGGGAGATCCCAAGCTTGAGACCAGTATAGGCCATGTGAATAAATCCTGCCAGTGGGAGCATTGGTTTTTCTTTCTGCGTATGCATCAAAAGAGGAAGAACTATCTGAGCGTATTTTCCTGCTTCTGAATGTTAATCTCTAAATTTACTGTGTTTTTCCAGGAACGTGGCAGGATGTTAAATCTTATGTCATGAGTGTGAAGTGTCATTTCTAAAGTTTCTGATCTTCTTTCATGCTTCCTCACAAATAAAGAACATCCATTCTAATGGTTACTCTCCCTTGATGCCTATGTGCATCTACTAGCTTATAATGCTCCGGTGTCTTATCTTGCTCCACCCTTAATAATTGCAGCTGAGACTTAGCTCTACCTGAGTGTCTGATGCTTTGCAATGTAACTTGGAAGAAGTTCTAGAGAGAGAAAAGAGGGTCCTTCAAAGCACATGTATCAGTATAGTCATCAAATCAAAAGAAGTTTTTGTTTAACAAACACATGAAAGTAGAAATCTATTAACTCAGAAGATTTAGCAAATCCTGAACTTAGGTCCTGATTTAAAGTGGTAAAGTTCCATAACTCCCACTTCTAGTTTCTTCCCCTTCTCTTAGAATCTGTAAGACGAGAGTTTTTAATGGCAGGGAAGTGCCTCACTTTCATATCTCATGCTGAATTTATGAGAAATAAATATGAAACTGATGTGTTTGCTCTTAAATACACCAACAGCTCATAAAACTAATCAGTCAATTTCATAGTTCTGTTTTCCACATTTTTTTCTCCATATCTTAAATATTTGATGCTTGGCTTGTGTTGATGGCTCCATTCCATCCTCTTCATGACTCAGTTTACTGCACATAAGCACATTTTTGCAATATATTACTACCGTCTACTGCAAACTTTGAGCTATGCATCTGATGCCAATGATGAGATGTCCTAGTTATGGGAGTGTTTGGCTACTCCCATAGCTCAATCTTCAGAGCAAAGGCTATCCACAGATGCCCAGGAATTTAAAATCAAGGACACCTTCTAGCATGTTGAGGAACAATATGCAAGAGGGGATGACATACTTCTATTTTAGCAGTCCATGTATGCACAGCTGGAGAAAAAGAGCCACTGCTAGCTGAAGAAAACGTAAAGTGAACTTTAGAGAATACTCACTGAGCAAAGACATACTCAGAACAAGACCCCAATATCTCCATAATTATTATTTACCTATTGTACGTCTTATAGTTTTCTGCTCGCCAAGGCTGATATCACCGTCTTGTTGTTTTTGTTACATGTTTTGTATAAAAGTGAAACTCTCTTGGTCTTCAGTTTGAGTCCAGATATACCCTACAGAGAAAGTGGGTTTTTCTCTTGACATATGCTAAGGCTACTATTGTGTCTTAGTTAGGGTTATGGTTGCTGTAATATAACACCATGACCAAAAGCAACTTGGGTAGGAGGTTTGTTTTGCTCACAGTTCCATATGACAACTCATCATCAAAAGCAATGAAGGCAGGAACTCATACAAGGCTGGAAGCTTGAGACAGGAGCTGATACAGAGGCCATGGAGGAGTGACGTTTACTGACTTGCTCCCCATGGCTTGCTTAGCCTGTGAGGCCAAGAACAACAGCACAGTGATAGACCACTCTCTATGGTTTAGGCCTTCCCACATCAGTCACTATAATTAACCCACAATTACTTACTCAGCTAAGTCACTTGATATGGCCTTGAGAAATTAGCTGTGGTAGGCTGGAAGAGACACAACAAAACGTAAACTGTGGCAATTTTTTAAATTTTATTTTTATCAATTAATTAATTTTTATTAATTAATTACAGTTTGTTCACTTTGTATCCCACCTGTTGCTCCCTTCCCAACCCCACCCTCCCTCTCTCTTCTCTACCCATTCCCCTCCCCCATTCCACTGATAGGGGAGGTCCTCCTCCCTTTCCATCTGATCCTAGTCTATCAGTTATCAACAGGAGTGGCTGCATTGTCCTCCTCTGTGGCCTGGTAAGGGTGCAACCCCCCTGAAGGGGTGGTGAACAAAGAGCAGGCCAATCAGTTCATGTCAGAGACTGTCCCTGTTCCCATTACTAGGGAACCCACTTGGACACTGAACTGCCATGGGCTACATCTGTGCAGGGGTTCTAGGTTATCTCCATGAATGGTCCTTAGTTGAAGTATCAGTCTCAGAAAACACCCCTGTGTCCAGATTTTTTGGATCTGTTACTCTCCTTGTGGAGCTCTGTTTCCTCCAGGTATTTCTATCTTCCCCTACTTTTATAAGATTCTATGCATTCTGCTCAGAGTTTGGCTATGAGTCTCAGCATCTGCTTTGATACCCTGCAGGGTAGAGCCTCTCAAAGGCCCTCTTTGGTAGGCTCCTGTCCTGCTTTCTCTCTCTTCTGATGTCCATCCTCTTTGTCTTTTTGAATGGGGATTGAACATCTTACTCAGAGTCCTCCTTCTTGATTAGCTTCTTTACATGAACAGATTTTAGTATGTTTATCCTATATTATATGTCTAATATACAGCTGTGGAAATTTCATTGAGAAAAATCATATTTTTATACCTTTATCAGAAAGAGAATATAATGGCAATTGCCAGGATCAGTACAGTTGGAGTTTACAGGACACTATGACTTTTGCAAGCTATACAGTATATGGAAGATTTAAGATGGACAGTCCTGTCAAGCTTCTATGCTTCCTTGACTTCCAAGGGAACATACAGAGAAACATACGGCCGCCTAAATGCTTCACTCCCTGAGGAAGTAGTTTGGTCTCTCAGGAACTGGAAAACACATTGGGCATGTCTTCAAAGCAGTAAGGCCGGACCGACTCCATGGTTCCCTGAAAAAATCACAACCATCGATATTACCATCGACCGGCATTTAAGAAATGCCTCAACTGGGCAGCATAGTGGAACTGGCTCTGGAGGCATGTTTGAGGGTGAGGCAAGTCCGCACTATGACTTGAGAGCGACAGAGCTGACCCTGCCTCCTGCAGATGGCAGCACAGTGCTGCAGAGCTCCCCCTGGTGGTGAGTATGTAGAAGACCTGGCAGGTTGTCTCACCCCAAAATCTATTTCACCTGTAAACTGATGGAGTGCATTGAAAGATCGACCCTGCGGATCCAAATCTGCAGGACCACCATGGCACAGGGCAATACTAGGATAACTGCAAGAGTTCCAGTGAGGATCCAATATTGATGGTGTGACAGAAGACAGAGATCTTGAATCTGACAGTGACTCACTGCAATCAACATTTGCAAGCGAAGATATGTGGACAGAGGAGTATACTGTGGGAAACACTGTGTCATAGTAGTTTCCATAATGAGATGTTTTCTGGGCTTAGTTTTGTTTATTTTTTTCTGTTTGTGTGTTTCAAATTTTACTTTAGAGAGGAGGTTGCCAGGGCAGATTTAAGGAGACAGTACTGGGTGGATGATGTGAAAGTCACAAAGAATCAAGGTAAAGTAAAAAGAAAAAAAAGAAAAAGGAAAAAGAAAAGAGAAAAGAAAATACTCTACAGGCTTGCTACAGCCTAATGTTATGGAAATATTTCCTTAACTGAGGTTCCTTCCTCTCAGATGACTTTAGCTTGTGTCAAGTTGACATAAAACTATATCGAGCACATAATGCATGTCCAGTGTGGGGTTTGTGAAAATGCATCTGCTTTGTTTTCAGCGAGCCTTTGTTTTAAGTGTAAATCTCTGTATGAGCGTGTGATCTTCCCTCAGTCCGTTCCTGTGGGAGAGGGCCACACAGATACACACACCGGTGTGTTCAGTTGGTGAAGTACTCATTTTAAAAACACAGGGACCTGAATTCAACACTCAGAATCCTGTAAGAATGTTTGTAGTTTGCATCTATAACCACAGTGCTTGGGAATTGGAGACAGTGGGACACCTGAGATCTGCTAGGCCACCAGTCTACCCCAAACAGTCGCTACAGGAAAAGAGACCTCTTTCAAAAATAAGTGAGTGCTTACTTTAAGGATGACACCTGAGGGTGCCTTTTTTGCCCACATGCTCAATATTCAGCCTGCACCCTTCCACCCTACCACACACACATATCAATTCACAAGAAGGAAAAATATTTTAAAAGTTTGCACCTTTTAAAGTAACTTAGTCGGCCAGGTGTCCTGTTTATTTTTTCATGGAGTAATGTGGATTACACAATTTGATCTTCTCTACCACACAGATATTATTGTTAATACTATATACAGTTATTACCAGCTAGTCAAAGTGAACTTTGAGGTGAAGTAGCTCAAGAAGATACTGTTAGAAAATATTTTCATCATATTCAAGATGAATCCTGAAGACTGATAATGTCCACACATAGACTAGTGTGATCAGTATTGCTGCTCAGTGTGCATAGGGGCCATGACATACATAATTAGAAACATATCCTGGCACAACACAAGGATACTGAAGGTTTAAGAACTATTAATACAGCCAAATATTCCCAATAAATGATGAAGTGACATTTAATAATAGTCCCATGTAGTGAGACTTGACTTTTAGACTTAGTTATATCATCTACAAGTTGTATGATCTTGCCCAATTAATTTAAATTTTGGCCAAAGCTTATCTGTAAGAATGTTGATTCCTTTAGATATATTTCGTGTGAACTTCCATCTCTAATTTTTTATATCAATGACAAATATTTATAAATCCTTAATTGTCATATTTTTATTGTGAAAGTATAAATATAAGTCGTGTTAAAGTAAAATTAAGAATTTACTAACTTATAGAATGTGCTGCAATTCTATGTATGCAGATAAATTTCCAGAATTAGAACTATGCGACTTTTCAGAAGAGTACAAGGAGTTCTTGTGTGAACACAAGAACAAATCCTGGAACATAAATTCTAAACTTCGTTGTTGAGTTTTTGGAAGTGTGCAGTTGGGCCTTTGCTATTAAACCTGAATTTCCAATTCTTTTCTGACCTTCTTTTGTTTAGTTTAATATATTTCAGAGGGCATAGTACAAGGTGCCAGAATAGATGTTTTTTTTTCTTTAAGTTTAAAAATCATCATAAACTCTAGCATTATTCTACTAAAAGAGTCATGTGTTCAAATAACTCTTTGATCTGTGTTTATACCAACTTTAAAAATACATGTGTTGCAGTAGAAACAGAATACAGGCTCATAAAGGAAAGATAAGTTTCTTCGTTTTTCAGTTGTTATCGATCATTTATTGAGTGGTTAATTCAATGGTATGACATGCCATTATCTGACTGTAAGCCAATAAGGTTCTTTTGTCATAGTGTATTGGGTTAGTTTAAGCAGCATGCTGGAAACGAATAGCCCTGAGTAATTGATTGCAGAAATCACATTGCCAGTTTGTAGTTAGCGTTTTGTAATCTTGAGTCTGTTTATTCTATGACTACTTGATTCTTGTTTCCAGACACTGAACTTTTCTGGACTGAGTTTGGGCTGTTCTTTTTAATACAGCCTTATAAAAGAGGAATGAGGAGATATGCAATACTCCAGTTTGATCTGAAAATTTCTGAATTACTGTGTGGAATTCTTGGCAAACTGTAAAGCCTCTGAGCAAAAGGATGGATTTCAGACCAGTCTTCCACTTCCTAATTTCTCTTCATACTATATACAAAACCATGTGGATAAAATTAGGAAATTTAGACTATTAGAGCAAGACACTGTTCTGGAACAGAAAGCATAGTATATTGTAAGTGCTCTTCTTAGATGTGATATTGGCCAGGAGCCTTACTGAAATTAAAGTGGAAAAGCCCAGTCAAAACCATAGTCATCTTTACTCTTAGGCTATTCTGAGAAAGACTCATGTCTTTCTTTCCTCAGCAACCCACACTCCTGTGTCTCATAATATACTTTATTTGGAGATAAAGTCTTTTATAGAAGCAATAACATATACATGAAGTTATAAGAATGGTCTCCAATATGAGATTTGTATTTATTAAAAGGGGGGGGGGCATTGGAGACAGACACTAACTTGAAAGTCACATAACCATGAAGACTGGGAAAGAGATGATGCCTCTCCAGCCAGGAAATGTCAGAAATCACTAGAAATGCAGCAAGGCTTAAGCTAAAAGGTATGGATCTCAGAACTGAATAGATGACTCCAATGCCTTGATTATAAGGCTTTTAGCCAACAGTTTGATGTAATGAATTTTTAGGGCAACTACTAGTTTGTTGTTTTGAGTTGCAGCTATTCTAGAAAACTGGCATACCAAAACCATGACATATGTGATGTACACAGAAGACTTTTGTACCTGTTTATAATTTATCCACATATTATCCATATAGGCATATAAAATCACACATGCACACACATATGCAAATATATGAAAAAACAGAAATTTTGTATCAGTGCTAGGAAATAAATCAGAGGTAAATGACAGGGTTTATTTTTATCACTTTAACTTTTTATATTAATTACAGTTTATTCATTTTGAATCCCAGCTGTAGCCCTCTCCCTCATCCCCTCCCAACCCCACCTTCCCTCTATCAGCTTCTCCCATGCCTCTCTCCAAGTCCACTGATCACTTTAATTTTGAAAGTAGAAAAAGTTACTCTGCAGATAAGAAATAATTATGGTTTTGTTGCTTAATTAAAGAACATTCTCGGTGCATTCTGAGAGATGCACCGTTTTGTAATTTCATCGTTGTGCTAAGACTCTGAAGTGTCCTTTCATAATCCTCTCTTGAGTATATATTGGTCACTCAGCTTGATGACAGAGATGTAACAAGAATGAGAGGGCTCCTGATGGTTGTTCCAGATGGCTCCTGGGACAACAGTGTGAATGCAAAGAGTAAATGTTCAATACATTTCAGTTCCCTGTATCAACTGATCTCATAAGGTTTTCCGGGGGTGACCTTAATCTAGAAAATAATCCAAAGCACTATATTAAAATGAATGATAAGTCAGCTAGTCTGAGCATTCTAAGATGATATGATATAGTAAATAGTCTGGAATTTCACACCTGATCAAAGTGGTTATGAAATATTACATAGAATACGTCTCTCTTTCTCGCTGTTCCTTACCCACCTTTCTTTATGCAAAGAGAGAGAGAAGGAGAGATCTGGGTGGTATATGTGTGTGTCTCGGGTGTTTGTGTGTGTGTGTGTGCTCATGTGTGTGTCCATGTGTGTTTTTGTATGTAACCTCTTTTCTGTAACAGAACAATTCAGACTTTAGGATCGTATGTATAATAGGGGTTTCAAGACTGTCTTTTGTTCTAATAATTAACTTTGAATATGTTTCCAGATGTAGGGCTTCTAAATCCCTTAGGATTTTCAGTATGATATTTGTGTGTGGTGACTCTTGGAAGGGCACTTCAATGAAAGGCTTCATGACAGGAACTGATCACTGTAAGACCAAACAATGAGTAGAAGAAGCTTGGAATATGGTACTATACAAAGAAATTAGAGGCAATATAATTGAAATAGAAAATCAAGTCTGAAAATAGAGGGTTTGGGTCCATTGAGTTGTTGACTAGATATCTAGGTGAATAAAGCTTAATCCTAGGTTTCACCTAGCTTTCTTGCATCAGAAGTTCTTGCATTTGGAAGAACCCTTCCAGATTTTCCTCTGTGATACTGCTGTTTGCTGTTCATCTGGGTAATATACAGTAAGTCTTTATCATACATGAGCAACTAACTGTTTGTTTGACTTCTGTAATCCATCAGAGTAAAATCACCAGACGTTACTAGATTTGTTGTAAAGACAGATTTCTAGCCAAATTGGGGATTTGGGGGTAATCTAATGATACTCTTCAGTATCATTGCCTGAAGTTGGAGGTAGGTTTCTGGATCTAAGAGCCTAACTAACTTTAAGTAACCTGTGCAGTAATAAAACTTTAAAATAATCTCTTAGCACCCAGACCATTGGAGAATTTATTGGTATGTGAAAACCACATCTTTAATGTAAAAAAAAAATGTTTAGTGAAGTACAGAATTCTTTTAAATTTCCTACTTGGTGATTTATGTAAACAATTATTATATGTGTGGCTTCTTGTCTTGTCGTTTCAATCTGTATATTTACCCTAAATCCTGTGTTCTTGGGACCGTACTGAAACAGCAGATTTATATCAGATCTCAACTCTGCTTGCCAAACAAGAGGCAGAAGGATTACTCAATTGCTTTTCTTATATTTCACACTTCTCTGATTTTGTACTTAACTCTGAAAGATGCTGTTTTGAAAATTCAAACTAATGAAAAACATAGCAGAAAGAGATCTGATACAAGTTACAGGAAGAATAAATTGTCTGAAAACACTCTCAAATGAAGAATAGTTAATTGTTGGAGAAACAAAACATTAAGAGGTGTTGACAATGGTTTCCAAATAGTAGCAAGGACAGAGATGAACTAGAGTGAGTTTCTGTTCTCCTGGGAAGTAAGATAAATAGCACTAAAAAGCAGAATGGAATGAGGACAATTCACATGTATACTTAGTTCCTTTTTTTTTAATTTATTTATTTTTATCTCAATCACAGGTTAGGTACTTTGAATCCCAGGCGTAGCCCCCTCCCCCATTCCCTCCTACCATCCCACTCCCTTCCTCATCTCCTTCTTCCCCGCCCCCTCCAAGTCCACCAACAGGGGAG
>CM053763.1:48100307-48159630 GCA_028658305.1 Pachyuromys duprasi | reverse complement strand
CTCCACTGCTTTTGGGTGTTTCCGGTGGGGCCATGGTGTCCTGATTTTTGTTGGGTGAGCTCTTTCGCCGATTTCTGGGCATTTGTTTTTATATAATTAGGGAGCTGTTTGTGCTTTAAGGCTGTACTTCAGTCTGAATCTGTCAATCTCTTGTGTCAGGAGTATTCTTCATGAAGATCAGGGATTTCTGGTGGGTTGTGGTATGTGTTTTGTCTCAGTTGAACTCTGTTGTGGGCTCTGTGTTCCCAGCTTCGTGCTCTGTCCTAGAAGCTGTGAGCACTGCAGGCTGGTCACCCCTCTGGTCTGGAGTCTTTACTCCTCACTCTGTGCTAGAGTCTGAGTGTCCAGTTTTGAGATGTCAGCTGGGGGCTGTGGACTCTGCCCTGTGCTTGCTGTTAAGGGCTCTCCCCTGGAATGGAGATTTGTTGCCTCTTTCTGTGCCAGGGGCTGTGCACCACAGTCTGAGATGATGTTTGGGGCACACACAGTGGGTTTGGGTTTGTGTGCATCCGCTGTATGCAGGGCTGTCAGAAATGGTGCCTGAGGCCTTCTCTGTCTGGCCCGTGGACAGACACCTGAACTGGGGTTTTTGCTGGCGGATGTGTGCAGCTTTTGCCCTCAGTGTGTGGTCTGGTCAAGATGGTCCCAGGATCCTCTCAGCCGTGGGTTGAGATAGAACTTGGGTTCTTCCCAGATCTGCCGGAGGACTCACACACTGACTGAGTTTTTGCTGGCGGAAGCATTTGGCCTGTGCCCCTGCAGTGTGCAGACTGGTCAGAATGGTCCCCCAGTCCACTCAGTCTGTGGTGGTTTCCATGATTGGATCATGCCTGCCGCACACCTGTGGGTTGATGCAGAACTCGGGATCCTCCCAGATCTGCTGGTGGACTCACACCCTGACTGAGTTTTTGCTGGCGGAAGCGTTAGGCTCACGCCCTGGCAGTGTGTGGACTGGTCAAAATGGTCCCCCTATCCACTCAGTCTGTGGTGGTTCCCACGATTGGTTCGCGCCAGCCGCACACCCGTGGGTTGGTGCAGACCTCGGGATCCTCCCAGATCCGCGGGCGGACTCACACACTGACTGAGATTTTGCTGGCGGGGCGTTCGGCTTGCGCCCCGGCAATGTGCGGACTGGTCAAAATGGTCCCCCAATCCATTCAGTCTGGTGTGGTTCTGATGATGGGACCGAACCCGCAGCACACCCGTGGGTCGAAGCAGAACCCGGGTGCAGTGTGCGCTCGTAGGGCGCAGTTCAGTGAAAATGGCACCTGGTTCCTCCTGAGACTGCCCGGGAGACAGTCTGTAATGGCGGGTGCGGGCGCCCAGTGCAGCCGCTCGTCCAGATCAGAGCTGTGCGCCGCTGGTCACCGGGAAATTTCTCCAGGTAATAACTGGGTGTCCCTAGGGTTTTCCCACTTGATTTTTTCACCGTAGGAGTTCCGCTCACCTGGCACTCACAATGCTGGCGTTTTAGGTCCCAGAGTTCAGTCTCCTGGTTGCTGCATTGTTTCTGCTCTCCTACTCCTCAGACACAGTGTTCTCTCATGGCAGCCATCTTGGATCTCCCCTTGCATGTATACTTAGTTCTTTTACATGCTCCTATAATATCTTTTTTAAAAAATAACATTTTTTTAATTTCAAGAAAATACAGCTTCACATCATCTAAAAGAAAGAAAACTGTTATTACATCTAAAAGATTAAATTTGCACTGTTAAATGAGAAAGTGCAAGAGCATTTATGTTGTTCTTACTCAGTTTATTAATTTTACTGCTGATATACTTTGCTTCCGTTTCATCTTGGTAGAAATATTTAAGAACAACTATTCATACTCATTTAATAAGAGTGATATTCCCATTTTCCTATTTCATTGTATTATTGGTCATGGAGTCATCATATATGGACTTTAATTATATTAGAGTATAATCTTTCTATAACTTATCTGTGCATTTATGACCGGATAGACATCAGAAGCAGAGAAAACAGGGTACAGGGCAGGAGCCTACCACAAGGGGCCTCTGAAAGACTCTACTGATAAGTGTATAGAAGCAGATATTGAAACTCATATTCAAACTTTGGGCAGAGTGCAGGAAATTTTATGGAAAAAAGAGGAGACAGAAAGACCTGGAGGGGCCAGGAGCTCCACAAGGAGACCAAAAGAGCCAAAATACCTTGGCCCAGGGGGACATATATCATATTTTTGTTTGTTTTTATTTTTCCAGTCTACTTTAGAAAATGCTTCTGTTTTTATTTTTTCTGTTTCTACAAAAAGTGGACAAGCAGATTATTCTCTTTCTAAAACAAAACTGGAGAAGCTGGGGTCAAACATAAGCCAGTTAAAAGAACAAATCAGTCATCATCAGAAAAACTTCCTACACAGCAGATGGGAACAAATACAGTGACCCACAACTGGAGACTTTGGATATAAATTCTGGATTAGGGGTAGGGGTTATGTCTACTTCCCCTCTCAGCATTTGTGAGATCTTTGCAGTCCTAAATAAATGTCTGTATCAAATTCCTCCCCTTGGGGCTCAGACACCTCTGTGGAAGATGGGGCAGAAAGAGTATAGGAGCCAGAGGGGACTGAGGATACCAAAGAAACATGGCCTTCTAAATACATCAGTACCCATGTACCTATGAACTACAGAAACTGAGGTAGCTTGTACCTACAGAGTCTGGGCCAGATGGGTTTGTCCGCTGGGAGAGGAAATAGACTAAGACCCCATCTCTACCCACATACTATATTCAATTGAAAACAACTTGCAAAGGAGAACTTAGTTTTTTCTAGCAGAATCTCACTGGGTATACAATACAAATAATACTTAAGGGCAGGTCCCACGCTGAACAGTATATGGTCAACACAAACCAAAGTAAACAGTATTTTTGAAGGTTTTTGGTCTCACAATAGTTTGGGTGGTGTTTGTTTATTTGGTGTTTTGTTTTTCTAACAAATAATTTGCTTATATATTATGGTTTCCAATTTTTATGGGTTTTCTGTGTGGGCAAAAGTATGTGTCTCAGTCTTTGTATGTGTATCTTGGGTTTTTTTTTTCTGTCCCCTTTTTTGTTTTCTTTTTGTTGTTTTCCTATTATGGCATGTTTTATTTTACTTTATTTTATTATTATTATTTAGATGCCTGTTTGTATTATAATGAGAGAGAGAAAGGAAATGTATAGGTTTGTGTGGATGGGGAAGTAGGGAGAATCAAGAAGGAGCTGGGGGAGGTGAAACCATAATCAAAATATGCTATAAGGAAAAAATATATTTTCAGTAAAAAAAGAACTGAAGAAAAACACTGAGAGGAATACAAGCTAACTACCCGTCACTAAGCATTTCCAGAGAGTCCAATGCAGTACCTACAACTCCCCAAAACTGATGTAAATCGTTCAGAAAATAAACAACAACAATAAAAACCACATTCTTTCTATACTTGTGAAATGGAAAAGAGTAGAATTTGGTCCCCTTTTGGGGAAGAATGACCATGTTTTTCCAGTCCTTCTCTTCCTGCCTGTCTCCTTCCCTCTCTCTATTTCTTCTCTCTTTTCTTTTCTTCTTTCTGCACTCTTATAGGGTTTTAAGAGTCCTTCTGTCCTTCTATTGTCTCTTTGTTTTTCTAATCCCTTTCCTTTCCTGGTTTCTGCTGTCGAATATCAGAACATTTGTTTTCAAAGAAGACTTAGTGTTCAAGGTCGCTGGAAATTCCTGACTTTATATATATGAATATATGTATATATATTCATTTTTATTATTATATTTTATTCAATTTGTATCCTGATTGAAGCCCCCTCCCTCATCTCCTTCCAATCATACCCTCCCTCTCTCTTCTCCCTCTATGCCCCTCCCCTAGTCCACTGATAGGTGAGGTCCTCCTAGTCTATTAGGTCTCATCAGGACTGTTTGCATTGTTTTCCTCTGTGTTCTGGCAAGGCTGCACCCACCCACCTGGGGGATGATATCAGAGAGCCTGCCACTAAATTCATGCCAGAGACAACCCCTGCTCTCCTTAGTAGGGAACCCAATTGGAGACTGAGATTATCTTGAATGAGGTAACCCAGAGACAGAAAAATACGCATGGTATATGCTCACTCATAAGTTATATAACAGGATAAACATACTAAAATCTATACTTCTAAAGAAGCTAAACAAGGAAGACCCTAGGGAATATGCTCAATCCTCATTCAGAAGGATAAACATGATAGACATTAGAAAAAGGAGAAGACAGGGAACAGGACAAGAGCCCACTACAGAGGGCTTCCTGGAGACTCTACTGATTGAATTATCAAAGCAGAGGGTAAGACTCATAGCCAAACTTTGGGCAGAATGTATGGAATTTTATGAAAAATTTGGGAGATAGTGTTGGGATTTTGGAAACAAACCTGCTTCTGGGTCACCTAGCAACTTCTGATGTCAATGTGTCACTGGCCGGGTGGCACACCTGGAAGACATGGTTACCTTCCCCCTTAAAGAGACCAGCCAGTCGTGTGGTTGCTCTCTTGGCCCCTCTTGGTTCTTCTTGCCCTTTTCCCCTTCTTTTGTCTCTCTTGGCCCCCTCTCCTTTCTCTATCAGGGTGCCCCCTCTCTTTCTTTCCTCCCTCTCTCCTTCCCCCAATCATGTTCTGCTTTGTCTTCTCTCCCTCTCTTCATATCCACCTAATAAACCTCTTTCATATAAAAGATGTTGCGATCATCATGATTTATTTTGCACCCTAACATATGGCGCCGTGACTTGGATGGGTCCCCTGGTATTGCCAGACTCCTTTGAACTCCTCTGGGACAAAATGGATTTGTGCAACAGAGCTCTCTTTGCTCTATCTATGCCTAAAAATGTTTACTTTTCTTCAACTATCTTATTGCGCAGGGCACATTTGCCTTTGTCTCACCCAGTGGCGGCAGCAGAGGCAGTAGCTCCCTGCGGTGGCTACCACAATGCCGGACCACAGTCGTGCCAAGGCGGCTACCGGCTGCTTGGACTTATTCACTGCCAACCCTGGGGACTGCCAAAATCGGCTTGAGATAATCTGCTTTAGGTAAGAAATCGCTGGGAACCTGGTACGTAGATTTGCACTGCTATCTGAGCTTACTTGAGCGAGATTTTGAATCTCCCATGAGATGCTCGCAGCCATGTTGGTTTTGGAAGGAAATGGGCAGAACTTTAGCTTCACCATGGACTCCATGTGGCTTTGCTGCCATTTTGACTCAGGGCAATTTGGCTCTGCCTTGCCATGTGCTCACCCCTCCCTTACTCCTATGCCTCTCAATATTGTAACCTCTAGGGTGCTGTTTCCAAGCTTTAAAAGATCTTTTCTTCCTGATTTCTGCATACTCTGCTCCTAAAAATTATATATAATTTTAAATGCTTTAAATTCCTTATCTAATGATTTACATAATTTTCTCATTGGGTTTACATTTACAAGACTTCCTTAATAATAACTGTTTATCTTTTAGACTAGGACAACAACGAGCCTCATTTTAAATTGGTATGACTTTTATAAAAATTCAAAGTTACATTTTACTACCTATAATTCAACCCTCCTTCAAAATAAATTTTACATGATAATAAAATTTCAGATATAAATATCTATTCAAATTAAGTTGGTTCAAAATGTACATCTAAATGCTTCTGTCTTTTCAGTTCCTAAATTAATAAATGCTGTTGCTGTTTCACCTGCCATGTGCTGCCTGTGATCGGGATTCACCACTACGCTTTCTGGTTAATAGGTTTGCTTTAATAAATTCAAATGTAATTTTTAGATTGCTTTATGCTGTTATAGTATAGTAATATAGTAATATTATCTGTTTTAAAACTTATAAGTCAGGTTGGTTACCCCATACATCATTTCACTAATATTCTAAATTAAGGTCTATTAATTTTAGAGGATTTATTTATATTAAAACGTAGTCATTCTGCTGTATCTCTACTATCAAAAGGTTAAAATATGCTTGGTCTTATTTTCTAAAAATGATATCATTATAAATCTATAGTATAGCCTTAGATTTTTATAAGCTATAAACTTTTTATATACTAAAACATACAAAAATATTATACTCTCACTTTAATGGACTGTATTTATGACTTTTAAGGCTCCAACTTAACAGGGACAAAACCTAAAGTCCTAATATTTAATGATTAACAAATACAAGTTAATAGTTAGTCATCTCATAGATGTCTAAATATATATTTAAAGTCCTACAGATACAAACATGGTCTCACTGCAATCTTTAATAAACAGCTGAGGATAGTCATTGAGTCACCATATAGGAATTGGTGAAAATAATAATAATAATAGCCTTCCTGACAGGCTCATCCAGAGCCAAAACTATGCTCCAGACCATAGCTGCTGCTCTAAGGCTGCTGGCATTCACACACAAAAGCAAAGAGGTCTGCAGTGCCCCATTCCGCCAGGGTATAGCCAAAAGTCAGTTCTGCCAGATGACTGTTTCAAATGCAGCCAAAGAGGGCAATGGTCCTGCTGCTGCCTCAACAAGCCACACTGCCTGCTGGCAGACTGGCCTCTGGATGTCAAAATGCTCCCATGCAGGTTTGTCTTCCATGCCCAGCCATGGAGGTTCAACCAGCACAAGAGCCATAGACACTTCCAGCCTTCTAGCTCTTTGGCCTGGCAGAGGACAAATGTATGGCTCCTTGATTCAGCGACCTCCACCTCTCTCTCCCAGCCCAGAGTAACATTACAGGTCTGTTTTGGCCTCACAATGGGGTCCCACAGACATATTGCCAACTTCTGTGTCGGGAGACTTCATGTGCCTTCCCAGTTCTCTTCACATGCAGGAGACCAGGCCTTACGCCTAAGTCGTAGAGTTGCTATTGTCAGGCCGAGACACAATATGCCTTGTTGCCAGACTAAAAAACAGGCCTCAATGTAACCTTTTACCATCCCTTTATTTAGCTAAAGGACAATAAATGTTCGTAGCAGTCTCACCTATGTCTCATGGTAAACAACTAGATAAAAGACCCCCCCCCCCTCAAAAATATTTTTTAGTCTAAAAAAGCATCTTGAGATTGATAAACACCAGTTATATATGCTTGAGAGTCTAAAACATTAGCTTAACTTAAGATTGGTAAATGTAAATTATTCATAATTGATTGTCTAAGATAATGTCTGTCTTAAGGTTGTCAAACGCAAGTTTTAAATGTTTAAATGTCTAAGAAAATGTTTTGAGGTTGGTAAATACAAATTATAAAGGTTGCAATGTCTAAGATAATTTAAGATATCCTAAATAGATAAAACTACTTAATAATTCCTCCTGTTCTTATGCTACTGTTGCACTGACTGTCCAGAGTTTTGACCTTTATCAATAGAGCTCTGAACTCTATTACAAAAGGATTCCACTATATCACATACTATTATGTTTCTAAGCTCAAGATTTTAAATCTCCATAACGTGTGCTTACACTAATGATTAAGATCAAGTGAGCTTCCACTTCTACTTCATGAAAGGCTTCTGCCTTTTCAGAGCTCACCTTAAAGAATGTTTATGCTGTTAACATGAATGTGTATGTCCACTGCTTTCTCTACAATGTATATTTCAGTGCAGATTACAATTATGATGCTAACATGTCTAAAGTTTTATCCCCTATGTAAAATTTAAGAGTAATTCTTGTAAGTTTCTGGAAGTCCACCTGAATCCACCTCTCAGGTCAATTGGGCTCCAGATAAGTACTGCACTTATTGCCTATCTCAGAAGGTGGGATTCCTCTCCTTTCCCTGCTTTTGGGACTTCCCTTTCCTTGCTACCAGATTGTTCTCTGCTGCATGCAACACAGGCTGGATTGGTGAGTTCTCATTGGCCAGCCACTGGATTGGTGAGTTACCTTATTTATCAGCATAAAATGCCTCTCTTGGAAGGTGAAGCTTGACTGTTCGATGTCCAGCAACTTCCCACTATCTTTTGAGGTGGAGGAACTGCCCCTCAGCCATAGTCTTTACTGGCTATGGTTGACTCTCTGCTGACCTATATCTAGGGCTCCTTTTCCCTTGGGAGAGCCTCCTACGTGCATAGTCCCTTCTCCCCCACTCTCGCTAACACAGGAAAATCCTAGCCCTACATGGAATGTGCTCTCTCAGGCAACTGTGCCCCTGGTCTCTGGGCAAAAGGTGACAAGCTATTGAACCAGATAGGACCATCTCTACTGAGTCATACTTTGCCTTTGGGATGCCTCTGGAAGGTCACTGGCTTCTCTGCCTCCCAATGACAAATGCCCATTTGCCTGTTTCTCCAGTTTCTCCTCTGGGACATCTTCTGGAGAATGTCAGGTTTCTACACCTAGTGCTTGCTAGCACTAGAGCCTCTAAGTTTACACACTTCTGTAACCAAACTTTGCCTCAATGACAGATCCAGAGCAAAGCCTTTTTAATTACTGCCAGTAATTGGGTAAATGAAGGTCCCCCAGGTAAACATAGGTTCCCATGTTCAAGTGTCTTTGTTCCAAACCATCCACATCTGTTCACTCTCCCAAACGTTTTAAATATATACCTAAAGGATTTTCTCCATAACCTACTTAACTTTATCATTTGCCTATCTATTTATGTTTCAGTATCCTGCCAGACACAGGTGTTTCCTATATCCACAACAGCACCAAAGCAGCTACCACAAGTGTTCAACTCTGACCTCACAGACTTCCATCAAGCTGTACCTGCACTTTCCCTCCCAGCCATGGATGTTCTTGCAGACCCTGGAAGGCACCAATGCAGCCTGTTCTTCCTGGACTTAGCCAGTATTTCAGCCTTTTGACCTCCCTACAGCAACCCCCAGTGTCAGCAGGAAATAGCCAGAATAAAATCAATGCCCATTATTCACTTATTAACAAAAGGCTGGAATGATGTGCTTCAGGCCTAGGACAAGCAGCTCCAGGTTCTCCCAGTATTCCTCAGCCCCTGCCTGCTACTTTGCATGGCTGTCAACTCTCTACCTGTAACCCTCTACCCTAAATTTTTCAGGGAAGAGGATTCCCTTCCTTTTGACCATGTAATCTGGAGATGTTGTTGCGGTTATTTCTTTTCTCTCTCTTAACCCCTTGCATGACAATCAAGAGCCACTTCCAATTAACCTACATTTATATACTTTAACTTACCTTACATAAAAAGCAACCCAAGTTCCTCATTTTTTAATTATAGAAAAAAAAGAGGAATGTTAGGATTTTGGAACCAAACCTGCTTCTGCTTCTGGATCTCCTAGCAACTTATGATGACCTTGTGTTGCTGGCCAAGTGGCCACACCTGGAAGACATGGTTATCTTCCCCCTTAAAGGGACCAGCCAGCCATGCCATTCCTCCCTTGGCCCCTCTTGGTCTCTTTTGCCGTCTTCCCCTTCTCTTGGTCTCTGTTGGCCCTCTCCCCTTTCTCTGTTGGGGTGCCCCTCTCTCCCTCTTTCTCTTTCTCCCCATAATGTCCTGTTCTTCCTTCTCTCCCTCTCTTCATCTCCAGTTAATAAACCTCTTTCATATGAAGATCTGCTGTATGCCTAATCGTTATTATTTAATATGTCCTGTAACCTTACAGATAGAAAGACCTGGAGGGGACAGGAGCTCCAAAAGGGGACCCCAACAGAGCCAAAAAAGAGCCCTGGGGCCCTAAAGAGAATGATACCCCAACAAGGACAATGCATAGAGGGGACCTAAACTAGATCTCAGATGTGCCCCATAGACCCAGTCTCCAAATTCCTGACTTTTTAATATAATTCTTTTAACTTTAAAAATTTAGTCTCTATCATTATCTGTAACTGTTCCTTTGAGTTCAGCATCTAAATTCTTGGACTTGGTGAGAATGCTTTCTATGATGGGCATTAAATATTTCTGAAAATGTCAGAAAAGAGATGTCTTTAGTTAAAACGTTTAGTAAAGGCTTGATGTTCGCTGTAGGGAGTGTTTTTATTCTTAGATTAGCAGAAAGTAGAAATGGTCTAATGTTTTTGTAAAAAAAATCTTCTGTGCTTAGTCCAAATTCTATTTGTCCCAGCCAGTGTTTTAGATACCGTTCTATTAACAAATACTAACAGTTTTTCTTACAGGTTCATAGGACACAGAGATATCTCATTTCAAAGCCACACTATTTTCCTTACACATGTCTTTGTTCTCTAATCAGAGAAACGTAATTAGTAATTTTCTCAGGTAAAACATAGTAGGTAGAGATGAATATATTTGGAATATTTAATGCTCTAGCAATGGTCATCCAAATGATAAGCCAGGTGGCCTCAAGGATATGGGCTCATTTATCTTGGAGAGTTGAGTTATTAATTCTTACCAGGAATTACACAAGTGCAGGATATGGTTTTGTGTTCCTGTTCATACAGACTGTCCACAGGCATGACGACCTAAGTAGTTTTCTCCTGGTTCATAACTTAGTGTTCTTCTATTCTTGAGTGTCTGGGATGCCTAGCATGAGGCAATTTGAGACATACTATACTGGCAGAAAAGCCACTTAGATTATAGTGCTTGTGGATATTATGGGTTTTTAAAACTAAGACGAAACATTCAGAAGTTGATCTGGCAGGAGTTGGTTGGAGAAATAAATATGATCAAAGTGCACTGTGTGAAATTCCATGCCTTTGTCAACAGATATATTTTTATATGTCTGTGGAATATGCTGGTCTGATGTACATTCTGTCACACAAAAGCAAGTCTTATAATGGAGTGATAACCAGTGTGTTAATGTTTAGGTTTGTTTTCTGGAAAAAGGATTATAACACTATGATGAAAGCATAGAATTTGGGATAAAAAGCTCTACACGTCTGCATCAAGGATTCTCCACGCAGACACTCAGAACCTACCCAGAAAGAGTAAAGCTGTGAGATTTAATCCTCATGAAAACAGACACTGATAAATAAATGCTTCTATTCTTTTTGAGCTGAGTTAATAAATATTCAGACTAACACAGTTTTAAGAAATGAGGTGACATTTTTCTTCCCTCTGCTCCTGGATTCCCCTCCATCTGTTTCCATCTGATTCCCAGGGTCATGCTCTTAAATGAACAGTTCATCTGTGATCTTTTCTTGCTGTTACTATTTTCAGAGAAATACAGGATAAGAAATACCTGACAGCCCCTCTTACATATCTATTTTTCTAATCATAACTACATCACAGATCTAACATTTTCCATTTTAGCTTTGCAGAACAATCCTCAGTTCCTTCTTCTGAGAGGATCTGTCCCTATCTGTAATTGATGAAAACCTGGAAGAGAACATTCAGCAACTCATTCATAGCCTGTGGCTTAATGGGCACAGTTCTGTGATATCAATCACTAAAATGACAGTAAAGATCCAAGTCAGCATGGCATAATTAACGCAAGAGAGCCAAATCCAGGCACTAATGCTTGGCAACATGATTATGAACACAAATATTTGGCAAGAACTTCTCTCTTAGGTTCATGTAGATTAATGTGGACAAGCTTTTCATTCTTCTATCAGCTATAAGAACATAAAGAATACTCCAATCAATCAAATCACCTGATATGATTATGCTTAGTGTGTTTAATGAGTGTTACTGTAATGCTTGAAGACCAGAGTTTAGGTTTTGATCACTGCTATATCTAATTGCACTTAATGTACTTTGATGTTGTTACTGTGTAATATTCAATGGATGCTGTGTTCTTAGGAGAGGTACGTTAAATCTCCATTTTGTTCTAATTGAAGAAGATAAGCAATAAAGATTTTCCTAGAACCTCTCCCTGGTAATAGATGTGAAATTTGTTTTGCTGATTGGATATATTTAACAATAATATCAAGGTGCTGCTGATTTCCTAATGCTCTTGAATATGACTGCAGACTAGCTATAGAGAGGTAGGGTGTTTTTCTGCATCTTTATTCCCATTTCCCTTCTCCAAATTTATGAGTATATAATGTGGTTGGTTGCAAAGTAATAGTGGCTGTAGATTGCTTTCAGGGTATCCCTGGTAGCATTTCTTCTTCTGAGCGGCTGCTCAGTGCTGTGTTATTCATGGAGATAGTCCAGGGGGAGGCCCAATGCATTCTACAAGCCAGCTCTTTCAGCAGTTATAATGGGTCCCTAAGTGCTTAATTCTCTGTATCAAATGTCTTACTGCTTAGAATACTCAAAGTGGTTTCTATTTCTTCCTTGATCCATGAAAGATGCACCAATTTAGAGTGATCTAATACTAATGACATAACAAATAGTGGGATTTCATGTGATTGAGGGAGTACCATCCCCAAGATTAGGAATATAGAATGGAATGCATGCTCATATAAATTTAGTTTTTAGAAAAGCATCACATTCCAAATGCATTAGCAAAAGGAAGAGACTCAAGATCTAAAATGGAACTCTGAGCTCCTGTTTATTTTTGAAGAGCTTAGTCAAATTAAATCAGGAAGAACAGGGTACAAAAATTGGGCCTGTGTGCACTTAGGTCTCCTAAGTGGCCCCCAAAACAACATAAAACACATCTTTCTAGAAAAACGGATATTTGGATTTTACCTGAATTCAATTAAAAATATGAAAATAAAAACTAACCAGTTTAATGTATTTATATTCATATCTCATATTCAAAGGCTTTTAACTTTGATAATGCTCTGATAGGAAGATGTATGCCTCAAATCAAGCACCCACGTCTCTTTCAAATGAAGTCACATACTTTAGGTTTAGTGGGCTACTAGACAAGAAGATTCTATCTGTCAGCAAATGTAGATGCCACAGGTAAACTCGACAGGCATCTCATGACCAGATAGCAAGGCAACTGAAGGCAGCATCAGCAACAACACACAGACTGACATTGTGTTTCAAGTTTTTGTTTTGAGTTGTTACGAAATCAGGTTTCTAGCTACATGTGGTCTGGGCTATAGGTTCTAATTGGCTTTTAGAGTCAGTCTGTGTGCTGTTGCGGATGGCTGGTGGGAATGTAATCTTATATAACCACTTTGGAAATCAATCTGGTACTTTCTCAGAAAATTTCGAATAGTTCTACCTCAAGATCCAGCTATACCACTCCTAGGCATATACCCAAAAGGTGCTTCGCTATTCAATAAGTACATTTCCTCAACCATATTCAAAGTAGTTCTATTTGTAATAGCCAGAATCTGAAAACAACCTATATGTCCTCAATGAAGGAATGGATACAGAATTTGTGGTACATAAACACAATGTAATTACTACTCAGTAATTACAAAGAAAGAAATCATAAAATTTGCAGGCAAATAGTAAGAACTAGAAAGGATCATCCTGTGAGGTAACCCAGAAGCAGAAAGACACATATAATACATACTCACTTATAAGTGGATATTGGCCATATAATATAGTATAAACATACTAAAATCAAAGAAACTAAAAAACAAAGAGGAACAGAAGATGCTTAATAGTCATTCAGAAGGGCAAACAGGATAGACATCGGAAGGAGGAGAAGACAAGGAACAGGACAGGAGCCTTCCACAGAGGACCTCTGAAAGACTCTACCCACCAGATATTGAAAGAAATACTGAGACTCATAGCCAAACTTTGGGCAGAGTGCCAAACCCTTACGGAAGAAGAAGAGGGAGATAGAAAGACCTGGAGGGGGCAGGAATCCACAAGGAGAACAACAGAGCCAAAATACCTGGGCTCAGGGGGACCTGCAGAGACTGATATGCTAACTAAGGACCATGTACAGAGAGGACCTATACCCTCTGCTCAGATGAAGCCCATAGGTTGTTCACTGTCCATGTGAGTTTCCTAGTAAGGGGAGCAGGGGCTGTCTCTGACATGAAGTCAGTGGCTGGCTCTTTGATCACCTCCCACTGGGGGATGCAGCCTTACCAGGCCACAGAGGAAGACAATGCAGCCAGTCCTTATGAGACCTGATAGACTAGAGTCAGATAGAAGGGAAGGAGGTCATCTCCTATCAGGGTACTAGGGAAAGGGCATAGAGGGAAAAGAGGTATGGTGGGTAGGACTGGGAGTAGATGAGGGAGGGGGCTGCAGTGGGTATACAAAGTTAATAAATTGTAATAAATAAATCTATAAATTAAATTAAAAAAGAATGAACTTTGCATATGAAAACTTAGATTGGACATCCTGAGGAAAGCTTCAATTGCACTTAATATGTGCCTTCCTGACTGTCGCTTCCTTGAAGACAAATTTTGAAAATAAGCCTAAAATGGTACTGAGAGCTCTGTCTTATTATTTGGAATTCATGAAAGAGTTTTCAAAAATTATTTATTCTGCTTTGGTGAGTGAAGAAAAAGCTAGTATTAGAATATGTTTTAAATTACATTCTTCTATTTTTCCTAGATGAATATGGATAAGTCCCATGTTCATCAGCAACCAATGATGACATTAGATTCTACAGATGATATAAACATCTGCTCTCTTCATCATTTGTGAATCAATTATTACCACTGACCCAGGTTAAAAACCTATTTATATATTGTTTATAGTTTTTTTCTTTTAAATGGTGCTTTGCATGATACAGAAATGTGAATAGAAATGTGAATGTATAGGTCATTCACAAATGCATTTTAAATGAAATAAAATATGAAGCTACAACACAGAAACAGTTAGAGTGTCATCAAACCTTACATCATTTCTAATACAAAACATTTAGAGAAGTAATTGACACAAACCTAAAAATGTCAAGCAATTTCTTCAGACAGTGTGAAAGAAACTAGCATGAAGAACGAGTTGGTGAGGTTTTGGGAGTTGGATTACATATTGAGAAGTATTTCTGATGTTCCGGCTTCGTTAAACAGAAACTCTATGCTTATTTACACGTCTAGCAATGTATGGATGTTCTGCTGATGACCTGTTTCTGTTAGGCCATTGAGAAGAAATTGAAATAAATATTCTGTACTGGAATTTTTTTGTATCTGCTGTGGTCAGGGAACTTCAATAATTGCCAAAGAGAACGGGATGAATACATTCTAAAATATTTCTCTTCCATTGGCCTGAAAAATTCTTTTGAGACAGAATTAAAACTTCTAGTGGTTGTTGTGTCACAGTGGTGACCTCCTGCCCAAATGGGACGAAAGATTAATACACGAATTCCTGGAAGACAGACAAAGGGATATCAGCACAGATCTCTTCCAGGTGATTGAAGTATTCCCTCTGGCTCTCCCATGTACTCCCATAGAAGCACTTTCATGAAAGCAAATACCTATTATTTCAACTCTTTGTGGGGATGGTTTGCCAGGAATTGCCTTCAGTTAAAAAATAAAATAAATACAACAAAAACAAATTCAGACAGAGAGTTCAGACATCATTTTCTCCCTGTATCTTCTGCTCCTTGCCATCATTCACAGGATAATGTGATTAAACAAACACTTTTTCTTTCAAGCCAACATTTCTTCAAAAAGGTCTATCATTTGGCATATGGCTTTGACTTTGCTTGTCAACTCATATTCTTTTCCTCTTTATTTCCTCTTAAAACTAATGTTTTACCCAAGTCACAAAAGAAAGCCTCTATCATAGAGCTCTTTCTTTGTGCCACTAATCATTTCATAAAAAACAAAAACAGAAACAAAACAAACAAACAACAACAAAAAAACTCTTGATACTTCCTGATTCTTCTCCCCTGCAGTACTTAGTTTCTTAGAAGGTGCTGTTACTCCCTCCCTAACCTCATAAAGGTTCCCTTCTCCAAAGTCAGCATTCCTAATGGACAGCCAAAATGTTCAATTTGCCAACTGCTTTTCTGAAATTCTGACTGCTGTTCCTTCATAATTTTTTATATTCATATTTTCTTCTCCTAGTGTATTTTTCATGATAATGTGTATTACTTTGTATTTTTTATTGTACCTTATCAAATGTTTATCTATTCTAACAATGAAAGGATTCTAAATTATATGTCTCAGAAGAAACTTTTCTCTACTGGGGTAACAGTTTAAATATAAACAATTCCACATGAATGAAGCACAGGCATCTAAGATCAATATGTTTAATTCCTGTCTTAATGTCTCACCTGTGTGTTTAACAAAATTTTAAGATGAGGTCAGTCATCTTTTCCCCCTTTACACATACTACTTAATTTCTGGGGATGAGAACAGATCCTGGGCCTGAGTTACTCATGATGGTATTACCGAGACTGAGACTGGGAGGTTTTTCAGTTATTAATTTCATAGCCCTGAGAGCTTTACATGTGCCTGCGGAGGTTGGTGCCAGGGTGGTGGCACTGAGGATCAGCGATTTGAAGCATGAGAAAGATTATAATTAAAGAAAGTTTTGTTTATCTGGCTTTTAATATAGAGGAGTGGGCAATGAAAATACTATATAAATTTATGCTAACAGCAAGGTTACGGGGACAACACTAAACTCTGCGAGACATTGAATTGTGCCAACACTTGAATAGATATGGTAGATTCCTTCCAGAGATTTCACATGAGAAGGGAAACAAAAAAGCAAGATGGAAGCGGCACGTTAAAAGTAGGAAGAAATAATGTTTTGGTTAAAAGTAGGAAGAAATAATGTTTTGGTTAAAAGTAGGAAGAAATAATGTTTTGGTTAAAAGTAGGAAGAAATAATGTTTTGTTTTTATTTTGTTTTGTTTGTTTATTTCTTTGCCTTGCAAATCTTAAACATGTTAGCCAGAATTTTCAGATGTGGACCTACACTGACTTTTTAATGGACACTAAAACAATAAAGGTAGGTGATTAAGGCAAAGATTCAATAGCTAGCCTTGAAATGAAAGTCACTCTTTCACCTGTTAGCTTAGTATTTTGAGTGATTCCAATTCTGTATTATAGTATGTTATCTACAAAAATGAATATGTTAATAATAACAACAGTATCACAAGATTATTTAAGAATCAAGGATGATCAAACACAGTAAAAATTTACAAAGAGTGCATGCTCCATAGAAAATCTGAAAAAAAATTCTTTTTCTGCAAGCCAAGCAGAGTAACTCATCTAAGACTATAGCATTCAAGACTCTGACACAGGAGAATTGCCACAGGTTTGAGATTAGCTATTCAGTGAGATCTTTTTTTTTTTTTTTTTTGGCTTTGCTTTCTTATGAACAACAACCGCAAAGCAAATGTGTTAGTTATGGTTTTCCTGATACTGGAGAATAATGGTGTCTAGTGGAAGCATGTGCTTCATGCTCTGAATGCCAGCTAGCATCTTGGTTAGAGCCCATACTCAGTTCCTGAATGTTGAAGAGAATATGGTGGTGCAGACACTTTGTTTACTAGGCATAACTACTCATCTTTCTCACCAGCCACTATTAAGTTTGATCTAGTATCTATGTCTTTCCAGATAAGATCTTTAGGACCCTCAGATGAGAATTCTATAGCTCACAACTAGTGTAGGGAACCAAGCAGAGATGACTGATAACTGACATTCCAGTTAAACTTGTGTAACAATTTTGGCTGTGTAATCAAGAGCTTCCCATTGATTGGAAATGAAATACCCCATCTGACTTCCGAAATGCTTAGACCACGTATTGTTGACAGAACTAAATAATGTTCACTGTCTAGTTGTAAATTACTCAATATTAAGTTCATATATCTATGATTTCCAACAAATCTGTAAGCACAAGACCAATTTCTCCATTTCCACCTCCACTGTCATGTCACATACTTTTTGACTTTTTACAGCTCAATCTGAGTTGCAAAGATTTTTTTGGTAAAATTATCATACAGGAATTATAGTAACTAATAGATATAACTCTCTGGAATAAAAATAATTATTCAGAAGACAGTTTAATATTTTATACTACTTAAAACATGATGTGATTATGACGTGCTTTTGGTATGACTGCATGGGCTTCAGATCCTCACGAAAGCGTAGTTTTCCCAAGTTGCACATGTGAACTGGTGCAGGAGAGTGACAAGATTCCATATCCACCCCAAACTGCATAAGCTGCCTTTTACCTACCAATTTAGAGAAATTTGGCTCTCGGTGTACAATATATTAGCAAGCATTGACTGGTAAAATTATTGTTTTCATGTGGTAAAGTAGTCCTTCAAGACATTCATATATAGTGTTTGTGACAAAATTTATGCCTAGCTCATTTTTAAATATTAATTTAAGTCATATAAATAGTATATTAGTATATTAAGTATTATATTATGAAATTATGTATTATAAAATTAATTTGCTAATTTTAGTCATATAAAATAATGTAAGGAATGTCCCCAAATGTGGTAAGAGGTGAACTTTAGGGTAAAAACAACAAACAAAAAATGTCCTAGAAAAGTGACTTTCTTATACTAAAATGCATTTTACATAGTCGACATGAAGTGATTATACTATTTTACAAATCTTTAAGTAACTTACAATACTCTTGATGACTAATTTCCCTCCCTTTTCATTAATTCTAGATGTTATTCAGTGTGAATGGGTGTCTGTTCTGGGTTTCCAGTCCTCAGTTAGGGTTTCTACTCTCAGGAATTCATTTAAAATTTAATGAGATTAAATCATTTGATAGTATGTCACTGCTAAATAGTTATGCAAACATAAATTATAGATTGGGTACACCTGATATTTTCAATAGCACATTCACAAGTAGCATTGAGTAATTTAAATTATAAAAGTTAACTTATAATCTCTTATGTAAAAAGACATTTAAAACAAGAATGGTAGACCACTATAGTTATGGAAGTTTTGGTTTCTTTAAAGAGTCAGTTATATTATGCAAATATATTTTTGTTTTAGTCCCAAGTGTGGAATTTTAGTTGGGCTTTAGTTTTCCACAGCTGGTAAATGTCTGGTGAGGAACATGGCCTTTGACAGCTGGTAAAGGCCTGCCTCACCTGGCATGAAGAGGGGCGTGGTCTAGGGCTCTGAGAGACAAGAAAGAGAAGGCATGGCACATGATACTGGAGTGTGGTGAGTGGCAGTTTACAGAGACCAGAGACCTGTGGTGAGGCAGTTTGGAGCAGACAGTCAGAGAAACACTTCAAGGTGCAGTGGCTTGGAGGAGACTGCGGGCTGCCTTTGCTGTGGATGGAGATTGGAATAACACTAAAAAAAAGAAATCCTCGACCCAAACAGCTCCGAGAAGTAAAGGGGTATGCGCCCCCTCTCCACGCTCACCTTCCCTCTCCTACCTAGGGTAAAAGGGTTGGTGGAAGGGAAGTAGAAGTGTTAACTCCTCAAATAAAATAGAGTTTAAAAATGAACACAACTCACTATACTTCATTAGAAACAGGATTTTTTTTTTTAAACTAACCTTTAGCTTGGTCTAACCCTAAATTTCCTGTATTGGCTGGATTTTAAAATAAAACTTCAACTAAGACAATCCTATTTTTTACTAAAATGTACTATTGCTCATTCTGAAAAATTGGCTTTAGGTTATCAATGTATGAAAACAAGCAAGCCAGCAAACAAACAAAACCCAAGAAGCCAATAAGAGTGCTTATCAGGCTATTCCTTTAATATAGACAGCACAAGTGACTCACCAACCTGCTTAGCACACATGTGTGCAATTCCTGGTCATAGAAGGAGTCACATGAATTTTCTCCCAATTACCTGGGGCACCTATTTTTCATATAAGTTATACTTCTTTAAAACGGTGTATTTTTTTAAAGAATTTTTTTCAATACACAAAATTTCTGTTTTATTTTTCGAAGCATTTCTACTAACATATACTCATTCTATATAGGTGCCATATAGATGGGTCATATACAGGAGAGATCAGTTCAGCTTTCCATTTCCAAACACTTCTTTACAAGTAACATAAATTTGCTTTGGAGGGAAATGTGTATTTCCTCAAAATGAATATCCAATGGGCTGTCATCTTCACTGAAATTTATTTCTAATGCTCCATTTCTTTTTTTTTTAATTTAAATTTATTCACTTTACATCCTGCTTATAGCCTCCTTCCTTGTCTCCTTCTGGTAGGTCCCACTCTCCTTCCTTATTCCTCCCATCCCCTCTATTTCTCAAAAAAGCTTGAGATCTCTCTTACACTACCAACCAACTCCAGCCTATCAGGTCTCATTAGGATTGTCTAAATCTTCTTCCTCTGTGGCCTGACAAAATCGCTCCTGCAGGGGGAAGTGATCAAAGAGCAGACAACAGAGTTCCTGTCATAGACAGCCCTGCTCTCCTTACTAGGGAACCCACATGGACTCAGCTGCCCATCTCCTACATCTGAGCAGTGGGCCTAGGTCGTCTCCATGCATGGTCCTTGGTTGATTCATCTGTCTCCACAAGTTCCCCTGGACCTAGATTGGTTGACTCTGTTGGTCTTCTTGTGGAGCTCCTGTCTCCTCTGGGTCTTCCTGTTCCCCAAGTCTTCCATAGGACTCCCTGCACTCTGCTCAAAGTTTGTCTGTGAGTCTCAGCATTGGCTTCAATCCCCTATGGGATGGAGTCTTTCAGAGGACATTGATGGAGGGTTTCTGTCCTGTTCCCTCTCTTCAGCCACTTCTGGTCTCTAAATAGAAAAAAGAAATTAATAAATTCCAATGATGTTTAGTTTTTTATTTGAATTTGAAATACATTAAAAATGAAGTGAATGTGAATGAAGAATTCTTGAAAACTAAACAAATATAAATACCAACAATCACCACTCCTTATAAATCTCATACTTTTATTTTAGTTGTTAAGTCATTTCCAGTGGCAAAATAGCTAACTTCAGTGCAGGTATGATGTTTATGTGTAACATACATAATGCACTGCATTTAGTGACTGCCCAGTACTACATACAGAAACATTTTATTTCTAATCTGTGAACATGTTATCAACAGTAAAATCTCAATTATTTAGAGTAAAGCAAATATGTATGTTCTCTATGCTGATTTGTTAATTTTGTAGATAAAATGTCAATTTAATAAAATTTACCAAGACCAGGTACATGCCAAATAAGAGAGAATATAAGAAATAAAAAAAGAAACTCTCAGATAATAATATCTACATCTTGAGAAACATCTCTGTCTCTCTTCAGATGAAGTTATTTCCACAGTGATAGTCAATGACAGACTCATAGGTGATTTCAGCATTTAAAATTACAAACCCAGTCATTCTACATGTTAGGAAAGTGATTTCACAGTGCGCTGTTTACATTTGCTTAGAATTCTTTTTCTCTTCTTAAACTAAGTCTCATGAAGTCAAAAACCTATGCAAATCATAATTTTACTCTAATGGTAACCCAAACCCCTAGTTTTTTACTTATACTTAATATCTATTATATAAATACAATAATATGAAAATAAGAAACCTGTTCCACTTATACTAGCAAACTTATGCCATTTTTCTTCACAAACAGTATCACTGAGAAGTTACAAAACAAGAATAAAAATGTTATGCTGTGATAAAATACAATTAATAAAATCTTAAAATGTGCATATAATAAATTTCAAAAACATACCAAAGAAAGAGGATAAAAAATTGGAAGTCTAGGAAGCCTCAAAGTGGATATTCTGGCTTCAGCTGCCCCTCCACTTACCAGTTTCGGGGTTTCAGATCCTCTGCCCCTCAAATATGGTACCCAGTGGTCGCTACAATCTTGGAGGGAGAAAACAGGGAACACTACAGGAGCCTACCATAGAGGGTCTCTGAAAGACCACCCAGCAGGGTATTGAAGCCGATGCTGAGACTCATAGGCAAACTTTGGGCAGAGTGCAGGGAATCTTATGAAAGAAGGGGGATATAGAAAGGCATGGAGAGGACCTTGATCCCCTATTCAGAGATAGCCCATAGGCTGCTCAGTTTCCAAGTGGGTTGAAGGAGTACAGGGACTGTCTCTGACATTAATTCAGTGGCTGGCTCTTTGATCACCTCCCCCTGGGGAGTGAAGCCTTGCCACAGAAGAAGAGAATGCAGACAGTCCTGATGAGACCTGATAGGCTAGGGTCAGATAGAAAGGGAGGAGGTCCTTCCCTATCAGAGGACTAGGGAAAGGGCTAGGGTGGGAGTAGGAGGAGACGAGGGAGGGGTCTACAGCTGGGATACAAAGTGAATAAATTATAATGGATGGATGAATGAATATGAATGAATGAATAAAATTACAAAAATTAAAAAATATAATAAAAAAAGAGAGAAAGACCTGGAGGGGACTGTAGCTTCACAAGGAGACCAACAGAGCCAAAAATTCTGGGCCCAGATGTCTTTACAGAGACCAATACTCCAACAAAGGACCATGCTTGGAGGTAACCTAGAACCCCTGCCCAGATGTAGCCCATGGAAGCTCGGTCTCTAAGTGGGTTCCCTTAGTAAGGGGAGCAGGGGCTGTCTCTGACATGAACTCAGTGGCTGGCTCCTTGATCACCTCCCCCTGATGGGGGAGCAGCCTTAACAGGCCACAGAGGAAGTCAATGCTTATAATCCTGATTTGAGCTTATAGGCTAGGGTCAGATGGAAGGAGAGGAGGACCTCCCCTATCAGTGTGCTAGGGGAGGGGTATAGGGAGAGAAGAAGGATAAAGGAAGGGAGCATTTGGGAGGAGATGATGGAGGGGCTCTAGAGCTGGGATACAAAGTGAATAAATTTAATAAAGAAAAATAAAATAAAAATAAATTTTAAAAAGTTTGGGAAGCACACTGAAAAATATATGATTTTCTATTTAAGATACAATTTGAAGCTAGAATTCTTTCATGTGCTGCACTTTTATTCCTAAAGACAGACAGGAAATATCTTGTCATATAAACAATGATATATTAACAGGTTTCTCTTCCTAAACAAAGATCAGTGAGAATTATGGACCATTTTTCTTCTTGCTATATACCTCAGCCAAGAAAATCTTCCTGCAAAATCCAGTGATCTTAAGGGAGTTCCCACTTGGGCCAGCTTTGTGGTGAATGAAACACATAATAAATGCATTCTTACATAAAAAATAGGAATGTAAATTCAGAGCAGGTGAGTGGCTCTGGGAGGGTGAAATCCAGGCCAATTAGATTATTCACACTCCCTTGATCCTGGGACTATATAAACATCTGAGTCTCCTTTTGGAATTCAAAATGGCCATGTATTTCTGCCTTTACCCCAGCTTACTCAGGTGCTTTTTCTGGATGCATTTGTTGCTCACCTTGTCATCAGTTTCAGAGACGTCACTATAGTATTTACATAAGGAAATACAGCCAGTCTTCTCTGTTGCTACTTTAGGGTGCTTTCTACTCATGTTATATTGAGTTAATTTATTTAAAAGGGAAAGAAAGAAAGAAAGAAAGAAAGAAAGAAAGAAAGAAAGAAAGAAAGAAAGAAAGAAAGAAAGAAAGAAAGAAAGAAAGGAAAGAAAGAAGAAAAAAAGAAAACTACTAGCTAAGTTTGAAAATTTCAACACTGAATTTGTAAGTGGAGTTAGATACTATAGAAATTTTTTTAAATGACACTGTCTCTAACAGTGGCAAAGTATCTGGCACCTGTGAATGGCCTTCTAGACAGAGGATATTTGTACTTAGCAGTGTGTGTGTGTGTGTGTGTGTGTGTGTGTGTGAGTGTGTGTGTGTGTGTGTGTGTGTGTGTGTGTTGACCTGAGACCAGAGATTAATTCTGGAATTTGAAAGTAAGGAATTTTGTCATTTAATTATTGACTTTTAGATTAATGAATTTTTATAATGGAGAGTTAAAATGGACAACATAATGAAAAGCTTTCCATTCGGCTATTTTCATTTGGCCACTGGTTTTACTTTCTACATGAAATCACATCTTTATTTAACAAATGGTAGTTAACATGTCTGTCAAAATTGAAGTGCTTTATATAAAAATGATAAGATTACAAAACTATAATTGTTATTTAATACAAAAACTTTCAGATCTTCTTTATTTGATGATAAAAGACCACACTTAAGGACTTCAGAGAGTAATTTTCAATACAGTGATTGCCTTTGGAATTTTTAGAAGACATCCTCAAGGCTGGCTGAGGACCCTCCAAAGAAGTGAAGTGGCAGTTTGTGTTTCTTTTGTGTTTACCTCTCTTCTTCTACTGAGTTAAAAGCACCACAGGACAATCAGTGCAAATGAAAGAATGTCCATTTCATGTTGATAATAAAATTGAAGACTTATGCCTCCTGTTACTGTTTTACTAGTAATAAAGAAGAACAAAATTATTTCTGTCAGGATGACCACATTAGTTTAATGGACCTACTAGGAGAGAATCATCAATTACTTCTTTGTAGTCAATACATTGACTTCTTTTTATTAAAACCATTAGACTCAGAATGACAGAGGTCCCCAATAAGCTTCCTAATAGATATATCCAAATGATGTTAAATATTGCACTGCCCTAAACATTAAAAATGAAAACATTTATCAATAAAGCTGTAAAACTGCATTTTGAAAAATGCTATGTATTATTTGTTATCTACCTACCTATCTATCTATCTATTAACTATCTTTTTGTTATTGTTGTTTACTGATACACCATCTGCTCCTAGATATTCTTGTTTCACTATATAAAAATACCTCACTACACATTTTAAAATCTATTTACTAGTTAAATACTTAGTATGCTCTTAGATCTTGGCAACTGGGAACAATACATCCATGAGGAAAGAAGGTAAACTTCTATTTAACATACCACTTTTAATTTTTATGCACACTTGCAATGGTAGGAGGGCTGGCTCATGTGATGATCTTATTTTTTTCAGAATAATTTTTTTTTTACTGTTTTCAAAATTTTTATAATTCTTTACTATCACATGTGAATTTCCATCTTGTTACCACAGTGCAATAAAATTGAGCCAAAATATGATTGCGACATTTTGAAGTCACATGTTTTCAAGATAAATAAATACAGTTTATAAATAAGCATGGAGAGAATCAGTTTCATAGCATTGTTGTGAAATATCTATGAGGTGTTATCAGGAAGCACTTGATGGCAAATATTTCTTTTGTTGCATGAGGTATGTACTCACATGTCAGGCACACGTTTTCTTTCACCTTTTTGGTTATGACCAAACAGGTGTGGAGTGACAAATCATAGTGATTTTTATTCATATTTATTCAGGACACTGTACATTCTTTCATGAGTCTTCTCTATGTCTGTATGTTTTCATTTGGAGGTATGCCACCAAATCCTTTATAAACAGGTACAAACTCTTCTTATTTAAAAATTATGTGTGTTTGTTACAATTAATGGTCAAATTTGAAGCCATTGTGCTGTGTTATATACATCTCACTCTGTACAATGACTCAGATACAAAACAATTCTTTCCTTCATCTTGTCATATTTTTTTCAATAGCTGTACATTCCATCATGGAAGAGGGGATAAAACTATTCTAATAGGTAGAGAAACAAGAAGTTTTCTATGAAAACAAGAAGTTTTGTCTCCTTTAACAGTTAGAGAATTTACACCAGTGAAATCTCAACATGGCTACCTAAATCTAATCTGAACAAGAACAACACCAACAGACATGCTAACACGGAAGAGGGAAAGCTGAGGAGTCTTCAACCCTAAAAAAAGAACTTGAAGCAACAAAGGGCTGTTGAGAGCAGGAGGAAGGCGTTTCCAGGTTAGAGCACACTAATTGCTTATTCAACACCCTAAAGATACATATACACAAGTAACTTTCTAGGGACTTATCAGGTTGCATTTATGTATGTAGGAGCACACACACATGCCAACACCACCACCACCACCGCTGCCACCACTATGAAAAAGAGGTCTTGGATTTGAAAAAGAGGAGGTGTGACAGTAATACATGGATGGAGTGGAGAGGGGTAAAAAGGAAAAGAAAAATTACATGTAATTGCATTGTAATTCCAGAAACTATATAATAAAAAGAAGGAAGGGATTTTCTTGGCTATCAGTCCCAGGGTACAGGCTATCATCATGGCAGTTGGCCATACAGCCTGTAGTAAGGAAGCAGAAAGGTTGAATTGAATGACTGAGTTCAGCTATCTTTCTTCTGTTTATTTAGTATGGGACCCCATCATAAGGAATCATACCTCTCATAGCAAGAGTGGGTTAGTATATCTACATAATCGCTTACAGATTTATCTAGAGTCTTTTCTCCAATGTGATTCTGTCGTATCAAAATTTCAATCAATTTAAACTTTCCCATTTATAATATCTGTGTTAAAACTTTCTAAAACACTACAAATTAAGTAAATTGAAATGACTTTTTTTTAAAACTAAGTTGCTAAGAACTTCAGTCTTCATTTTTATAAAGTGATCCCTTCCTTCAGGGGTCCTTGTTACTTGATATCCTCCTCTGCTCCATGAAAATCTGGACACCAGCTCCCTTTATTTTATGTCATGTGATCTTATTGAATATTGATTTAGAAAGCCTAAAGTACATGGTCATTGTTCAGTAGCTTTGTTTGTCTGCACAGTTAGAATTAAAGAAAAGTCCTCTTCCTCTCTTGAGAACTGTAATCTCAATTACAGTTTATCATATCCTACATGTCCCTTGACATTTTTTGAAACATCTACACACTCAGCCCACAAATAATGGTCTGCTGGAAATGTGTCAGTAATAATGATACCTCCTAGTTCACATTTAAAGGCAAGCAAGGAAACAAAGGAAAACAATGGATTTTAATGACTTTATCAATATTAAAATGATAGTAAAATAAATATTTAGAAGTAGTGTTAAAAGAAAAAGTTGTTACCAAATCAAATAGGGCTTTAATTAAATGAAGATTTTTCTGTTGTCTTGCTACACAAGTCCTGGAATTATTTGTAATAAAGTAGCCAAGAAATTCCTTCTAAGTAGTATCTTAGTTGCTTTTCTCTGAAGAGACAACAGGATCAAGCAACATATAGGAAAAAAGTGATTATTAGAACTTAGAGTTCAGAGGCAGAGTCCATGATCATCATGGTGGAAAATACAGCAGCAGTCAGGTAGGCCTGGTGCTAGAGAAGGAGCTGAGAGCTTATATCTTATTTACAAGTAGGAGACACAGAGAGAGACAGAGAGACGAGAGAGGCAAATACACAGAGAAGAGACACAGAGATAGCGACAGAGAAAGACAGAGAGGGGACAAAGACAGAGAGACAGAAAAGGAAACAGAGCAAGGGGGGGGGGTAACTGAGAAAGGGCATGGGCTTTTGAAACCTCAAAGCCAGTGACCTACCTCCTCCAATAAGGCCGCAATTCTTAATCTTTCCCAAACAGTTCTAACAACTGGGACCTAGTATTCAAATATATTAATTTATGGGGTCCATTCTCATTCTAACCACCATGGGAAGGAAACCCGCTTCATAACATATGGCTGTTGTGTTTCGGTTACAGCCAATTGAAACAAAAATTGACAACCTCAAAGTCTAGCCTTTACAAGCAGGTGGTTTGAATTTGATATGATGTGTTAAGCATTTATATGAATGAGGTCTGAAATTCGAACGCTCCCTTTTTCTCTTTAATTTGTCTTTTTCTGTGTGTTTCTTTCCTTCTTTCTTTCTTTTTCTTTCTAATATATTACAATATATAATACTGAAAAAAAATTTAGTAAATAGTGCATGGGAAAACAAAAGATACATAGAGAAGCTGGTAAACAGAATCTATAAGACATGTTAGAAGTATGGTAGAAAGAAAGGAAGATAATCTAGTTGAGAACTGTTTGGGAAATGAGAGAAAGTGAGATAAAATGAGAAATTATGGTCTAAAATAAAAGTAGAAGAAAGACAGGCAACTGAAATTATTATGTTTGCAGGCTTCCTGTTGTATCATCACAAACACAATTGTGTATTACAGCTGCTATTGACATCTTGGACTCAGTAGATTCCTGATGAGGCTGAAAGGAAAATCTTTGAGATCATTTCTCCCTTTTTCTATTGAGACAAATAAAATTGATGTGTGAGGCTAAATTCATACTGAAAACCATTTATTTTGTCATATGGCAAAGGGTGGAAAGTCAGATCCTCAATTTTCCAATCTGACATAAGCCAGTGGTGACTGCAAAGCTCTGTTCTGGTGACTGCATTAGAAGTGGAATTATGCTTCAAGGGCTTCTGGAAAACCCTTTTATACTTCAGATGAAAATGGAAAAGTGCATTTGGAGAAACTTTCCCACCTACTTTATTCTTTTCAGTCATGATTTTTGGCTAGGTAATAGCCAAGCTGGGCTTATAGACCATAAGTTAATATGACTGTAAATGTAAAGCTGAAATACAGATGGAACCATGTTCTCTGATATCATGCAGATGCTAATTTTATACCTAGAAATTTCTACACTTAAAGTCTTCCTTCTTCCCTCTCTCTCTCTACATATAAATATACATAAATATGTATATAATCTATATTTATTAAAATCCATATATAGATAAAAATATATACATATAGAAAATTTAAGTGTCAGGAAATGTCACATAACATTCATTTAAAATAATTTTGTCAATTTGAGAATTATAATTTTAGATCTATGTTTCAAATAGACCAGTCATGTGATTAACCATGAAAATAAAATATATTGCTGCATTCTTAAACTGAAAAATAATAATGAAATAAATGTCACTAAATATTTTATTAGTAAAATTTTAAAAATAGCAGTTATGTAAAATCTGTCTTTTGAAATTGTAAAATATTTCAAAGAGAAATTTGGAATCTAAAATAAAAGATACCCAAGATTAAAAACTTGAAGAACTAACGTTGATAAAGTAGGCAATTTCTTTGAATTTATTGATAGTTCAATATACACCCAACAATAATTTTGACCAAGCTTTTTTGGTAAACACTGCCAATCTGATTCTAACATTTCTTTCTTTCTTTTGAAATTTTACTCCTTTTAATTCATGTATCTTCTAAAGTCTTATTTAGCTTATAATGATGTGAAGTTAATATATAGACTTGGAAATCAAAAAATCTACATGGGTTAATTCCTACCTGAGAAAATAAAAGTCCAGAAAATGGCCTTTATTATCTGGTTCTTATTATTATTACGCCAAAAGCACATGGCATCCATATATTCTTCTCTTTCAATGCTGCGATTGAACCTGGAGCATCACACATGCTAGACAAATTCTGTCAGTGAGCTACTTCCTCAGCCCTGACAGCTACCCTCTAACAAAACTACAGTATATATGGCTAACTGTAGGCACACAGTGTGCAGAAGCTCTCTAAACTTACTCAGCTTGTAAAACCACAACCATTTTAGATCCCCAGAAAAACAATTTCCTATTTCCTTTGCTGCTTAGTCCCTGGCAGCTAGCAACACACTCGGCTTCCATAGTTTGACTATTTTCGATACTCCAGCCCTGTGGAGTTTTTCAGTTTTTATTCTCAGCGGCTTTCTGCCCTCAGTGTGGTGTCCTTGATGTCCACCTACTGCTGTTCTGTATGGCAGGATTTCCTTCTTTAAAAAATTTTCACTGTAAGTGTGTGTGTGTGTTAGTCTTTTTCTGCCAATGTACATTTATGTTCAATTATTGCTGTCCATACTGCAATGATTTTGGGGATGCTAATATTGCTTTACTAATTCTAACATTTCTAGACAAAACAATAAAAAAGCTAAACTCAACAGCCTTGAAAGTAAAAACAGTATTGAAATTTTAGTAGGTTAATTTAAATTAGCTTTACTTAGAACCCCTTCTGAGGCTTCAGCCCCTGAACAAGTGCAACACATCATAAATATAACACACACACAAGGGAGCAGAATACAGAGTCTAGAAAGAGAGTTTTACACATTTGGGCAATTGATTTTCAAGACAGTTGCGAAAATGACTCAGTGGAGAAACTTTAAAAAGATTTGCTGTAACACCTGGCTAATTCTGTGCAAAAATTCATCACACTCTCTCCCACATGATATGGTACCTAAGAAATATTAATAAGTGTTACCCACAATCATAAAGGTTATCACTGTAAAAATAAAAATTAGTGTAATCATGGAATAAGTTTGGAGAAGACAAATATTTCTAGGAAAGGACACACCGAATGCTAATCACGGGTGAATTGGTTTATGATACTTTGCAGCATAGTAAAAAATTTACTTTCCAAAACTCACACTGAATATTTAGTATAATATCTATCTGTCTGTCACCTATCCATCTATCATCTATCTACCAATCTATGTAAATATCTATGTATGTGTGGATGCATGGATCTATGTATGTATGTGTGTATATATGTTTGCATATACATATCTAGATATTGCTTCTGTGTATACACAACTAATAAGACATTTATTAAAATATTTTTAAACATGACAAAAACCCATATATTTTTCACACATAATTTATGCAATTGCCAACAATATTATATCATATATATATATACATATATATATATATATATATATATATGGAATAGTAAATGTAGAACAAGAGGTTAAAATTAAATCCATAAACAGATCTTATTTCATACAGGAAAATGTCAATAGTTAAAACATTTACAGTATTATCTATGACCGGAATTTGTGCCACAAAATGATATAGTGACTTGGAAATATTTTTGACCTCTCTTGTAAAAGCCAAATGTATATTGGTATTTTCTAAAGGGAAATAAAAATAGATGACTACTAATGACATTCACATATGCTCAGAACTACTATTAGTAGTCACAATTGCTAGTAATAGACAAAATACAGACAAATGTGTAAGTATAACTAATGCATCTGCAGAAAACCATCACGTATGGACTGCAACATGCATGGATCTCAAATATAACAGAGATTAAAAGAAGCCAAATCCAGATAGTTGACATTATGTGATCATTTTACACGACATCCTAGGAAATGTAAATTAAACTGTTGTCATAGAAGTCAATTTGTTATTTGGCTGAGGTGAATGTATGCAAATTAACGGAAAGAAAATAAGGAAGACATTTCTAAAGTGGCAGAGATCCTCAATTCTTTGTCATACCTGTGATACATTTATAGTTTGTTTCCACCAAGGTAACTCAGACACAGAAGGATAAATGCCATTTAACGTCTCTCCTTTCTGGGTGTTGGCATTGATTCTTCAGAGAAACATGTTCCATTGGAACACTCAGAGAGGCCAGGAATTTGGTAAGGGTGTTTTCCTACGGAACACCAAGGGAGGAGAGATAAAACACAGTAGTATAAGTAATTAAAGGAAAATACTAGAACAAGAAAAATGGCTTAGATTGTGTTGGAACTGGGAGGCAGGGTAAACAGCGAATGTTGGGAGGGATAACTAACACTCATGCTCTTTTGAAAAAGCCTTATGGAAGTCTGCTACTTTAAAGCGCTTCACAAGATATATATGTCTACACATGCCAAAAGAGATTTGATGGGGTAGGCAATACCATCTAATTCTGCATGCTACCCAACTAAAAATCCTGTTCCAGGAATGGGTTACCTCTTGGTAAAATGTTGGCCAACAGGTTCACAGAGACCACCTAAAATTGTAGAATATTCTAAGTAGGGGCTATATTCTCTGGTATTTGTTAGTAAGTCTATATTGTTAAAGACATCACATCCTTGAATCACAGAGCATGGAGACCTCAACAGAAAGCTTCTTCCCTATCCCTACTGGCTACAATTCATGATGCTGGAATGTACTATGCAGACTGTTAAGAGAACTGTAAGCCTCAGTCTCACCCAGCTGTGAACTTTTAAAGACACAATGATATGGCTTGACAAGTTAGGCCTTGTGGTTCAAAAGTGACATTCATATTATGAGAATAACTAAACATGTGTTTGGATCGATGGCCTGCACCATGAGATGGAACCCATTCTTGGAAATACTAAACGGGCCAAGAATCTGGGGCTAGATAAGTCATAGGCCCTAGGGGAGGATGAAACGCTATTATTCTGTTAAACAAACACAGTGTTAAATCACTACTAATGACTTACCGCTGTAGCGGTAGATTAGAACATCACTCAGCTCTCCAAAGAAGAGCCTCTGTTTGCAGTAGTTGTCAATTAATACAGAGACTTCAAATATTTCAGAATGAAAATTAAAAAAAAAAACTGTCCAGTACTCATCTGTAACTCTGACATGCATGTCTCATACCTAGTCACAGTATGCATAAGATGTGCAAAAGTTCCAGTAAGACAAAACTACAGTGTAGAAGGAAAATGTGGATTATGTAATCCCAACACTACTTGAGGAGCTATTAGCTCTTGATAGCTGCTGAGACAGGAACAGTGTTTTTGATACTATGACTCCTGGTGGGCTGACCACACATCAGAGAAGGCTGCAATTCCAAGACAAGCTAAGCATCAGAAACTAGAGAAAGAAAAAGAAATCATCTCAAAATTGAGTGGGAAGGAAAGGGAGGTTTGAAACAGTGGCAAGTGGGGAAGTTGATGGGCATTAGCATCTTAAAAACATATTATCTAAAGTTTTCAAGGAATTAATACAATATTTTAAGTCTATACAGGTACCATAGCATCAAACAATTAAAATGTGTGTGTGTTACTTATGTGAAGTATACTTTTAAAAAAGTGGTCATTAATTAGGTAATGAACATAACCTTGGCTAATTAGGTCACCACATTTACACAAAGACACACAAAATTGTGTCTCTTTTTTTTCTCTCTCTCCTCCTCTCTTTATAGTTTTCCTCTAGTTCCTACCTTTCTTTATTCTCTCAGTCTTCTTCCCATTTCCTCCATGTTTACCTCCTTCCTTCTCCTGTTTCTCTTTTCATTCTCTTCCTTTTCCCCCTCCTTCTGTCCCTTTTCTATTCCATTCCCTTTGTCATCTTCTTTCATCTCTTTTACCCACACTCATGCGCTATCTTTTCTTTCTTCCCTTGCTCCCTCCCTTCGTTTTTGTTTTTTCTCCAGTCTCCTCTTTTTCCATTCTTCACCTTTTTTGCCTCCACTCTCCAACTCCTATTACTTATCCTTGTCTTTTTCTCCTTTTCTCTTATTTTTTCAGCCTCACTTTCTTTCTTTCCCTTTCATCTTTACCTCTTTGTCTATCTTTTCTTCTTTTATCCCCTGAGGAAGCAGCAAGCCCATGTTTGTGAACTGAAATATGGTGGTTAATAGATGAAACTATATCTATGTACCTTTGTTCTTTGATATTCTAACTTCCTACATGGAAAAAATTCTGCTTGCTAATTAAATCACTTACAGTAGCCAGAATCTAGCACTTCAAAAGGAGAGTGTACCAGAGAAATGGGCTGCACTACAGTAAACATCAACTATGAAATTTATTCTTAATGATCCATATAGCTTGGACAGTGGATTTCTTTCCACAAATGGTTAATTATATATACAAAAAATATGAAACAATATTTTTGAAGTAGTTACATAATATCTAAATAACATGTCATACTTTTATTGACAGACCTGTGGGTCTTGGTCTCTTTGTACTGGTTGTGGCCAGATACTTGAAAATTCTGGGAAATGTAGGACAAATGCATATGAATGAACCGTTTATTTGGCATAGTCTCAGAGACTCTCTTTGTAGCATTTTTGAAATATCAAGATTGTGTCAAAATTAAGTAGATTTGTTATTCAACAATTATATAATACATTTTAATTTTTGCCTGGAAAGATAGATTATATACGGTTTACAATTAGAATACAAATTGTTTTTTTCACAAAGAAAATATTTCCTCTAAAAATTATTTCATCTCGATTATTATTTCTTCCATCAAATGTATATGCTTTTCAATAAAACTGCAAATGCTCCCCCACCCTTCCCAACCCCTCCCCCCAAAATAACCTCTAACAGATGGAACTTTTCTAAAGTCTGAAACAGTAGTATTTGGACAAGTTTCCCAAAAATTAAAGCTAACTTTGCTTAGAAGACAGAAGTAGCCAACCCTGAGGAGATAATGTTTTGATAGAAAGAGAAAGTGTCCTGGACATGGAAAATGTTAAGATGTAATTGCCACAGATTTTGACTCTTAGCATACAATACTCTATTGTTTATATCTTACTTCAGGATCTCAGATATAACCCTGCTTTGTCCAAAACAAAGTGACAGAAATAAATAGGTTGTGCCAACACACATAAAAAAAAAAGAAAAGAAAAAGGGATTCAGATAGAAGCAACATATGGACCTTAAACGGCAGGAAGAGACCCCATGCTTGGACTAATATTTTCCCTGACAAGATTGCAGCAACATGGCAGCTACTAGAAAAATGTGTATGAAGATGTTGCACAGTGAATATTCATTTTGTGCTTAATGTTTCTCAAGTCACTAACATCACGTTATTGTAAAATAATAACTTACGTTAGTTTATAAAATGAAGTATTTCAGGCTTCTGTCTCCTCTACAAAGTTTTTAGTTGTTTTAAACTTTTGTAACAAAATTTATCAGAAATGTATGTATACAGCTAATTTATTTTTCTTTGATCCATTGTAAAAGATGTATATTTGCACATTTTCTTGTTTACCGTCTTAGTTAAGCATTTCTATTGCCACGATGAAATACCATGACTAAAGTAACATTGGCAAGACAGGGTTTATTTCACCAGTACTTCCATATCACAGTTTATCATCAGAGGGACTTCTGGGCAAGAACTCAAAATAGTGCAGGAACCTGGAGACAGGAGATATTGCAGAGGTCATGGTGGTATATTGCTTACTGGGCTGAAACTCATTTCTTGTTTAGACTTACCAAAATACCTTATGATCATTGCTCTTCAATGAATTACTGTAGACCTCAAATGCAGAGGGAACTCTTCTAGGCCAACACTAAAACCAGAAATATGATATTCAGTAAACGTTAGTATATAATGAAAACTGAAGCAAATTAAAATCAAAGGTCTTAAGCTGACAAAAATGTAAATATCATTGATTTAATTTAGCAATAATGTCATAATAAGACATATTTTGAATGAGTAAAATCGACTTTTTAGTTTGTATTTTCTTCATTGATTTTATTTAAATCCATATCTTAAATCAATGGTTCTTAGAGATATCCCTGAAAAGCAGAACGTTGTCACTTTAGCCATGCCTTGATTCTTATGTGCTACCAACTTAATCCACAAACTGTTGTGCAAACAATTAAAAATAAACACTTTTCCATAATGTGTTAGGTATAGGCAGTAGGCTATCAGCAGAGAAAAATCATAAAGTAATAATGTCATGAATCATAACACATTTCTTTCATTTGCATTGCAGAAAATATGTGAACTTAAAATAAGGTGCAAATAAACATTCCAAACTTAAAATAATGCCACAGTGCCAAAAGTCTCTTCCCATTTCCTAGAGAAATTTGGATTTTTTCCCCTGTGTTTGAAGAAAAGTTTTTCTTTGACTAATTTCAAGGTGTAATTTATTAACATTTTTTCTGTAAACACTGAAATCCTATTTAAGGGAATCATTCTTATCCTGTCCGTCACTTATGATGAGGCTTTGCTATACATAAAACAGGAATTAGAAATGCTGGAAAAACTGAACCTTTGCCTATGGAGTGACAGGCGGGCAGGTAACCAGGTCGGCAGAAAGCTGTATATTAATACAAGCGACTTACCGGAACGTTTTGCTCATTTTCCTTTTCGGTAAGAGGAGAACATAAATGAAGCCCACACCACAGTAGCAGAGAGATTTGACAGAAAGGAAGAGGAAGCACTTAGAACAGTGTTTCCTTTGAAGTGCTACTTGTTAAGTGCAAGCTCTCAGGAGAGAACTAGTTCAGTGTTAGACCACTTCCCTAGCATGCATGAAGTACGTTATGGAAATTCATAGCTCTTCCCAAGTCCTTAATGTGGTCCATTATTTCAATACACAGCATGTGAGTTCCCTTACTTCTTTTTTTCTTTTTACTTTTTAACCAAATTTTGAGCAGAGGAGGACCTCCCCTATCAGTGGACTTGGAGAGGGGCATGGGAGGAGATGAGAGAGTGAGGGTGAGATTGGGAGGAAATAAGGGAGAAGGCTACAGCTGGGATACAAAGTGAATAAACTGTAATTAATATAAAAAATTAAAATTAAAAAATATTTATTTATTATTACAATTTATTCATTTTGCATCTTGGTGCTAGCCCTCTCCCTTGTCTCCTCCTGGTTCCACCCTCCCTCCCTCTTCTCCTCCTATGCCCCTCCTCTAGACCACTGATAGGGGAGGTCCTCCTCCCCTTTTATTTAACCCTAGCCTATCAGGTCTCATCAGGACAGGCTGCATTGTCATCCTCTGTGGCCTGTGCTCCCTCATCAGAAAGAAGTGATCAAAGAGCTAGCCACTGATTTCATGTCAGAGTCCCTGTTACCCTTATTAGGGAACCCACTTGGAGACTGAGCTGCCATAGGCTGCATCTGAGCAGGGATTCTAGGACCTCTCCATGTATGGTCCTTGTTTGGGGTATCAGTCTCTGCAAAGACCCATGGGCCCAGGATTTTTGGTTCTGTTGGTCTCCTTGTGGAGCTCCTATCTACTCCAGGTCTTCCTATCTCCCCCCACTTCCATAAGATTCCCTGAACTCTGCCCAAAATTTGGCTGAGTCTCAGCATCTGATTCGATACCCTGATGTTTAATTAAAAGTAACATATATTTTTATGATGCATACTTTTTGAAAGCACATTTATCTTTACATGTTCCAAAAATGGGGTCTGATGATACAACGGATACTAGATAAAATTAAAGTTCATGAGTCTTCAAAACTATAAATTATTGATATGTGTCTACTTTATTTGGTTGTGAAATCTTAAGCCAGAATTTAATTTATCTAATGTAGACTGTTTTTCCTTAGGTATCAGTTCTAATAAGGAGAATAAAATGACAAATCAATTCATGTAGGAGAATGTAGATAATACAGAGTTCTTTCAAAATATCATATTTTATTCATAAAACCCAACTAAAAATAGCCATTCCTTTCCCTTTATTTAAAGTTTCAAAATATTTTTAACTTAGTTATGTACATGTTTGTATGTTGTGTAGGGGAACATGCACATGGGTATAGAAGACTCTAGAGGCCAGAAGAAGGTAAGGCATCCCCATGAGCTTGGGTTACACATAGTTGTGTGATAGGAATTGAACTTGGGTCCTTAGCAAGAGCAGCACATACTCTTAACTATTGAGCCATCTTTCTTGTCCCATTATTTAATATAGTGACTTTCTCGTATTATGTCCAAGTTAGATTGAACAATACCACTTGGATTTTTGTTATATCTTGAATATACTATTTCAAACAGTCATTGAAATAATTGTATACATTTCCAATTTAATTTTATTCATTAGAAGTGATGGATTTTCTCATCATCTTTCCCTGAAATTTTGAAATGGGAGAACATTTTTGCAGTCCACATCCCTGAGCTAGAAAGTGACATGAAGTGATTGTGATGCCCATGGAACCCAGGGGAGTTTTTTTTTTTCTGACTCTGCTCTCTCAAATTTCATAAGCTGTGGAGATAAGATGAGCATTTAGGACCTAAGGACTTGAGAAAGAATTTTGTATTTCCATGAAAAACCTCTTATAATATAACTGTGGGCACACTTGATTCAAAGTATGCAAATATATCTGAAGCTTCAGTATCCCTAAGAGATCAGTTTATACTGTAGACTCTCCTGTGGGTGGAAGATATGTGATGTACATTCCTTAAAGAAAGTAGAAATGTCAATGTGATAACACATGGTGGTTTAAAATGGAATATTAAATATGAGTTACTTGAAGATAAGGATTGTTTCTTTTCATATATGTACATATCACAATATCATGTCCTTTAACAATTGTTTGTATAGAAACTATACTTATTGAATTCACTGTGTTGAGTTTTACCACTTTACTAGAATAAATGTATGAGACTCGGAATCCATAGCAGTGGATATTAGAGTAACGTACTTAGAATCCCATGGGGGAACTTAATAAAATGTCTCTTTTTCTCTATGATGCTCTCTATGTGATGCTCTCTATGTGATGTGGACACATAATTCAGCCAGAAATGAGTTAGTAGTGTAAGATAAAAATACTTAAAGTAAATAAGAACAAAAGATAAAGAAATTGTTGGTTTAAAAAGAAGTAATTAAGAAGATAAAAATTTATGTCTTAGAGCAGCAAAATCAATTTTTTCTTTAATTTTGATTGGAATTAAACCTAAAGACATCAGTAAAGATTAAGCAAAAGAAACTGCTGAATGTATTCTTATTTAGCCAGCCATACACAATTAAACTTCCTGAATATTTATCCTAATTTAAAATATTACTGTAAAATGAGCTGAATACTTATTCTTGGGAGAGGGTAACTCTATTTTAATTCTTACATTGTTTTGTTTTTCTTTCAAGTTGTGATAAAACACTTTGACCAAAGCAAGAAGCACAGGTAAAAGAAAATGTTATTTAGTCCAGAATTCCAGATTATGGTCTATGTTAGTAAGAAAGTAAAAAAAAAGCAGAAAAGTTAAAGTATTGCTTCACAGCCACACTCTAGAGCAGAGACAATAGATGGACGCATGCTTTCAGTGTTTAACTAACTGACTCTCCTTTGCTCTCTATCCAGGGCCCAGGGTATTCAGCTTGGAGTGCTGCCTACATTCATGGCCAGTGCTCCCTTCTCCATTAAACAATTAAGAAAATTCCTCACAGTCATTCCCACAGGCCAACCCTATGTTGAAAATTCCTCATTGAGATTTTTTTCCCCAGGTAATTTTAGAGTGTTTCAAGTTGACAAGTAAAATTAATCATCACAGAAGTCTTCTCCTCCCTAACCAAGTCAATATTAAGAGAGAGAGAATAAACACACTGGTAATTCACAGCAAAGATCTTGCTATGGTAGTAGACCCTTAAAGATTCATTCAGGTTCACATTTTATATAACTAAAGTTTAGGCTATCACAGGCCACTTAGATTTTCATACAAGACTTTCTTACAGAACATACACACCTTCTGTAATTTGTTTAGTTGAAAGTTATATGATTTGACCACATTGATTATGTGTTATGTATTTGCAGGCTTTTTAGTAGTGTCTTTAGGGTTGTGCTTCATTCTATTGGCTGGTATTGTATTAGGGATTGGGAGGAGACGAGGAAGGAGACCACAGCCAGAATACAAATTGAATAAATTATAATAAATGATAATAATAAAAAGGGAAAAAAAGAAATTCTCATGAGTTTGCCAAACATAATGTATGATGAAAACCTTCAGCTACCTGCTGTGAAGTAAGACCTAGGACTTAATAGTTGAAAGACTTGATAAAGAAAGTGAGTAATTAACTGCTGTCTCTTGAATGAATGAATCACACAGTTTCTCCTTCTACAAATGTACTTATTCTTCATGGTAGCATATTTTATGCAATTTTTGCTCTTTTCTACTGTTTGTTAATTGATTCCACTAATAAATTATGATACCTAATTGAGTTTTCTAAAGTAAACATTGTGAACTTTCATTTAAAGCTTTGATTTTTACAACGTACTAAAATATATACCACTAGAAAGTATATGTATAATAAACATTTAACATATTATGGCTAATAATGAATAATGTCTCCTATTTATTGTGGTTTCCTTCATCTGCTGATTGTCTCTTGCTCATGTTCTCTGTTTACAATGCTGACCCGGTTTTGGACTGAAGATATAGGTGAAAGGAACAAAATATAGACCTGGAATAATTATCATATTTTATGTTAATTTCAAAATGAGAACTCTGTTAGAGAGCCAAAAGTGATCTTTTTCTAGGAAGGTCCAGAGAGGCCTTTGACATTCTGTGTAGTCCAGTATAATACAGTCTTGTTTGGTAAATGTTTTTATTCAGAGCATGATGCATAAGTTCACTACCTGCAGAAAGCTTTCCTAATGTGAAGTCTCTGTTACAAAGCATGGTTTTTACTTGAGAAATATATAGTGTTAAAAATGGTTCCATTTACAGTGTTTTCAATGTTGGTTTTTGTATACTTTCTGGCTACCTCATCGCCCCCACCCCCCATAATTTGCTTGTAATAAGGAATAATGGCCAACAGCTATGACTTCAAGAAAATCTAATTGGTAACTTAATTAATGCTAGGGCATGAAGTCATATTTATGTGGATGTAAATGTTAATTTATAACTTTCAAACATATATTAACAGGTCAATGACATCACAAATCATGCATTAAATCCATGTGAAGAAATACAGGTAAATCACCTTCCAAGTGTTTGTTTTGGAAGAGGATCTATCTGAATGGAAATGTTGCTATAGGACCTCAACTTTAATTATGTTTTTAAAGCTACATTACTTTGCTGCATAATTTATTATTGTGCTTCTCTAGTTTGCTCTCTTCATTAGTCTGAAGTCATAATCAATGGAGAATGCTGTTTTTTGAGTGAGAATGACCTCAAATAATTTTACTTGAAGATGTTTTTAGAATACTTTGATCTCCCAAATTTAGATTTTTTTGTAGCCATAATGCTATTGCTTTTTTTTTAAAGATTTTATTTATTATTTATACAATGTTCTGTTTGCATGTACACCTGTATGCCAGGAGATAGCACCAAATTTCACTATAGATGATTATGAGCCATCATGTGGTTGCTGGGAATTGAACTCATGACCTCTGGAAGAGCAGCCAGTGCTCTTAACCTCTGAGCCATCTCTCCAGCCCCTTGCTTTTTTTATTTTAGGAAAAAAACCCAATCCTGACATAGTAAAAGTGTTGAATTCATTTTTTATACCATCATAATTATTTTGTATTTCTAATTTACTTTATTTTAAAAAATCATTCTGTTTTTCCCATATATAATGTGTGAGTTTTCGTTAATCTTATTATATTATATTTTATTATTGTCCTCTAGCAGTCTGTTTGATTTCTCACAAACATGGAAAGGGGGTGGATCTGGATGAGAGAGTATGTGGTGAGGTATGGGAAGGAGTATGGAGTTGTAGAGGGAAGGAAAACTGTACTGAGAACATATTATATGAAAAAAATATTTTCCAAAAAAAGAAAAAAAAGAAAAACTTAAAGCATGTAGATAATAAACAATGTACCACTAACATAAGTCATATCAAATATTATCTTACAAATTCAGGCTCAGGAAGCATTGCAGAAGGCCAAAAAAGAAAAAAAAAAGGTAATAACGAGAAAACAGGGATAAAAACTAAAAAATATCTCTGGGCAACAGAAAGACATTCCAATAACAAACTCTCAGTAGCTATAGGCACCTAGACTAGACCAGCACAAAAATTAATCCCTGAACAATCAGGCAGAGATAGAAACTGGCTCATGACCCATAGATTCAGAAATTTATGTATCTATTAATGACCCAACAGGCTCCAAAGGACAATTTCAATTTCAAATCCAATGTTCACATAGATGGTACGAGTTAAATTAAATGGGTCATAAAACAAAATCCAAAATGATGAATCTGAAAAAAAATTACTAATAGGAAGAGGAAAGTTAAATAAGGATGGGAGGTTGATAAGGAAACATGCAAAGAGAGATCTACCAAAAATCAATTCAATTAACAGATTATATATTTTGAAAAATTGTCATTTCTGATTACAATATATCAGTACGGTTTCTATGTTCAAAAAACAATTAGTATCCTCAAATAATGTATTACTCCCTAGATCTTTAAGTAAAATGAGTTCTTAGTTTTTCTGTAAGAAAACATATACGTTTCTTATGTTTAAGCCAATATCATGCATTGCAACTGAACCATGCACTGTATCTATGACTTATCAGTTTTTGATTATCAACCTAGCAGGAAAATCATTCCTGCTCACATTTCAGGGAGGATGTGGTTAGCCTCTGGCCACATCTATGTGAGATTATCTAGGTTAAGTTAAATGCAGTGATGACCAGCCCTAAAAGTGGCCAGGAACAGACCTCTTGCTTGCATCTTGAACTGAAAAAGAAGAGTTGAGTACTAGATTCCTCACCTTCTGCTCCTGGCAGCTTCTGCTTCTGTAATTTTTTTTTCTTTTCACCATGATGGAGTTTAACCTTCAGCTGTGAGCTAAAATCAACTCGTTCTTTAAGTGTTTTTTTTTTTTTTTGTCAAGGTATTTTATTACCACAATGGGGCAAGTAAGTAATACAGGATCAAAGTTGCAGATCCTCAGGTTTCAGATAAGCTAAGCACTTAAACTATCTAGCAGCTGTTGTTGTTTTTCTCTCCTAGATAGAGAAATGGAGTCATGAAGTCGTTCAGAGACACCAATGAAGCTTCTTCAGTTAACTCTGCCCTATAGCAGATTCCCCACATGAAAGTCATTGCAAAGTTTACATCAGCATTTGTGTCTTGAAAGCCCACTTGCACCTTGTGTGACAACTACAGCCATAATACAAGATCAAGAATATACATTAAAAGTGAGAAAAATAAAAAAATTCTTCTTAGATTGCATCAATTGTCCATATTTACACTTCTCTGTGCCAGTGAACTGGTGTGTTAATACACTTCTTAGAAAAACAGGAACTCAGGCATAATATGTTAGGAAGCTATCAAAAATAATTTATTTAATTATCTTGATTAGACAGGAGTCTTTCCACAGGGACTCAAATGTTGCTTGCCTACTTATTGTAGAGAATATAATTCAGATACAGTAGTTACCTCTGTAGCAAAAGAGATTAAAAAGAAAGGAAGGACAAAAATACAGAGGATATGTAGCTATAAATTACCAAACATGTGTGTGCTTGCATTTATTTTGGATTAAGTGATGAGTTTTTGAGTGTTTGGTATTTTTGTAATAACAAGAATATTAACCCAGTGTTCAAAATTATATTGATTAAGCATATATGTATATAAAATACATGTAAAATGATTACGCATACAAAAATGACATTGCATAGTATGAGTTTAGTATTTCATGATGGTTTTATGTCCATTGTAAGCTTCTGACTTAATTTATGGCTTGGCCAAGTGTGGGTGGGTACCCTTACGGAAAACATCTTCCCACATGCATCTAACAACTTAGCTAACTCAGAATCTAGAAGATAGGGATTTTTATTCATTTATCTCTAAAGGCTCAGGTAGGAGTGACATTAAAAAGCAGGTGGTGTTCAACAAATGGATTAATGATGGCTAATCTGTTTTTTGTCAATCTGTCACATTTTATTTTATTCTCTGAGTACATAATCATTAGAAAATATTTTCAATAAATATTATTATTGGGACTTGCTTATTTAGTCTAAAAATTAAAGGATGGATTTCACCTGTACTCCTAAAGTCATGTGGAATCTAAACATTTATAATCTAACATAGAAAAAGAAACACCCTGGAGATTACTGCACCAAAAAATGATTTAAAACGTTAGCCATGTATTTAGCTCAGCCAGTCTGTCAAAAACAGCACATCAAGTCCCCAAACTGCATTATTCTCTTCATTCTGTTTGTCAGAGATTTCACTTTGAACAAATCTGTCTAGGGTTAGAATAAATATTACATAAACTTTATGTAAGTGTCAAAAAACACTGTAAGAACAGGATGCTAGGCAATAGCCCCATGCAAACTTCCTTAGAATATATTAGCTCCAGGTGCTTCTCATTCAAATATAACATCATAGTTACATGATGAAATAGGGTGTGTATTAATATCAATAAGATTTTATGATTATGAGGGTTTGTCATTGAACATTTCACTTCTGATAGATTTCAACAGCAATTTTCTCTTACAAGACTTAGTGACAACTATCTTTTGTACGTTTACACTTGAAATTACAAATTTGTTCCACTACTTCTTCCCTTTGATAATCAGAAAGATAGTAATTACTGGAAAATTTATCAAGGCTGCCTCGGCACACAGGAAAACATTGCTTTTCTGTAATCATCATTTGTAAATAACTGCAAATATCATCAGATTATCAGCATCTTAATAAATACCCTGAAAATTCAGTCAAACATAACATCACATAAAGGGCATGTCATTGGCAAATAATTGTGGCTTCTGTTTCTTTCCAATCCTTGATTTTCTTCTTAATATTTAGTCTTCAAAATTTTTTCACCTATTTCTCAGACATGAATTTTGTCAGCTAAGCATACTTTCCATTTGTGCTGATGTGTTTTTTTTTAATTTTAACATTTTTATTTTATATTAATCACAGGTTATGTACTTTGTATCCCAGCTGTATCCCCTTCCCATATTCCCTTCCTATCCGCCTACCCTTCCCTCCCTCATCTTCTCCCTCCCCCTTTCCAAGTCCACTGATAGGGGAGGACCTCCTCCCCTTCCATCTAACTCTAGCTTATCAGGTCTCTTCAGGAATGACTGCAATGTCCTCTTCTGTGGCCTAGCAAGGCTACTCCTCCTTCGGGGAGCGGGGAGGTCTGAAGTTTTATAGGTGGTAAGTCTCCAGGATTTCTACCATCACAGGTAACACATTTTGACTGTTAACTTCCTGCAATACAAAGAAAACTTACTCAAATTGTCTTAGTTAGGGTTTTATTGCTGTGAAGAGACACTTATACTGGAAAGAATTTAATTGAGTCTGGCTCAGAGTTCAGAGTTTTAGTTTATTATCATCATGGCAAAATGGATGGTGGCATGAAAACAGATATGGTGGTGGAGAAGGAACTGAGACTTCTACATCTTGATCCTGAGGCAGCAGGAAGAGAACTGAAACACACTTCCTCCAACAAAGCCATACCTACTCTAACAGGGTCACACCACCTAATAGTGCCACTCCCCAAACTACTACACTCTACTCCCTGACTCCAATAGGCTATATCATGATGTAAAATATATTTAGTCTAATAAGTCCCCATAGTTTATAACAGTTTAAACTGTTTGAAAATACAAAGTCCAAAGTCTGTTCTGAGATTCATGGCAGTCTCTTAACTACAATCCCCTATAAAATCAATCAAAATCAAAAAGCAGATCACATAGTTCTAGCTTATGATGGCACAGGTTATACATCTGCATTCTAAAAAGGAGGAAGAGGAACATAGTGAGGAGATACTATACCAAAGTGAGAGTGAAAGCCAGATGGGCCAACTCCAAACTCTGCATCTCCATGACCGATGTCAAAGATCTTCAGATCGCCAACCGCTTTCAGATTTGTTGACTACAAACACTTTTTTTTTCCTCTTAGGCTGGTTCCAGTTCCTTTTAAATCACATTCCATAACATGTATCTTATGGCTCTGGTATGTCCAACATTTTGGTGTCAAAGGCAACCAGGCTTCACCGTCATAACTTCACACAGTGGGCTCTCTAGGCCTCCATGCAGGGATATCCCTGATACTTGTCTGGCCTCAGCAGCTTTCCTTATTCATGGAGGGAGACTCCATAACCGCATTCTTCTATCCTTGACTCTAAAGACAGAACCATGTGGCTGAAGCTGTCAGTGTTGGTGCATGCTGGGGCTGAAACATGGCCCCTATTTTCAATTCGCCTTCACAAGTTTTCTGTGTTTGATGGTTTCCTGCACTGCCTATGTTTGGCTCGCCTTGAATTTGCTCTATAAACCAGACTGGCCTTGAAGGCTGGCATCTGCTGGCCTCTGTTTCCTGGGTGCTGGGATTAAAGGTACATACAAACAAGTCTTTGGCTTAAAATTATCTTTAATTTCTTTTCAAAAGTTTGAAGCTTAGCTGGATGAACTCTTGCCACGAGGTTGCCACTCCCTTTATTCTACTCAACAAAAGGTTTTTCTTCAGTCTGTTTATTTTCTGGAACACAAGATTTCCACTTCCCAGTGCTTTCTCTTTTTCTCCTTAAACTGTGTATTTTGTATTTGTACTTGCTTAGTTTGCAAGTTTTTATTATAGATCTTTGTGAGAATGAACATTAATAACCATACAACAGAGTCAACATTAGGCTGTTTCAAGATTTCCTCTGCCAATGTCATTAATCCAAAACTCTTCAATTTTACCTCAGGCAGACTCTTAGGATAAGGGCAAAAGGCTATCACACATTTTGCCAAAATATTACAAACACAGTCTCTAGAACAATACAAATATTATTTTATTTTGACAGCACATGAGCCAGGTTCCCGTAGTTCAAATCACCCTCAATACCACAGTCTTGTACTCTTACTAGTTGGCCCACTAAATCCAATTTAAAGATTCAACTGCTATTCTAATCCAAAGTCCACATTATCCCAAACAAAACTATGGTCAGGCCTATCATAAGACTCTGGTTCTTGGTAACAACTTTTAAAAAATGTTATTATTATAATTTATTACCATTTATTCAATTTGTATCTTGGCTGTGGCCCCCTCCCGTGTATCCTCCCAATCCCACACTCTCTCCCTCTTCTCCCCCTATGCCCCTTCCCTAGTCCTCTAATAGAGGAGATCCTCCTGCCCTTCCATCTGACCCTAGCCTATCAGGTCTCATCAGGATTGGCTGCATTGTCTTCCTCTGCAGCCTGGTAAGGCTGCATCCCCCAGGAGGTGAACAGAGAGCCTGTCACTGAGTTCATGGCAGAGAAAGCCCCTGCTCCCTTTACAAAGGGACCCCAGTTAGAGACTGAGTTTATGGGCTACATCTGAGCTGGGGTTCTAGGCATTGCCCTTGATTCGGGTCTCATTCTCTTCAGGGTCCCTAGGGATCAGGTTTTTTGTTTGTTTGTTTGTTTGGCTCTGTTGGACTCCTTTTGGAGCTCCTGATCTCTCCAGGTCTTTCTTTTTAAATTTATTTTATTTTCATTAATTACAGTTTATTCACTTTGTATCGCAGCTGTAGCTCATTCCCCAATGCCCTCCCAATCCCACCTTTCCTCCTCCTTCTTCTCCTATACACCTCCCCCAGTCTAATGATAGGGGAGGTCCTTCTCCCCTTCCATCTGACCCTAGTCTATCAGACCTCATCAGGACTGGCTTCTTTGTCTTCCTCTCTGGACTGGTAATTCTGCTCCACCCTCAGGTGGAGGTGATCAAAGATCCAACCCATGAGCTCATGTCAGAGATGGTCCCTGTTTCTATTATTGGGGAATCCTCTTGGACACTGAGCTGGTATGAACTACTTGTGTTCAGGGGTTCTGAGTTATCTCCATGCATGGTCCTTGTTTGGAGTATCAGTCTCAGAAAAGACACCTGTGCCCAGATTTTTTTGTTTCTGTTGCTCTCCTTGTGGAGCTCCTATTCCCTCCAAGTCTTTCTATCTCCCCCTTCTCTCATAAGATTCCCTGCATGCTACAAAAAAGTTGGGCTATGAATCTCAGCATATGTTTTGATACCTTACTGGGTAGAGTCTTTCAGAAGCCCTCTGTGATAGACTCCCATCATGTTCCCTGTTTTCTTCTCTTCTTATGTCCAACTCGATTGCCTTTCTAAGTAAATATTAAGCATCTTACCAGGGTCCCCCTTATTTAGCCTCCTTAGGTGTACAGAGTTTAGTGTTATTATCCTATAGTATATGTATAATATCCACTTATAAGTGAGTATACACCGTGTGTGTTTTTCTGCTTCTCGGATACCTCACTCAGGATGATCTTTTCTAGATCCCACCATTTGCCTGCAAGTTCCATGATTTCCTTGTTTTTAGTTGCTAAGTAGTATTCTATTGTGTAACTGTACCACACTTTCTGTATCCATTCCTCCATTGAGGGACATCTGCGTTGTTTCCAGGTTCTGGCTATTACAAATAAAGATGCTATGAACATGGTTGAGCAAATATAGTTAAACAGCAACTAATCAAGTAACCCAATTAAAAAAATGGGGAACAGAGCTACACAGAGAATTCTCAAAAGAGAAACATCGAATGGCAGAAAAACACTTAATGAAATGTTCAATGTCTTTAGCCATCAGGGAGATGCAAATCAAAACAACCCTGAGATTTCACCTTACACCCACCAGAATGGCTAAGATCAAAAACTCAAGTGACAACACACGCTGGAGAGGTTGTAGATAAAGGGTTACCCTCCTCCATTGCTGGTGGGAATGTAAACTTGCTCAACCACTTTGGAAATCAATCTGGCGCTTTCTTAGACAATTAGGAATAGTGCTTCCTCAAGATCCAGCTACACTACTCCTAGGCATATATCCTCCAGGTCTTTCTATCTCCCCCTTCTTTCATAAGATTCCCTGCACTCTGCCCAAAGATTGGCAATGAGTGTCAGCCTGTGCTCCAACTTCTTACAAAGAGTTTTATTGCTGTGATGAGAACCAGGACCATGGCAACTTCTATAGAGAGTTTTAGGCATTCAAGTAAATGATAATAAAAAGTAATTTTTAAAGCATTTTAATAAACAATTGTGGTGCTTGTCCCTGGAGAAGACTATTTCTCCTGGTTGTAGCACTCGGTTGCCTATAATTCTTTGTACCTAACTTTCCCCTTTCCAGGTTAGCAGGTCTATTGGTCTTATCTTTGTTCAGTTTTTCCATTGCCAAATAACCCATCTTGAAAATATACACATACTAGTAACATTATGCAAAGAGATCAGACTGTGTAAATGTTTTCACACATGCACATATACACACACTCACAACAATTTTAAAAAACCATTAATTTGAAGACAGCAAGGGAAAGGATACATAGTAGACTCAGAAGTGTGTTAAAAAATGTAACTATAATGTCAAGAATATTTAATCTCAATAATAATGTAATATAATTAAAAAATCTCATTAATATGTAAAGTTTTAGAAAATTCTTTTCAATGTGAGAGAATTAAGACAATTCTAAATTCATTCTGTAATGTGGAATAATGCTATATTTGGTTCTCTGGAGAGTGAATTCAGAAAGCAAATTAGTAAGCCTCTAAGTATAACTTGTGGTCTGATGTGGAAGATATCAGAGCAATAAAACCTAACATTCATGGAAAATAACTGGCTCCTTGGTCCTAGGCAAAATACAGGATGCACTGAGGTAGAATCTGGTCTGTTCTCTACGCAGGATAGTGTTAGTTTTAGAGGCAAAAGAATAAAAAGGAAAAGTCAGGGGACCAGCTGAGGTTTTTAAACTGTCAAGTAAAATGCATTAGTGGAAGGTCATCAGTTGAGTCATTTAAGAGAAGAGAAGGAAGCAATTGCCTTTGCCCCATGGGGGCAATATTTCTTGTGCAAGAGAGCCAATGAAAGAGGCCTTGGGCTTTTTTTGTTTTGTTTTGTTTTATGCTTCATAATACCATGCTTCGTTTTTAGTGTCTTTGGAAATAAAAATGGTTTACTCCAGAGCCCGTCCTACCTTCTGTTAGAGTTAAATTTCAAGCTGCTCAATGACTGCAGGCCAAGCCAGTCTGAGATGTGCTTAATTTGACACTCAAGTCAAATTACAGCAAGAGTTTGTAGCTCTGTAATCCATAAGTCAATTAAACATTTTTTTCATTAAGGTATTTGATTCTTGTGATGATTTAAAAATTACAGTGGATCAAATTTGTTTTTAGACAGGCATTTATGATACTTCAGCTATGCTCTTCAATTGATTTTAAGTAAACACTTTCTTTGGAATTGTAGACTAGAGTAAGATTTTAAAGAGAATATCTGGGTAGCATGATTTACTTTTTGTTCTTCATCATGTCTTACAACATTTTAGCAATTTAAAGTCCACTGTTTACTCACTGCCTATTATTGATGGAGTTCATTTATTATTTATAACCTTACATTTAAAAGGCATTTTACCACACAGTTTACTCTTATTTCATGAAGCCTTAACATACTGTTCCTAATTTAATAATGTAATCTTGTACCAACACTTTAATGTCTGTTAAATAAGAGATAATGGAGTATTAGAAGAGAAAAGAAAAAGGAACCAAATAATATCAGAACAAACGGTAATGCAGCATCTACTCATGAACACTGATAATCTTTCTCTGGTAGAACAGGAAATATGGCAGAATCACAGAGCAAATGAGTAAAAATGGGAGTACTCTGTATGTGGAATGTAGTGTAATATATTAATATGTACCTAAGTGCTCTGAAATGTATTTATATTGTTACTATTTTCAATATAAATACCTCTCACCTCGCTAAGCCACAGGGAAGGACATTGCAGCCAGTCCTGAGGAGACCTGGTGAGCTGGGGTCAGATGGAAGCAGAGGAGGTCCTCCCCTATCAGTGGACTTGGAAAGGGGCAGGTAGGAGATGAGGGAGGGATGGGGGGATTGGGAGGGAATGAGGGAGGAGGCTATGGCTGGGATACAAAGTACATAACCTGTGATTAATATAAAATATAAATAAATAAAATAAATACCTCTCACTATATTGTGTATTATCTATTATTATAATATTTTCCAGTACTCTACTGCAACAGACAGTTAGAAAAATATGTTCACACACACCTTTGATATATCATAAATTATTCATAAGAATAAATAGTAACTAATTCAACATTTTATCACTTCCTAAACTTTATTTTCCCCTCAAAAAATGTATACTTTTTCCTTTGTTTTCTTTTTGCATACTTTTGATTCCATAATTATGTTCCTTCTTCTTCATTGTAGTCATTAAGCCTATACATTTGATGACCATTTTATGTTTTATAGGATTCTTGGCATTTTTAAGTAGTGAAAGTAAGAAAATAGCATGCTAAGATGCAAAACAAAGCACCGTGTTGTATGCTTACTGCATACTCGTGCTTATACTAAGCATTCGTGCAGGTTTTAGGGGATAAGCCCATGAAAACAGATCTAGAAGAAATTATTTCACAGCAGGTATACTTGTGTTCTGGCTCATACAATCCTGCATCATTTCTTCTGGAGGTTTTCCTGAACCTTCGGTATAGGTATTGGATTGTCCTTGTATCAGTGTGACTACATACCTCACAGTCAGTGTGTCTCAGCAAATCTTCTGCAACTGTATGCCACTCTACTCATGTAACTTACATCCAAAGTACCTCAGGCTCTGTAGTAAATCATTGAAAGGAACAATACTAGGTAGCACCAAAAATAGGATTTGAAATTTGTTGTTATTAGCTTCCACAGGAGAACTAATTTTCACATTAAAATATGTCTCTTTTTCTGCTTTTCGGTTTGTCTGTGTTGCTGTTAAATTACTGTTTGACATATTTCATCATGTGTATTCTAAATCACAAATAATTTCCTAAACATCATATGATACGGTTAATGGTAATAAAAATAAATCTGTTACCTTATGTTTATATTTATTTTATTACTTAATAAACAAACATGTGCATAAAATCATAGTTTATGTTTTTTAAAATAATTTTCTGCCATATAAAAATTGCTCGTATCATTTGTTACAATTTTGTGCAGAAAGTTTTAATCCAGTAATATTGCTGCTCTTATCACACCCAAGGACATTCTAGGTCTGTATGGCTGGAATTCATACAGGGCACAAACCATCAATCCCTCTGGCTAGAATACAGACACACCGTTAGTATACACTTTTAATTACAAACAATGTTGGTAAGGTTAGTTTGCAGAAGGAAGCATCCATGTTTGAAAGTGACCTCTAATTGAGGGACAGAGAAAATGACAAGTAAGAAAAAAGTTTTGATATTCCCAACTCTCAGGAGAATAGACAGGAAACAGAAGCTACTGAAGAACAATAGAGGTGGGAGGAAAATAGGGTACAGTATAGAGAACAGAGAAGGCAGTGCAGTAGAGTTGAGTTCAGTGGAGACAGGAGTACAGTAGAGATTCGGAGAGTTGTGTTGAGTTCAGTCAATTAAGTCCAGTCAGTTCCAGCAGTTCATGCATTTAGGTCAGTTCAGTGCAATCGAGGTGAGGTTCACAGTCAGGTGGGAGTGAGCGCAGTGATGTTCAGTTCAGCTCAGTACAGTGTGTGGAGTTCTGGGGCAGTTTTCCAAACAAAGAACTCCAGTGAGAAGCCAAGGGAGGCCAAACTGATTTAGACAGCTTGAAGAGGAGTTTGAGTCAGAGAGCTGAGTTGAACCAGTGAGCCAGATTTCATAAAGAACTAGAAAATGTCCAATTATTCAACAGTAAGCTGAATTACATCAGGCAAATAAAAGTTATCTTTATAACCTTGTTTTTAAAAATAAGTATATTAAATAATACTTTTCAAGCCAAGTATATATTTTACCAAAAATCTACTGTTTGGCTATAAGAATTTATTTAAATTCCTTTCTTAGAGATTTAGGAATTACGTAGCTTGTTATCATTATTTATACATTATTTGATAATACAATTACCTTACTATGCAGCAGCATTCCAAGCACCTTCCTACTAATCTTCTACTTCCAATAGTTAGTCACAAGTACTTTCTGTGACTTCATAAAATTATTCTTTGTAGTCAAATACATAAATTTAGACATTGAATAGGGATTACATACTTCACAATTTCCTTTCATCTCCTTATCTATTGCTTCAGGATAACTTCCTACTTACATACTCCAAATACAACCTTTTATATTACCCTTTTTAAAGGATTATCTATAAGATATTTGTACTAGTATGGCCTTTAAACTTTTTTAAAATTTTTAATTAAATTCTTTATTAATTACACTTTATTCACTTCATATGCCCCCTGTAGTTCACTCCCTCCTCCTGTCCCAATCCCTCCCTTCCTTCACATTTTGCACCCATGTCCCTCCCCAAGTTCACTAATAGGGGAGGTCTTCTTTTCCTATCTTCTTATCCTAGTCTATTAGGTCTCATCAGGAGTGACTGCATTGTCTTCTTGTGTGGCCTGGTAAGGCTGCTCCTCCCGGAGGGGGTGGGTGATCAAAGAGCAGGCCAATCAGTTCATGTCAGAGACAGTCTATGTTCCATTTACTGTGGAACCCACTTGGACACTGAACTGTCATGGGCTACATCTGTGCCAGAGTCCTAGGTTATATGCATGCACAGTACTTGGTTGGAGTAACAGTCTTAAGAAAGACCCCTGTGCTCAGATTTTTTGTTTCTGTTGCTCTCCTTGTGGAGTTACTATTCTCTCCAGATTTTCCTATTTCGCACTTCTTACATAAGATTCTCTGCACTCTGCCCAAGGGTTGGCCATAAGTCTCAGCAGAGCCTTTCCAAGGCCCACTGTGGCAGGCTCCTGACTTGTTCCCTGTTTTCACTTTCTTCTGATGTCCATCCTCTTTGCCTTTCTGGACAGGAATTGAGCATTTTAGCAAGAGTCTTCCCTCTTGATTAGTTTCTTTAGGTGTACAGATTTTAGTAGGTTTATCCTATTTTATATGTCTATATGAATGAGTATATACTGTGCGTGTCTTTCTGCTTCTGGGATACCTCACTCAGGATGATCCTTTCCAGTTCCCACCATTTACCTACAAATTTTATGATATCCTTGTTTTTTATTGCGGAGTAATATTCCATTGTGTGGATGTACCACAGTTTCTGTATCCATTCCTCAGTTGGGGAGCATCTGGGTTGTTTCCAGCTTCTGGGTATTACAAATAAAGCTGCTACAAACATGGTTGAGCAAACGTCCTTATTGTGTACTTGAGCTTCTTTTGGATATATGCCTAGGAGTGGTATACCTGAATCTTGAGGAAGCGTTATTCCTAGTTGTTTGAGGTAGCGCCAGATTGATTTCCAGAGTGGTTGTACAAGTTTACATCCCACCAGCAGTGGAGGAGGGTTCCCTTTTCTCTACAACATCTCCAGTATGTGTTGTCACTTGTGTTTTTCATCTTGGCAATTCTGATGGGTGTGAGGTGAAATCTCAGGGTCGTTTAGATTTGCATTTCCCTGATGGCTAATGACATTGAGCATTTCTTTAAGTGTTTCTCTGTCATTCAATATTCCTCTCTTGAGAATTCTCTGTTTAGCTCTGTACCCCATTTTTAATTGGTTTACTTGATTTGATCCTGTTTAACTTTTTGAGTTCTTTATATATACTGGATATTAGTCCTCTGTCAGATAGGTTGGTGAAGATCTGTTCCCAATCTGTAGGCAGTTGTTTTGTTCTGACAATAGTGTCCTTTGCTTTACAGAAGCTTTTCAGCTTCATGAGGTCCCATTTATTGATTGCTGCTCTTAGAGCCTGTGCTGTTGGTGTTTGGTTCAGGAAGTTGTCTCCTGTGCCAATGAGTTCAAGGCTCTTCCCCACTTTTTCTTCTAAGCAGGTTAGTGTGTCTGGTTTTATATTGATTTTTAATCCACTTGGACTTTAGTTTTGTGCAGAGTGATAATTAGGGATCTATTTGTGTTCTTCTACATGTAGACATCCAGTAGACCAGCACCATTTATTGAAGATTCTGTCTTTTTTTTCATTGAATAGTTTTGGCAAATTGTCAAATATCAGATGTCCATAAGTGTGTGGGTTTATTTCAAGGTCTTCTATTTGATTCCTTTGATCCACCAGTCTGTTTCTATGCCAGTACCCTGCAGTTTTTAGTATTGTTGCTCTATAGTACAGCTTGAGATCAGGGATGGAGATATCTCCAGAAGATCTTTTACTTTAGAGGATTGTTTTAGCAATTCTGGGTTTCTTGTTCCATATGAAGTTGAGAATTTTTCTTTCAAGCTCTATAAAGAATTGTGTTGGTAAATTGATGGGAATTGCATTGAATCTGCAGATTGCTTTTGGTAGGATGTCCATTTTTACTATATTAATCCTGCCAAGCCATGAGCATGGGAGATCTTTCCATCCTCTGATATCTTCTAATTCTTTCTTCAGAGACTGGAATTTTTTTTCATAAAAGTCTTTGACTTGCTTGGTTAGGTTCACACCAAGGTACTTTATGACCTTTGTGGCTATTGTGAAAGGTGTTATTTCCCTAATATATTTCTTAGTCCTTTTGTCTTTTGTATAGAAGAGGGTTACTGATTTTTTTTGAGTTAATTTTGTATCCAGCAACATTGCTGAAGGTGTTAATCCTCTGTAGGAGTTCTCTGGTAGAATTTGTGAGGTCACTCATGTATACTATAATATCATTTGCAAACAGTAATACTTTGACTTCTTCCTTTCCAATTTATGTCCTCTTGATCTCTTTTAATTGTTTTATTGCTCTAGCAAGGACTTCAAGTACTATGTTGAAGAGATATGGAGACAGTGGGCAGCCTTGCCTTGTCCCTGATTTCAGTGGGATTGATTTAAGTTTCTCTATTGAGTTTGATGTTGGTTATAGGCTTGCTGTATGTTGCCTTTACTATGTTCAGGTATGTGCCTTGTATCCCTGATCTCTCCAAGACTTTAAAAATGAATGGATGTTGGATTTTGTCAAACGCTTTTTCAGCATCTAAGGAGATGATCTTGTGGTTTTTCTCCTTCAGTTTGTTTATGTGGTGGATCACATTGATGGATTTTCACATATTGGACCACCCCTGCATACCTGGAATGAAGCCTACTTGGTCATAGTGAATGATATCTTTGATGTGTTGTATTCGGTTTGCATGTATTTTGTTGAGTATTTTTTATCAATGTTCATAAGGGAGATTGGCCTCAAATTCTCTTTCTTTGTTGGGTTTTTGTGAGGTTTAGGTACCAAGGTGATTGTGGCTTCATAGAATGAGTTTGGTAATGTTCCTTCTATTTCTATTTTGTGGAATAGTTTGAAGTGTATTGGAATTAGCTTTTTTTTGAAAGTCTGGTAGAATTCTGCACTGAAACCGTCTGGAAATGGAAGACTTTTGATGATGCCTTCTATTTCCTTAGGGGATATAGGACTATTTAATTGATTTACCTGGTCTTGGTTCAGCTTTGGCCAGTGGAATCGATCAAAAAAGTTGTCCATTTCATTTAGATTTTCCAATTTTGTGGCATATAGGCTTTTGAAGTAAGAGCTAATGATTGTTTGGATTTCTTCAGTGTCTGTTGTTATGTCCCCCTTTTCATTTCTGATTTTGTTGATTAGGATAGTGTCTCTTTGCCTTTTAGTTAGTTTGGCTAAAGGTTTGTCTATCTTGTTGATTTTCTCAAAGAAACAGCTCTTGGTTTCATTGATTCTTTGAATTATTTTGTTTCTAATTTATTGATTTCAGCCCTGAGTTTTATTATTTCCATCCATCTACTCCTCTTTGGTGTTCCTGCTTCTTTTTTTTTTCCTAGGGCTTTTAGGTGAGCCATTAAGTTGCTTGAATGAGATGTTTCGAATTTCTTCCTGAAGGCACTTAGAGCTATGAACTTTCCTCTTAATACTGCTTTCATTGTGTCCCATAAGTTTGGGTATGTTGTGTCTTCATTTTCGTTGAATTCTAAGAAGTCTTTAATTTCTTTCTTTATCTCTTCCCTGACCAAGCTGTCATTTAATAGCAAGTTGTTCAGTTTCAATGTGTGTGTAAGCTTTTTGCTACTTCTGTTGTTGAGGTCCAGTTTTAGTCCATAGTGATCAAATAGGATAGAAGGGATTATTTCAATCTTCTTCTATCTGTTGACTTGTGACCAAGTTTATGGTCTGTTTTGGAGAAGGTTCCATGAGGTGCTGAGATAAGGTAAATTCTTTTGTGTTTGGGTGAAAGGTTCTGTACATGTCTGTTAGGTCCATTTGTTTCATGACTTCTGTTAGAGTTATTGTATCTTTGTTTAGTTTTTGTTTTGTTGATCTGTTCTTTGTTGAGACTAGTGTGTTGAAATCTCCCACTATTAATGTGTGGGGATGTATTTGTCGTTTAAATTTTAATAATGTTTCTTTTACACATGTGGGTGCCCTTGTATTCGGTGCATAGATGTTCAGGATTGTAATGTCATCCTGGTAAAATTTTCCCTTGATGAGTATGAAGTGTTCTTCCCCATCTCTTTTTATTAATTTTGGTTGAAAGTCTATTTTATTAGATACTAGAATGGCTACTCCTGCTTGCTTCTTGGGTCTATTTGCTTGGGGAACCGTCTTCCAGCCCTTTACTCCCAGGCAATGTCTATCTTTGTGACTTAGGTGTGTTTCTTGTATGCAACAGATTGTTGGGTCTCATTTAAGCATCCATTCTGTTAGTCAATGTCTTTTTATTGGAGAATTGAGTCCATTGATTTTGAGAGAGATTAATGACCAGTGGCTGTTAGATCCTTTAATTTTGATGTTGGCTATGATAGTGTGTTTGTGTGCTTGGCTACTTTTTGTTTTGCTGTAGTGAGGTTATTTATTTCCTGTGTTTTCTTGAAAGTAGTTCATTTTCTTGGGTTGTATTTTTCCTTCTAGTATCTTTTGTAACACTGGATTTGTGTGTAGATATTGTTGAAATTTGTTTTTGTCATTGAATATCTTGTTGCCTCTGTTTATGGGGACTGAGAGTTTTGCTGGGTATAGTAGCCTGGGCTGACATCTGTGTTATGTTAGGATCTGCATGATATCTATCCAGGCCCTTCTGGCTTTGGTAGTCTCTGTTGAGAAATCAGGTGTGATTCTGATGGGTTTGCCATTATATGTTACTTGGCCTTTTCCCCTAGCAGCTTTTAATATTTTTTCTTTGTTCTGTATACCTATTGTTTTGATTATTATGTGGCGTGAGGATTTTCTTTTCTGGTCTAATTTATTGGGTGTTCTGTAGGCCTCTTGTCTTCTTATTGGCCTCTCCTTTAAGTTGGGGAAATTTTCTTCTATGATTTTGTTGAAAATATTTTCTGGGCCTTGGAGGAGGGAATCTTCTTTTTCCTCTATTTCTATTATTCTTAGTTTTTTAATGTAATTTATTTATTTTTATATTAATCACAGGTTAGGTACTTTGCATCCCAGGCATAGCTCCCTCCCTAATTCCCTCCCACTCTCCCCATCCCTCCCTCATCTCCTCCCCACCCCCTCCAAGTCCACTGACAGGGGAGGACCTCCTCCCCTTCAGTCCAACCCCAGTTCATCTTGTCTCCTCAGGGCTGGCTGCAATGTATTCTTAGGTTTTGTCTTTTTATGTTGTCTTGGATTTCTTGGATGGTTTGTGTCAGGAAATTTTTAGATTTAACATTTTCTTTGATGGATACATCGATTTCTTCCATTGTGTCTTCCACACCTGAGATTCTTTCTTCCATCTCTTGTAGCCTATTGGTTATGCTTACCTCTGTAGTTCCTGTTTTCTTTCCTAGCTTCTCTCTCTCTCTATGATTTCCTCTGTTTGTGTTTTCTTTAATTTTTCTAATTCTATTTTCAGATCTTGAACCATTTTGATTTCCTTCACCTGTGTGATTGTATTTTCCTTCAATTCCTTCCCGTTTGTTTGAACATTCTGTTGTTTCTTTTATTTCTTTCAGTGATTTAGTCATTTCCTCTCTGAAAGCCACAAACTGTTTGGGTGCATCTTCCTGTATTTCTTTACAGATGGCCATAATTTGTTTTACTATATCTCCCTCTAACTCTTTACACATTTTAATTGCTTCCTCCATTAACCTCTTCATAAGCATAGATGTAAGGTCATCGTCTTGAATTTCACTTATGTTAGGGTGTCCAGGGCTACTTGCCCCTGGGTAACTGGGTTCTGGGGATGCCATATTGCTTTGCCTTTTGTTGGCTGTATTTTTATCCTGGCCTCACCCATCTGGCTGTCTCAGGTGTTGTGTCTTAATTTCTAGTGCTGCTGGGTCCTGGGGTGGGGAGAATCCCCTTGCCAGGGTTCTGAAGTAGATCTCCTTAGCTTTTGGCTATGCTCAACTGAATGTTGGTGCTTCTCAGTAGTTTTCACAATTCACCTCAGGCATATGGACCTGTGTGGTAACTGTGGTGTTCATGAAGACTCTCCTCTCCTCAGGAGAAGTCCTGGAGATGGCTGCCCTGCTGCTGTGGTTTTTGCTCTGAGTTTAGTGAGCTGCAGCTGCTGTTCTTAAGGTGTATTTTTTGGGGGGTGCAGCCCCCTTGAAGAACCAGGGAGTCCCTTGGTTTTGTCATTTTAGCTAGGGATAACCAGTAGCAACATGGAACAATATCTGCTCTGATGGTTATCGGGCTGTAGATCTGAGGTTGCAGCTGTGTGCCCCAGTGCCCTAGCAGTAATCAATGGCAGGTGAGCAGGGCAGTAATGTCTACAGTAGAAGGTTAGAGCCTAGAGCCTGCATGAACCCAGAAAGTCTTCGGGAGCCGGTGTCCGGAGTGATGGACTTGATGATCCCTCTGCTGTGGGGTTTCCTTCTGGCAGGGACACCCAGACTGTGTTTTAGGGAACTGCAATTCTTTCTGGGATGGCGAGTAGAACCCACAGGCACAGGCGGGCTTGTGCCTCTGCTTTGCTGGTGATTGGGTACCTGGACATCTGCTGAAACTGTAAATTTTCCTGAAAACCTTTCAGAGGGCAGAGTCAGCTGAGTGCTCTGAGGTCAAACCTGCTGTTCCCCTCTCTATGGGTCACCGGACAGAGAGACTCATTCTCTGGTGCCTTGGGGCCCGCAGTTCTATTCAGGGCAATTAGTCAGGCATGCAAGTAGGACTCTGCATCCCTGGCTTTGGACTGGTGCCTGGGTGTCCGCTGGACTCCGGTCTTTTTCCAGGGATTGTCTGGGTGACCTAAGGTCGGTCCTGATTGTTTCCTGCACCATGGGGTTTTCTCTAGACTGGAAATCCCAGTCTCCCATGTTGTGGGACAGTGATCAGAACATGCAGGCATGTGGCTCTGGGCTGGCGACCAAGTGCCTAGTGGAACCGACATGTTCAAGATTTAGCTGGGAGAGCTGAAGCTGACTGAATCCCACACCATGGAGTGTCCTCTCACCTGGGAAACACAGGTCACTAGTGTTTTAGGACAGAGAATTCTGTCTGCTGGTCACTGTGCAGATCCTGCTGTGCCAGAAAGAGTGTCCTCCCGGCGCCGCCATCTTGGAACCCCCTCCATTGCTGGTGGGAATGCAAACTTGTACAACCACTCTGGAAATCAATCTGGCACTTTCTTAGACAATTAGGAATAGTGATTCCTCAAGACCCAGCTATACCACTCTTAGGCATATATCCAAAAGATGCTCAAGTACACAACAAGGACATTTGCTCAACCATGTTCGTGGCTGCCTTATTTGTAATAGCCAGAACCTGGAAACAACCCAGATGTCCCTCAGTTGAGGAATGGATACAGAAATTGTGGTAC
>CM053763.1:48089879-48100207 GCA_028658305.1 Pachyuromys duprasi | reverse complement strand
GTATGATCAATGCTTGTTTGAATGAACAAACGGGATGGACATTGAGTGGAGGAGAAAACAAGCAACAGAACAGGAGCATGCCAAAGAGGACCTCTGGGGGGGTGTCAATGTAGTGATGTATCAGAGCAGATATTAAGACTCGAGATCAAGCCTCTGACAGAGGGCGAGAAGTAATGATAGATCTGGGGGAGGTTGTTGAGACTTGGGGAGAACAAGAGCTCCACAAAGACCAAACTGAGCAGGGCACAGGGGTCTTGTATGAGATGGTTTCTACAATCAAGGACCATGTGTGGATGTGGCCTGGAACCCCCACACAGATGAGGCCCATGATAGCTCGGTGTAGGACTGTTGTTTACTTTTAAAGAGCTTTTATTTGCTTGCTTTGGTTTTTAGACAGCTTCTTACTCTCTACCCCAGGTTAGTCTAAGATTGACGACAATCCTCTTACCTTCTCTGGAGATTAAAAATGTGAGCAACCTTGATTTCCTAAAAGGTTATTTAAATTTTTTTTTAAGATTCTCTAACTTAGATATATACAAGCAATCCACACCACGCTGCCCCCTCAATTCCATCTCTTTCTCTCTCTCTGACAATCCACTAAGTCCATAACTACATGGTAAAATGCTCTTGCTAAATATGCCATATAGTGTTGCTTGCTACAGGACATAGAGAAATCAATCTGAATTCCACATGGAAATTTTTTCTCTGCTAGTTATATTTCATAGAGACAGCAGGTAATATGCAGGATTCTTGTGGTAGGTTGGGAGATACATCAGTGGACTTAACTAGTACTCTGCATGCTAAATTAAAAATCACCCAGGAGAAAGTGTGCTTACTGTTTTAATCATGACATGGATGCTATGGGGTAACTCACCGTCACCATTTCCTGATTATTCTGAGTGAACTGAAGATGGGAAACCTACCAAAGGTCATATCCTCAAAAGAGAATTACCATCCCTTTCCCAGCAATTATTAATTGTCAATATTTCTCCCAGTAAAGAAGCAGAGCTTGGAACACCCACCCCCAACCTATGCTCAAATTAGGTTGGTTTTATCTTGTGCAGGTCTTGTGTAGGTAACAACTGCTCTGAGCCCATGAGTGTGATAGCCATGTCTTTCTCAGAAGACAGCATTTCATAGCACTCCTCCACACCCTTAAGATCTTGTATTCTTTCCATTTCCTCTTCCACGGTGTTCCCAGAATCCTAGCCAAGCTGTGAGGAGGTGGGAATATTAACTAGCATTCTTCATTTAGGCCTGAGAACTCTGTCTGATTGTCAGTATATTGAAAGCATCATACCTGTCATTTATTGCTACAAATGAAAAAATTATCTGATCAAGGTTAAAGGTCATCATCTGTACATTATGTAGAAGGTAATTTGACAACTTAGGAAATTAGCAAAATAACACTAGCACTTTCTACCCTAGGATATATATTACAGTATTAAGCCTGAAATTTCCCCCTGCAGGAAAGATCTTATCTAAAATCAGAAAGCAATGATTCCCTCATAACAGTCATGTCAGTATTGTATCAATAGGCCCACCTCTCCTGGATATAGTTATTATAGCATGCAATGACCTGTTCCAGATAAGACCACTGATGTCTGTTCTCCATTAGCATCCTACAAAGCAGCATGAAAAAGAGCTAGAAGGGAGGAAATCTCCAGGTGGGAAATAGATTAATTTCTTTAAGTCCTGAGGCAAACATCGGTGATGTTTTTAGTAACAGGTTCTTTTCATGTAGTTATGATGGGTAACCAAGGATAGTAGTAGCCCCTGTTGTTTTGGAGTTTCTCTGCTATCCCCTGATCAATTAATTATAGGGAGGCATCTTGTTCCTTGCCCTGTGATGGTCACTGACTAAATACATGTCTGCATAGGCCCACACACGGAGTTTTTAAACAGTTTTTGTTTGTTTATTACAATTTATTGTATCCCTGCTGCTGCCCCCTCCCTCATCTCTTCCCATTCTCACCTACTCTCCGTTTTATATGCCCTTTCCCTAGTACCCTGATGGTGGAGGACCTCCTCTCCTTCGACCAGCCCCTAAGTTATCAGGTCTCATCAAGACAAACTACATCTTCTTCCTCTGTAGCCTGGCAAGGTTGCACACCTCCCCCCCCCCCCCCGCCGGGGGAAATGATGAAAGAGCAGCCACTGAGTTCATGTCAGAGATAGCTGCTGGAAACTGAGCAGCCTATTGGCTTCCTCTGTAAAGGGAGTCTAGGTCTTCTCCTTAGTTGGAGTATTTGTCTCTGCAGGACCCCCGGGTCCCAGGTTTTTTGGCTCTGTTGTTCTCCTTGTGGAGTTCCTGTCCCCTCCAGGTCTTTCTATCTCCCTCTTCTTCCCTAAGGATTCTGGCACTCTGCCCAAAGTTTGGCTATAAGTCTCAGTATCTCCTTCGATACCCTGGTGGGTAGAGTCTTTCAGAGGTCCTCTGCGAAGGCTCCTATTTTGAGATTAGCTTACTAATTTGTTTCCACAAGGTTTTCTCATGAATATTTAGTTTTAGCTAAACCACCCTACTACTCACTATGCTCTACTCTCACCTGCCCTCACCTCCATTTAATCCTTTAGTCTCCTCTACCTTTTACATCACAAATATTATAGTACCCCTCAAAATTACATTTACAATGAGATAATGGGCTTTCATAGGCTTTTTATACTATATTCTTTTTGGTCTTCTACACTTTTATTTCCAAACATACCTGCTCCTGTCCCTGATTAAGTCTTTCCACTATCTGTCAACTTCTACACTTTGTAGCTCTTTAAAGCAAAACCAATACTGATTAAATGAATTAGGTCCCCCTTACTTTGCTAAAGCGTTTAAGAAGCCATATGAGAAATACATTGTTGTGAGTGTCCTCCTAATTTTTATCTAGATGTCAGAAATCACCACCTAGGAATACCTTTGCTTCTACAGCTGCCACCTGACAGCCCATTATCAGTCACAGGAACACTTTTCACCTGGGTAATTATACATAAAGACCTGAATCTACAGGGCATTGTTGGAGAATAACAGTCTTCTTTCAGTTCTCATCTGAGTTTACAGCTACTGGAAACAGCATGTAGAAAAGAACACCAACAACTTAGTTTGCAAGAACTGTGAGGATACAAATTTTGAGTTTATCAGCCACTGTTATATTGAAACATAGGTAGAAAGAAATTTTTGTAGTATATTTTCCAGGATGAAAAAGGGCCACTATGATATGCCTTGTACTAGCTGAAAACACCAAAGGCAGGTAAACTCCACAGAGAGAGACTAATACAACAATGAGACAAAAAAGAGAGCTCTAAATTTAATAATTGCTATAAATGTAAAAATTTCAATTAATACTTAGAAAAATGTTCACATTTTAGTCTTTAAATTTTGATTATTAGCTTTTCTATATAATATTTTGAGATCATACATTCCTTTCTTAGTTATAAAATCTTTATTATTTTTAGTCAGAAAAATGCACGGTCATTTTAGAAATATAGCAAATACAAATAAGCAGGAGAGAAATAATTCATCTTTCTCAAATTCATGTTCACATATATGCAATATACAAAGGTACTCTTGTCATTCAAAATATTCAACTTTCATATTATTTTGTAACCTTTACTCTTTTGTATGCCATCAGAAGCTCCTTTTACTTTCAAATCAGTAAAGCTCTTACATTTTTTAAAGCTTTTCTTTTATTAAAAGCTAGAGACTTAGAGATTAGTTCAAATATAATCAACACTAAGATACAGATAAGAAGATATACATCTGAAACCACTAACAGAAATAGATTCAAAGTAGGAATATGGGCAAAAGTATATCAGAAAAATTCTAATAATTGCAATGATATTATCAGATAAAATAGAAAACAAGGCAAAATACATGAATTGGTTCTAAGGATGGTTTTGATTAGCTTTCCAATGCATCACTCCGAGTGTTTCTCACTCTCCTTATCTCCTCAGTTTCACACAGTTCTCTAAACATATCTTCACTGATCAAGTGCCTATTATGTATAGCCTCTTAAATCCTGAAGACTGAGTAAACCTCTCTGTAAAAGCTTCTTCTGATTTTTTTTTTCTCCTCTTCTGGTTTTTTGCCTTTGGTTTTCCTCTGCCTTTAGCTCCTTATTTTCTGGGTTTCCTTAAAATTTTTTTGGCAGGGTCTCGTCTTGTATATTCTTCTCTTCCGTCTTTGCTTCTTTCTGCTTATTTGTGAACAAAATTATTTCAGATGCTGATCTGGCCGGTTTCTTTTCTCCTACTTAATTTAGCTGGGAGAGGTACAAAGAACAAACTTGTAGAATTCAGGCAAGCTGCTCCTCTCACAGTACCACCCGTCAGGTTAACAGGAGCCAGTACCCAGGCAGAAACAAGGAGCAGACTCTGGATCATATATTTCTATTCCATCAAATCTTCCCTACAGAATTCACATTCTTTCTCTCTTCCCCTCTCTCTCAAAATAAATAAATAAATAAACAAGCTGAACAATAAAACAAAACAAAACAAGAAGCACATAAAAGCAGAAAATCAGCTTGTTGTTGGTCACCTATTCCTAGGCATGGGTCTTGCCTTGGAGAAAACCTATTTTCCTTTCCCAGCAGGTATTGATTACAAATAACTTTTTGGTCATCATCTAGTATCATGAATATTAGTTAAGAGGATGCCAGCTCAATTGCTCCATGTTTGATTGTAATGGTCAGAGAATCACTGAAGAAAGATTCCAGACTCAAATATGCAAAAGCAAAGAGAGTTTATTCTTCAGTAATAACCAGCATGCAGGAGTCATATAAAATGGTGACCTCGAAGCTTGTAGGCTTCTTTAGAGCTGAAAAGGTAAATTCTGGTGGTGATTAGGTAACCTTTAACGAGATTGATTTGGTTCATAGTAATGAGTATATTTATAATTTTTGTTTGGTTCTATTCAGGAGGAGCAAGTTTTATCTCTTTGGGATGTTTTCATATCTACTTTCAGTCCTAGGCCAGATGTAGAGAGGGTTAGTGATTAGTTGCCCTTTTCATTTTATTTTATTTTTCTGAGAATTCCAAACTGTTTCTTTGGAAAACTGAAATGTAGGCCTAATATGGTGGCCTAGCCTAATTTAAAATAGGATAGGTTAGGTTCTCTCTTTCTCTCCTTTGTTAAGGACCTATCTCTCAAATCCTTGAGTGGTGAGTGGCTGATATTAGGATTATAATACCATGAGTCACACAGTGGAGAACTGGTCCCTAACAAATCTTACAAAGGCATTGATGATGCAAGGTCCACAAGTCAAGGTGAGCATTAATAGGACTAAGGGTCCTGCTAAAGCAGAAGTAACTGTAGTGAGCCATGGAGTCATACCATCTTTGAGATGGTTGCCTCTCATTTTATTTTTCTATCTTGTAGTCTCCTTTGTAGCAAGGACATTGCTTCTTTCTATGACTCCAGAACGACTGGCATAGAAACAACATTGTTTTCCCAAGGCTAGGGATAATCATTCAAGGAGCACAGTCATGACCAGGAGAAACAAAACTAAGGGTCTATTTTCTGGTATGTCAATAGGTAGCCATTTGTCCCTTATGCTTTGACTTAGCGCTTCAGCCTATTAGGTGGGACAATGGATGGTATATTTTCTTTTGTAACTACTTCCAGCTGATATTAAGATAGCCGAGATCCAGGAAAGCTGAAAGGCAAGTCAAAGGCTAGGCAATGGGACACTTTTCAGAAGCATCTGATTAGCCAAACCAGTTGAGATGTGGAACATTCACATCGGCTGGACTAGTTGCGTCAGTTAGCAGCAAGTCCAGAACTCAACAGCTTGCAGTCCATAGGTGATCCCTAGATGGAGTCTGTTAACCAGGTGACAATCTGCTGAGACAAATACAGATTAGGTACAGAAATTAAAATTGTCAAACTGGGGAAGGTAAGGAATCCCATGACTAAGGGGAAAATCCCATTTTCAAGAACAGGCCAGTGTACTTATCTGGGATCCTTTGGAACTGTGGCAGGCAGGTCCATTTCTCATGACACTTTGGTTCCCTGAAGGTTATACGAACTTTAATTTACAAAAGGAAGTATATTAGTATTACCATTGTATTGCGATCAGTGTTTTAGAGAAATGCAGTGAATAGGTTTCTGTATGACAGCAGGAGAAGACTTATACCTTTGAGACCTAGTACAAGCTATAGCTTTCGGGTTAAAAAGCATGAACATTCCTATCTCATCTCAGTCCAGAGGGCTAGAGACACATATTGGACAGAGATGCTTTTAGTATAATGAGAGACACAAGTCTAAATCCAAAGGTCAACTGGAGGGAAATTAAAATCTTTAGCTTGTGACTGAATAATAAGCAGTCAGTGCTTTATCAGCTTATGAGAACTCTACTGATAAATGTTAAAATTCTGAACTTTTGAAATCTTAATAAACTGTAACAAGAGCATAAAAAGGGAAAAGAAATCTGAAACATTTTTTCATTTTTATATGCTTTAAATCACTTTATTATAGCTCTACAACTTGCATTTATATACCTCACAACATCTTCTTAGACACTCCAACCTTTTTAAAAATATTTATTTATTTATTTATTTATTTATTTATTTTATTATTAGTTACATTTTATTAACTTGTATCCCAGCTGTATCTCCCTCCCTCATTCCCTCTCAATCCTACCCACCTTCCTTCACCTCCTCCCTGCCCCTTTCCAAGACCACTGATAGGGGAGGACCTTCTCCCCTTTCATCTGAGCCTGTTCTATCAGGTATCTTTAGGACTGGCTGCAAAGTCCTCCTCTGTGCCCTAGCAGGGCTGCGCCTCCCATGCAGGGTGGGGAGGTCAAAGAGCCCACTATTGAGTCATGTCAGAAATAGTCCCTGTTCCCCTTACTAGGTTACCCACTTGGATACTGAGCTACCATAGGCTACATCCGAGCAAAGGTTCTAGGTTATATCTATACATGGTCCTTGGTTGGAGAAACTGTCTCTTAAAGACCCCTGTGCCCAGATATATTTGGTCCTTGTGGAGCTCCTGTCTTCTCCAGGTCTTATTATCTCCCCCTTTCATAAGATTCCCTGCACTCTGCCGAAGGTTTGGTTATGAGTCTCAGTATCTGCTTTGATACACTGCTGGTGGGAATGTAAACTGGTACAACCACTTTGGAAATCAATCTGGCATTTTCTCATACAGCTAAGAATAGCACTTCCTCAAGATCCAAGCTACACCACTCCTAGGCATATATCCAAAAGTTGTTCACATACACAAGGACATTTGCTCAACCATGTTTGTAGCAGCTTTATTTGTAATATCCAGAACCTGGAAACAACCCAGATGTCCTTCAACGGAGGAATGGATACAGAAATTGTTGTGTTTTTACACAATGGAATACTACTCAGCAATTAAAAACGAGGAAATCATGAAATTTTTTGGCAAATGGTGGGATCTAGAAAAGATCATTCTGAGTGAGGTATCCCAGAAGGAGAAAGACACACAGGATATATACTCACTTATTCAGACCTATAAGAGATGATAAACATAATGAAATCTATATACCTAAAGAAGATAAACAAGAAAGAGGACCCTGGGTAAGATGATCAATCCTCACTTAGAAAGACAAATGGGGTGGGCAATGGATGTAGTAGAAAACAAGTAACAGAACAGGAGCCTACCACAGAGGGCCTCTGAAAGACTCTACCTAGCAGTGTATCAAAGCAGATACTGAGACTCATAGACCCTCCAACCTTTATAACTTGCATTTACCAACCTTAAAACACCTTCTTAGATCCTCATAACTTAAACTGTCGTATTCTCAGACCTTATGTGATTACATAAATAAGTAGTATCTTAAACAATAGGACTGTACCATCACATTGTAGAAAGTAAACAATACCTTTGACAATCGCTTATGATATTTCTTTTTGTTCCTTTTCTTTTCATTCTTTTTTTCTTCTCTTTCTTTTTTACTATTCAAGACAGGGTTTCTCTGTGCAGCCTTTGTAAAAGTAACTTTTATTTGCTATATATAAATATCATCTTGGAGGCTTACTACCTCTGTCTGCTAACCTAGACTGAGTCCTGGAAGCTTCTAGCCTTCATACAATCTAATCTAGGCCTAGAATGCTTTCAGCCACTGAGACTTACTGTCACACTTTCTAGTTCTTTTTGAACTCTGTTTGGCTGGTTCAACTCAACTCTTTTGACTTAAACTCCTCTCCAAGATGACTGATTTAATCTGGATTTTCTCAGATTCTCACTGAATTACTCTTTTTGGCCTCAAACTATCTCTCGCAATCAATTCCAATCTTCTGGCTCCTTCTCATCCCCTAGCTCATTCTGTATTCACTTGTGTCTAACTTGTTCTCTCTTCCACCTTTCTCTGTTAAACTTCCCTGGTAAAAACTGTCTTTCAGTTCCATGAACTGACCTGGCATAATCTCAACTCTACTGCACTGACTTTCAACTCACTCTCAACAGAACTGCCTGAATAGCACTAACTAGAACTCAGACCTGCATGCTTCTGTCTCCTGAATACTGAAATTAAAATCATTTACCCCCACTCCTGACCTTAAGTGTTATTTTTTTAATCTGAAACTTACTGTATACCAGGCTGGCCTTGAACTCAAAGATTCACTTGCCTCTGTCTCCTGGTATTAAAGGCATGAACCACCACTGCCAGGCTGATATTTCTTCTTGATAATATTTTAAAACCAAATATCTAAACATCACTCAAAGATTTCTATTTTGATATATAAGACTTTGCCACATTGTTAGTCACCTACTGGTGGTAGACAAATAGTTCTCACTGGTAATTATCTTCAAAAGTAAATAACTTTATTTAAGCAATTTTTGTTGCTGACACAACAGTAGCTGGAGAGAGGAGAGAAATTTTCCTCCACAGGATCCTATTGATAGTATACTATTTACTATAAAATATTTTGATAATTTAGGTTGTCTTAACATATAATTAAAAGATAACTAGTATTTTTGTACTTGAAAAAATTAATAAAAATAATTTTCCCTTTCATCCCTCTAATCACTTCAGTATCCTCTCTATAGCCACTCTTATTCTTTGCTTTACTCTGCTCTTCAAATTTGTGGCCTTTTTCCATAATTGTTACTTTTATATAGATATGGACATATGCATGAACATTTTCATGTGTTTATGTGAATATAATTTCAGGCCTAATCGTGTTGTATTGAATAACCAATGAGGAGCTCATCACTAGGGAACACTATTCTGCTTCTGAAGTTCTGTGTGTAGAGGTGGCACCACTCAAGATTTTCTGTCTGAACATTATCATTATCGTGTATATTAGTGTTATGATTGCTTGGGGCTTGTTTATGGATCCACATTGTTGATGTATAGCTGGTACAGTCTCTGTCATTTCTAGTAGGTACAATCTCACAACAGACTTCCCTATCCTCTGGCTCTTACGACCTTCCCACCCTGTTTTTTGAGATGTTCCTCAAGTATAAAGGCAGGCATTGTGTTATGGATATAGCCCTTGAGGCAAGGAACAGATACAGTTATCTTTGAGTATATGGATAAGTATTTAGAATACACTTAAAATTATTCTGATCTAGTGAAATGGTGGAAATAGGTTGTCCTCTGAGATCTGTGACCTCCCTAATATCAGGTGTTCGACTAGTTTTATAGTATCAGACATAGTGTCTCTCCTGGTAAGACAATCTTAGGTCTAATCAATAGCTGTTGTTTACTAAGAAGATATCAAATATATACATATATGTCAAATTTGTAAGTAATTCAACCCACTTAAGAAATCACCTTTATAATAAGGAAAACTATGAGGAAAAAGAAAAGACAAAAGCACACCAGCAAGTTTCTCAGGAAGCATACCATGGAGATATTTATCTAAATAAAGTTTAAAGAGGATGTTCTTTACATTGTGTTCTGATATTGTAACTGCCTTTAGGGCTACTGGCTGCTGACGTGATGGCTATGTCACTGGTTTTCAGAAGAACTATGACTTCTGCTGTGAATGTAACAAGAGCCAGAGAACTAAAAACACATGTTTCAAAATCATATCTCATTCCAGAATCATGAAAGAGTCCACCCTTCCAAGGGTTATATTAATTGAATTCCTATTCTGGATTGTATTTTTTATAAAGTACATATTTAGTAATGACAAATGTGCTGTCAATCAATTCTTTGCAACAGATAAATCACTTCAGTTATGTTCAAACACCTGCAGTGTTTGGTTTTATATTGGATCTTGGTCCAAGCACAGTGCTCTGGCTTGTACTTATCTGGCTCTATTCTTTTTTTTATGTATAATTTATTTATTTTTATCTCAATCACAGGTTAGGTACTTTGAATCCCAGGCGTAGCCCCCTCCCCCATTCCCTCCTACCC
>CM053763.1:48073514-48089379 GCA_028658305.1 Pachyuromys duprasi | reverse complement strand
TCCAGAATAGCTAAGATCAAAAACTCTAGTGACAACGCATGTTGGAGAGGCTGTGGAGAAAGAGGAACCCTCCTCCATTGCTGGTGGGAATGCAAACTTTTACAACCACTCTGGAAATCAATTTGGCGTTTTCTTAGACCTATGTTCCTCTTAATAAGTCCCTCACCCATGTTCTGTAAATAAGGCTGATAATCTCACTGTTTTATAAAGTTAGTTTTGGGTGGACTTATGCCTTCTATCTGAAAATTGCACCTTATGTAAGGTCAATAGGTATTTGTGAATTCTCAGAAAAAAATCAAACAAGAAATGGTTTAAAAACAAACCATTTAATAAACGGTGTAATTTCTTAATAAGAAACCTAAGCCATATTGACATATTTGCCTTTTGCATATTGACATAGTTCTTCAGAATATAAAAAATTATGTTCCCTTAAATACATTGATTTTAAAACTTCACTATAAATTTTGTCTATATTCTGTCTATTCTAATGTCAGATATTCAAATAATATGAACAGTGAATACTCTAGGATATGACTACAAATTCCTGAAACAATGAAGACTTCAAAAAATGAGACTATTTTAAAAGTTCCAACACTGGTTCATTTGTCCAGAAGTACTCCTCAGTAATTTCTCTATTGCAGAAAAGTAAGATACACTATTTTCATAAACAATAAACTTTAGCTGAAATATTTCACAAAAAAATTACTTCTTTAGAAGATACAAAATAATTTTCAATATTTCATTTCAAACAATAGTAATTTAGATCTATTACTTTTACATGGTTCTATTTTGTTACATTTTATATAATTTTTTACTTAGATTTATTTTTATTTAAATTTAAATTATACTTTATTCACTTTGTATCCCTCCTGTAGTTCCCTCCCTCCTCCTATCCCAATCCCTCTCTTTCTCCCCCTTCTGCATGCATGTCCCTCCCCAAGTCCACTGATAGGGGAGGTATTCTTTTCCTTCCTTCTGATCCTGTCTATTAGGTCTCATCAGGAGTGGCTGCATTGTCTTCCTCTGTGGCCTCACGGGGAGGTGACTAAAGAGCAGGCCAATCAGTTCATGCCAGACATAGTCCCTGTTCCCATTACTATAGAACCCACTTGGACACTAAACTGCCATCGGCTACATCTGCGCCAGGGTCCTAGGTTATCTCCATGCATGGTACTTGGAATATCAGTCTCAGGAAAGACTCCTGTGCTCAGATTTTTTGCTTCTGTTGCTCTCCTTGTGGAGTTCCTGTCCTCTCCAGATATTACTATTTCCCACTTCTTTCATAAGATTCCCTGCACTCTGCCCAAAGGTTGGCCATAAGTCTCAGCATCTGCTTTGATAGTCTGTGGGGCAGAGCCTTTAAGACTCCCTGCACTCTGCCCAAAGGTTGGCCATAAGTCTCAGCATCTGCTTTGATAGTCTGTGGGGCAGAGCCTTTCAGAGGCCCTCTGTGGTAGGCTCCTGACTTGTTCCCTGTTTTCTCTTTCTTCTGATGTCCATTTTCTTTGCCTTTCTGGATAAGGATTGAACATTTTAGCAAAAGTCCTCCCTCTAGATTAGTTTCTTTAGGTATACAGATTTTAGTAGGTTTATCCTATATTGTATGTCTATATGAGTGAGTATATACTGTGTGTGTCTTTTTGCTTCTGGGATAGCTCACTCAGGATGATCCTTTCCAGTTCCAAAGAGGCTCAAGTACACAATAAGGACATTTACTCAACCATGTTTGTAGCAGCTTTATTTGTAATAGCCAGAAGCTGGAAACAACCCAGATGTCCCTCAACTGAGGAATGGATACAGAAATTGTGGGACATCTACACAATGGAATATTAATCAACAATAAAAACAAGGATAGGATAAAATTTGCACACTTCTATTTTTAATATATTTAAACAAGTTTTTACTTTATGTCTTAATTGTAGACCCCTCCCTCCTCTCCTCTCACTTCCACTCTCCCTCCCTCTTTCCCCTATCCCCTTCCCTTAGTCCTCAGAAAAGGGGAGCCCTCCTCCCCTACCAACTGATGGAGCCTATCAGCTCTCATCAGTACTGCCTGCATCCTCATCCTCTGTGGCCTGGCAAGGACACCCCACCAGGAAGAAATGATAAAGGAGCAAGGAACACAGTCCAAGTCAGCACCAACCCCTGTTCCCCATACTAGGGAACCCATTTGGAGACTGAACTGCCTATCTGTTACATCTGAGCAGGGGGTCTAGGCCCTTTCCATAAATGGTCCTTGGCTGATGCATCAGTGTTTACAGGCCCCCCCTGGACCCAGATTTGTTGGCTTTTTTGAGCTTCTTGTGGCTCTCTAGTCCCCTTTGGGTCCTTATATACCCCTACTTTTCCATAAGAACCCCTGCACTCTGTCCAGAGTTTGGCTGTGAGTCTCAGAATCTGCATCCCCTGGTGGCTCTTCCACACTTTTTCTAATAACATATTTAGTGTTTCTCATTCTATGTTGAGGTCTTTGATCCACTTGGACTTTAGTTTTGTGCAGGGTGATAAATATGGATTTACTTGCATTTTTCTACAAGTAGATGTCCAGTTAGATCAGCACCATTTGTTGAAGATGCTGTCTTTTTTTCCATTGTATGGTTTTGGTTTCTTTGTCAAAAATCAAGTATCTGTACATGTGTGGGTATTTTTTTCTGGGGCTTCTATTCAATTCCACCGATCCATCAACCTGTTTCTATGCCAGTACCATGCAGTTTTTATTACTGGCCATGATTGGTTAATCATACCAATCCATGAGCAGATGAGATGTTTCCATCTTCTGATATCTTCATCAATTTCCTTCTTCAGAGACTTGAAGTTGTTTCAAACAGGTTTTCACTTGCTTGGTTACAGTCACACCAAGGTACTTTATGTTACCAGTGGCTATTGTGAAGGGTGTAGTTTCCCCAATTCTTTCTCAGCGCTTTTGTCTTTGTATAGGGGAGGGCTATTGATTCTTTTTTTTTTTTAGTTAATTTTGTATCCAGCCACTTTGCTGAAGATGTTTATTAGCTGAAGGAGTCCTCTGGTTCAAGTTTTGGGTTCACTCATATATACTATCATATCATCTGCAAATAGTGATACTTTGACGTCTTCCTTTGTGATTGTACCCTCTTGATTTCCTTTAGTTGTCTTATTGCTCTAGCTAGGACTTCAAGTACTATGTTGAAGAGACATGGAGAGAGTGGACATGCTTGCCTTGTCCCCCCTACCCCAAGGGAGGAGCAACATTGCTAGGCCACAGAGGAAGACATTGCAGCCAGCCCTGAAGATACCTGATCAGCTAGGGTCAGATGGAAGGGGAGGAAGACCTCCTCTATCAGTGGACTTGGAAAGGGACAAGGAGGAGATGAGGGAGGGACAGTATGGTTGGAAGGGAATAAGCGAGTGGGCTACAGCTGGGATACGAAGTTAATAAACTAACTAATATCAAAAAAATAAATAAATAATGAAAACTGTCCACTTCCTTAAGAATTTCAAATTTTGTAGCATATATTCTTTTGTAGTAAGAGCTAATGATTGTTTGGATTTCCTCGGTGTCTATTGTTATGTCCCCCTTTTTATTTCTGCTTTTGCTGTTTGGGAGAGTTCCTCTCTGCCTTTTAGTTAGTTTGGCTAAGGGTTTGTCTATCTTTTTGATTTCTTCAAGAGAACCAGATCTTGGTCTCACTGATTCTTTGAATTGTGTTCTTTGTTTCTAATTCATTGATTTCAGCTCTGAGTTTGATTATTTCCAATCATCTACTCCTCTTGTGTATTTCTGCTTTTTTTTTTTTTTTCACTAGGGCTTTCAGGTGTGTCGTTAAGTTGCTTGTATGAGATCTCTCAAACTTCTTTCTGGAGGTACTTAGTGCTATGAACTTTCTCTTAGCACTGCTTTCGTTGTGTCCCATAAACTTTGGTAAGTTGTACCTTCGTTTTCATTGAATTCTAGGAAGTATTTAATTTCTTTCTTTATTTCTTCCTGTCATTGAGTAGCAAGTTGTTCAGTTTCCATGTGCATGTAGACTTTTTGTTATTTCCATTGTTGTTGAGGTCCAGCTTTAGTCCATGGTAGTCAGATAGAATACAAGGGATTATTTCGATCTTCTTGTATCTGTTGAGGCTTGATTTATGCCCACTATATGTTCAATTTTTGAGAAGGTTCCATGAGATGCTGAAAAGAAGGTATTCTTTTTTGAGTTTGGGTGAAAATTTCTGTAGACATCTATTAGGTCCATTTGATTTAGGACTTCTGTGAGTGTCATTATTTCCCTTTTTGGCTTCTGTCTAGATGATCTGTCCCTTGGTGAGAGTGGAGTGTTGAAATCTCCCACTATTAAGGTGTTGGGATCAATGCGTGATTTAAGCTTTAATAACGTTTAATTTACAAACGTAGGCGCTCTTGTATTTTGGGCATAGATGTTCAGGGTTGTGATGTCCTCCTGGTGCATTTTTCCTTTGATGAGAATGAAATGCCCCTCCTCTTCTTTTTTGAATAATTTTGGTTGAAAGTTTATTTTATTAGATATTAGGATAGCTATCTTGGTGGGTGGAGTGTTTCAGAGGGCGTGTATGGAAGGCTCCTGACCTATTTATTCCCTCTCTTCAACTGCTTCTTGTGTCTATTCTATTTGCCCTTCTGAATGAGAATTAAGCATCCTTCTTAGGGTCCTTCTTGTTACTTAGCTTCTTTAGGTCTTGGATTGTAGTATGGTTATCCTGTATCACGTGGTTAATATCTGCTTCTTAAGTGAATATATACCATGTTTGCTTTTCTGGGTCTGTTTTACCTCACCCAGGATGATCTTTTTAGGTCCATATTCATGGTATTCTTGTTTTTAATGGCTACATAGTATTTCACTGTGTAGATGTAGCAAAGTTTCTCTATCCATTCTTCAATTGAGGGACATCTGGATTGCTTCTACTTTCTAGGTATTACAATAAAGTCTCTAGGACCATAGTTGAGTAAATCTTCTTGCTGTATGGTGGAGCATATACCCAGGAGTGCTATAGGTGGGTCTTTAGGTAAAGCTGTTCTCAATTATCTGAGAAAGTGCCACATAGATTTCCAAAGTTGTTGTACAAGTGTGCACCCCCACCAGCAATGGAGGAGTGTTTCCCTTTCTCCACAGCCTTGCCAGCATGTGTTGTCACTTGAGGTTTTGATCTTAGTCATTCTGATGGAATCTCAGACTCATTTTGATTTGCATTTCTCTGATGACTGATGACATTGCACATTTCTATCAGCACTTCTCACCATTCGAGATTCCTCTGTTTAGTTCTGTGTTCAATTTTTTCTTTCTTTTTTTCTCATTTACTTATTTACATCCTTGTAGTCCCTTCCCTCCTCCAATCTGTCTTTTTGTTCTATTGACAGTGTCTGTTGGCTTGCAGAAGCTTTTCAGTTTCAAGAGGTTCCATTTCTTAATTGTTCATCTTAGAGTCTGAGTTATTGGTGTTCTGTTCTATTATAGAAAGCAAATTCTTATGTTTATGTAGCATTTTCTGTCCATATTTCAATAAGACTTGGATAGAATATTAATATATGTCATTTTTAAAGAAAGACATAATTACTATGAAAGTATAACAAACATAAAATTTATCCAGCATTGTATGTAACCTGTAATTCAGTGTTTAATACCCCATTTATTAACATTGTCTCTATAAAAAAATCTGGAGGAATAATCTGGCATATAGAACAAGGAAATTGAGTACAGATATATCATGTGTTATTATTGCTCTTTTCTAAGTATTTCCTTAGAATATGTACTAAAACCCACTTCCTCTTTAGTAATAACATTCCATTGATTAGATCATAAAAATAAATAGTTTAGCAAAAATGAAACCATGGCTGAATAGTTTCTAGTCAAATAGAATGAGAAATAGGTTAAAATCTAATAAAAATAAATTTACTTTAAAATCTTTCATTGTATAATACACATATTAAATAAGGAATCCAGTGTTTGAAATGGGAACACTCATCTACTCCTGGTGGAGGAGAAAATTTGAATAGCCACTATGAAAATCAGTATGGTGATTCCTCAGAAAGATGTGAATTGAGTTACTCCTCAAGATCCAGCTTTACCCCTTTTGAGCATTTACCCAAAGAATGTTTCACCCACCCACAAGAACATTTTCTCAATCATGCTCATTGCTTTTCTCTTCACAATGGGAAGAAATTGAAACCAACCTAGGTCCCTCAATAAAAGCATGGATTAAAACATAAAATACTTATTCAGCTGTTTAAAATGGCATCATAAAATTCATTGGAAAATGAATGAAACTGGAAAAACAATCATCCTAAGTGAGGTAACCCTTACCACAAAAGCTTTTATGGGAATGAGTGAATGAATGGGTCTCTGATTCTTGTGCCTGCTTTTGTCTTCTTTTCCTTCTTTTGGCTTGTTTTGTCCAATTTTGATGTGATGGGTTTTGTTGTATCTTATTATGTATTATTTTGTAATGTTTTCTTATTATCTCTTAGAAGCCTATTCTTTTCTAATTTAGATGGAAAGGGAGTGGATCTGTATGTGATAGGAGGCAGGGAAAATTGGGAGAAGTACAGGGAGGGGAATCTGAAATCAGGATATATTGTATAAAAATAATATTTTGTTAATAACAGAAGAAAAAAGAAAGAAAGGGGTTGTAGAACAATTTCATCCATCAACTAAGCTCTATTTAAGTGTATAAACAGTCTCTCTTTAGGTAACTGATAAATCCACTGATAGACAATAATAATTACTGAATGTTGCTGGTAATCATAAAAAACTAACATAGTTGACAAAATAATCAATTGATGCAGATATAGTAACATTTTCCTGATTAGTGATGTAAGTTAACAAGATCAAAATTTTATGAGAAAATGGTCAGGGAAGGCTGTCGAGTCTTAAGATACTGTAAGTTTGAGAAGTCAAAGGGAGAGGAACATTTTCTACACTGAGGAGAGAGAGTGAGAGAGCAGTGCAGCAATATGGGTAGTTTGAGGACAAGTTTATACTCTAAGAATCTGAGAGCTTGAAGAAATCCCAGGCCTCTCATGATTAAGTTTTAAGAATAAAACAAACAACAAACAAACAACAAAACAAACAGAAAAACAGGTGACTGGCTTGTTAATGATTCTACTGGTATACGATATTTGTCTCTTGATTTGTATATCCCCCTTCTCTTTTTAAACAATAATGAGCTAAATTTTACAAATTCTCATTCAAAGCAAAGGGAGTGGAACTATTAAAACTATATGCTAGGAAATTAAAGATTGCCAAAGAGAGGGCTTAAAAAAATATGGTGTTGCTCTCCAAGTCCACTGATAGGGGAGGTCCTCCTCCCCTTCCAGTGGACTCTAGCCTATCCAGCCTCATCCTAACTGGCTGTATTGTCCTCCTCTGTGGCCTGGCAAGGCTGCTCCCCTATCCAGGGTAGGTGGTCAAAGAGCAAGCCATTGAGTTTATGTCAGAGACAGTCCCAGTTTCCCTTACTAGGATACCCACTTGGAGACTATGCTGCCATGGGCTACATCTGAGCAGGGGTTCTAGGTTATCTCCATGAATGGTTGGAATATCAGTCTCAGTAAAGACCCCTGTGCCTAGATATTTTGGTTCTGTTGTTCTCCTTGTGGAGCTCCTGCAATGACTGCTAAGCTAAGAGGGGTCTATCACATTAACCATCTTTCTGTTTCTGGTGAGGTACTATTTTTCTGAAATGTAACATTGCCTCTTGCAATTTTGTGGTCTGTGACCCAAAGACTTCCATAAATAGAACAAGTGCCCACTCTATTTTCATTGAGATGATATAAACTTTGAATAAATCAGGGTTCTGGGCATAGGAGCCCTGATACACATTAGTGGTTATATTTGAATATCACCTTCCAGTCCTGGTTCTTTCTTTTTTTTTTTTTTTTTTGATGGAGATGTCTCAAATGTTTCAAGCAATTTTATGTACTATAAAATACTAATATTAAAATAAATGATAAGTTTCATTAGGCTTTCTAGAAAATTAATCTTATTCAATAAAGCTTTATGAATTCATTTAATTTTACATTAGAAGGCAAACAAAGACTAATGCTTTCTAAACAATGTGGAAAGAGCAAGTATTAAAAACATTCCTTGAGATACAGCACAGAAAATAATTCATCCTGGAAAGGGGCAGATACAATTGCTAAGAACATATCTCTATTTCTTTCACATGTAAAAAGCAGAGTTGGAGTTTTCTAACTGGAAAATGTCAAATGAATATAATTTGTAAATGTTAGAGTTGAGATGATCATTTAAATAATAAGCACATTTTAGTCTTGCAAAATTATGTCTCCTTTCTTTTTCCTCTTCCATATAACCAAGGCAGCCAGTAAAATGCAACCCTTAATAAAATGTTCCAGATAACTGGTTTTACAGATGGAGACTAAGTTAATGGTTTTATTTTTTACATAGAAAAATGTAGTTTATTAATCATTGGCTAATGGAATAAAACTATCATATAAAATTTGAGTTACTGTTAATCCCTACTGATCATGGGTAGAAAATTAACCTTGAAACAGTGAATATATTATTTCAGATAATTTACAGATTTCTGAAAATGCTACAGAGTTCAATAACACTAAATTGTGTGAGAATGGATTATTACAGTAGGTTTTTCTATTTTTTCTAATCATCTGTTATGCTTATTTCTATATTTATTCAACCACACTAAGAAATCAAATCAAATATGATGTTTTAAAATTGCCAATTATAGAGAAAATCATTGCTTTTTTATTTTAAAAGGTTAATTCAAAATCTTATAAATTCTCGTGGACTAAAAAGGAAGATGATAAGTTTATATCAATTTTGGCAGTTTAATATAAGTTAAAAATAATTTTGGACTTTCACAAGCCCACCCAGAATTTTTATTTGTTTTTAAAGGAAAGGGTTCTATTTTTCCCAATGAAGGATCCAAGATATCTAAGGACTAACAAATTCCCACGGCAGAGGAAAAAGACTCTCTAATGAAGAGAAAAATGGACTTTTAGAATTAATTATTATTGCATATTTAAAGTTGAACAATTACATAAAAGTCATAGCTACAGTCTGAAGAAGGAAGGAACATGGAGATCATAGAATAAAGGTCACTGCTCACTAGAATATCTGTGAGACAAAAGAGGTAGAAATTATGCCACATAAGAAACTTTGAAATAATTTCTCAAATGTGGTGGGACTGAGTCAAGCTGTGGAAATGGTAGAGATAGAAACTGCAGTACATGTGTAGGCACAGATGAAGGTACAGGCTACATAACCCCTCTTTACTTCCCTGTGGATGGACCTTCTGGCTGTGGCTCTCAAAGTTCAGAGCAATGGTTAAGAAAGTAGACTGAACAGAGAGTTGGATTAGAGTGTCCCAGGGAAACAGCCTTTCACATACTATTTAAAGTAGTCTAGCCTGCTTTTTTCTTAGCTTTTTTATTAATACATATTAATTCTATAAAATAAGACTTTACATTTTCAAATATGGATAAATGTGCCTTGTATCTAACACCTCTCCAATTATCTTGTATATCTCTTTTATATATGAAAAAGCTAGGATAAGGATGATGGGGAACATTATGGAGGAATATGATTGTTTTATTTTTAATTTTAAATAAAATAGTGCTATGTTTTTGTTTATGTCTTTTGTTTCGGTTTGTTTGTTTGTTTGTTTGTTTTTCGAGACAGGGTTTCTCTGTGTAGCCCTGACTGTCCTGGACTCACTCTGTAAACAAGGCTGGCCTCCAACTCACAGATATCCACCTGCCTCTGCCTCCCGGAGTGCTGGGATTGCAGGCGTGTGCAACCATGCCCAGTTTATCTATATCTTTCAGAAGAATTAATCACCATCTTTTAAATGTATAAACAAACATACCATTGTTTTAGCTTCAGTCTTTACCAGCAAGCTTAAAACCTGACACATTTCAAATTTTAATATCACACCTTGACAGCTGTACAACTTGAGAAAAATTACTTTCACTTACTGTCATGAATGACTTTTCTATCTGAACATGAAAATTTTATGCACAGATAATTTGGTTTAAATAAAAAATTGTCCTTGTTATTTTACTGTAATTTGAAATACTTTTGATGTCAATGTGATACTCTAGATGTTTCCAAACACTAGGAATTAATTATTAATATTAGTTACATATTACACATATAGTTAAACTTTATTGGAGTTACAGAAACATAACAAGTAACCTTGTTCTAAAAATGTAATCTATGAAAATATTTCCATCTGATTTGTAAGAGATGTTCTTCTGAATTATGCAAATTCGTTATAGGAAAGCTAGTTTAAATATGAAATATGTGTTGATTTAATAGCTATATATTTAGCCACTAAATATTTCTACAGTATGTGACACAGTAAAATATTTATTCTCATGACATCTTTAATATCTATTAATAGATCTAACTAAGATATGATATCAGAAAAACAAAGGTTATCCCTATAAAACAGACCACAATATATTGAGTGTGCAAGGCCCAGAACACTTACATGAACAGCATTCAGGGAGAAGAGGTTCCCAGAAAGCTATGTTATATATGATTTTGAAATTTTGTAGAAATATTTTTTTAAATCACACCCTAGTGAGAGATAAAATTCCTTCTCATTCTAAAATATCCTATAATTCTATGGTTCTGTAATTTAGACAAAAATCACTCTCAGAAACAAAAATCACAGCTTCATTTCCATTCAGAAAATACCACAACCTTGCGGTCTCTGCACTACTATCTTTTGAATGGACCATTATTTATTTTTATAGCTTTCTTCTGGATGGTCCTAAAAAGGAGGGGTATATACACAAATATTTGTCTTCTATTATCAGTTCTTATATGTGCAAACTTGGAATGCACCGCTTTGGTACTCACTGGCTTCACCCTGACTCTACGTGGTTTATCTTGGATTGAAGTTGGTGAGTAAAATAAGATAATGAAAACAAAACGTCTAAATTGTTTCCAAACATTCGAACCCTTTACTTTCTCTTGTTGTTTGAGGCCTTTTTACAAACCGTGACCTGAATTGGATTTTTGAAACAGTAAAAAGTCATCAACAGATTCATTCATGTGTTCTTCAGATTCATTCATGTGTTCTTAACTTCACATTTTTAAGTTACAGTTAAAACCAAGGGAAAGTTTACAGGTTGAAGTATGTGAAATCAGTTCTGATGGGTAATTCATTTATTTTGCAAATCAAAAAATGTAGTCAATTTACAAAATCATGAAGTGTAAAAATGATGTTTAAAATTATAATTATTGGGTGTTTTGTGTCAGGACTTTTCTGTTTCTATGTTTTCTTTGAGAAATGTATCGATTTCTGCAATTGTGTCTTCAGGACCTGAGATTCTCTCACCATCTCTTGCATTCTGTAGGTGATGCTTGTCTTTGTGTTTCCTGCTCTCTAAATTCTCCACTCCTGGGTTTTCTGTTTGTATTTTCTTAATTCTTATTCTGTTTTCATGTCTTGAAAGAATTTATTTGTTTTGGTTTTCCTTTTTCCTTTTTAAAAATTTAATTTATTAATTTACTTTTTACAATTTATTCACTTTGTATCGCCCTGTACATCCCCCCTCCCTTTTCTCCCCTATGCCAGTTCCCTAGTTCCCTGATAGGGAAGGACCTCTCCCCTTCTATCTGACCCTAGCCTATCAGGTCTCATCAAGGCTGGCTGTGTCATCTTCCTCTGTGGCCTGGCAAGGCTGCACCCCCCCAGGGGGAGGTAATCAAGGAGTGGGCCACTGAGTTCATGTTAGAAACAGCCCCTGTACCCCTTTCTAGGAAACCCACTTGGGAACTGAGCAGCCTACAGACTTCCTCTAAACACGGGATATAGGTAGAAATATGGTCTCCCCTTTAGCCCAGGTTTTTTGGCTCTGTTATTCTCTTTGTGGAGTTCCTGTCCTCTCCAGGTCATTTTGAAAGATTTTATTCATTACCTTCACCTGTTTGATTGTAGGTTCCTGTCTGTCCATGATGGCCTCTATTTTTTTTTTTGTTTGTTTGTTTCCTTTTAGGTGCCTCGACTAACTGCATAAGCATAGATTTAAGATTTTCCTGTGTTTTGGCTGCATTAGAATATCCATTGAGTTTTGGAGATTATGGTGAAGCCATGATGTCCTGGCTTTTGTTGGTTGTATTCTTATGCCAGACTCTAGCCATCTGGTTGTCTGTAGCCTTGCCTCTTTGTTCCTAGAGCTTGTACTGTAGACAGGGTCCACCTGTCTCTGGAGTCTAGGGTAGTCTACAGGAAGATAAAAGAAGTCCAGGGCTCAATATGGGTGCTAGAGATTAAGATGCAGCTAAGAAAGGGAGGGCTCCCTGCTGAGTTCACTGATTCTGCTGGCCCACTCTCTGTGACTTAGGCATGCCAGGTAGCTGGGGCACAGGCAGAAAGATCTCTGAGCCAAGGGCTGTTCCAGTGTCCAACAGGCTTCCTCATAATGGTGGACAATGGAACTTGGATCCCGTGCCTAACTCAATCTTTACAAAAGTAAAGTCCAGATGGATCAAAGACCTCAAAATAAAATCAGATAAAAGAGAAAGTGGGGATGAGCCTGAACTTTCTGGCACAGGAGACAACTTCCTGAACAGAACACCAAGAGCTCAGTCTCTAAGATCAACAATCAATAAGTAGAAACTCATAAAACTGAAAAGCTTCTGTAAAGCAAAGGACACTGTCAACAGAACAAAAACACAGCCTACAAACTGGTAAAAGATTTTCACCAACCCCATATCTGACAGAAGGCAAATAACCAGAATACATGCAAACTCAAGAAATTAAACACCAATAAACCAAATAATCCAATTAAAAATGGGTTACAGGGCTAAACAGAATTCTCAACAGAGGAATATCAAGAGGCAGAGAAACACTTTAAGAAATTCTCAACCTCCTTAGTCATCACAGAAATATAAATCAAATACAATCGATCTCACACCCATCAGAATGGCTAAGATCAAAAACTCAACTAACAGCACATGCTGGAGAGGCTGTGGAGGAAGTGGAATGCTCCTGCATTGTTCATTGGAACATAAACTTGTACAACCACTTTGGAAATCATTCTGGCACTTTCACAGAAAACTGGGAATAGTGCTACCCCAAGACACAGCTATATTACTCACAGACATACACCTGAAAGATGTTCAACCACACAGCAAAGACATTTGCTCAACTATGTTCATAGCAGTTTTATTTGTAATAGCCAGAATCTGGAAACAACCTAGATATCACTCAGCCAAAGAATGGATACATAAATTATGGTACATTTACACAATGGAATACTACCCAGCTATTAAATACAAGGAAATCATGAAATTTGCAGGGAAATGGATGGAGCTAGAAAAGATCATCCTAATTGGGGCATCACAGAAGCAGAGAGACATGCAGGACTTATATTCACTTACAAGTGATATTAGCCATTTTATATGGGATAATTATACTAAAATCTACAGACCTAAAAGAGCTAAACTACAAGGAGGGCTCTAGAGAAGATGCTTAATTCTCCTTCAGAAGGGAAAAACAGGATAGACACCGGAAGGAGTAGAAAAGAGGAAACTGGACTGGAACATACTACAGATGTCCTCTAAAAGAGTCCAACCAACAGAGGATTGAAGCAGATGCAGAGAATCACAGCCAAACTTTGGACAGAGCACAGGGAGTCTTATGAAAAAAGGGGAATATAAAAGAACCTGGAAAGGACAAGAGCCACACAAGTAGACTAACAAAGCGACAGCACACAAAAATAACAGGGCCCAAGGGTGACTGCAAAAACTGATGCATCAACCAAAGACTATACTTAGGGAGGACCTAGGCTGCCTGCTCAGCTCAAGCCCATAGACAGCTCAGTCTACCTGTGGGTTCCCTAGTAAGAGAAGAAGGGACAGACACTGACATGAATTCAGTTACATACTCCTTGATTACTTCTCCATGGTGGGGCAACCCAGCCAGTCCAAAGAGAAAAAGGATTCAGGCAGTCCTGATGGGACCTGGTAGACTAGGGTCAGACAGTAGGGGAGGAAGACTTTACCTATCAGTGGACTAGGGAAGAGGGATAGGGGAGGAAGCTGGAGGGAGGGAAGGTGGAACCAGAAGGAGATGAGGGAGGGGCTACATCTGGGATACATCTTGAATAAATTGTGAACAATAATAATAATGAAAGAAAAAATATAATTCACCTTGAATCATCCTTCATAATTCCTATTTATTTGTGAACCCCCCAAAAAAGAGAGAAAAATAACTGAGGATTGGAAAAGTGTTTGTTTAAATATTTATTTTGTATTAATTAATTATAGCCAATTATATTTAAAATATGTCAAACAAATATTATATAGATTTTGAGACATATGTGTATTTCTGTTATCTTATATATATTTTATCATTTATTTTTATTTTTAGTTACATTTTATTAACTCTGTATCCCAGCTGTATACCACTCCCTCGTTCCCTCCCAATACCACCCCCCCTCCCTCATCTACTCCCTGCACCTTTCCAAGTCCACTGATAGGAGAGGATCTCCTCCCCTTTCATCTGATCCTGTTTCATCAGGTATCTTCAGGACTGGCTGCAAAGGCTTCCTCTGTTGCCTAGCAGGGCTGCTCCTCCTTTGCAGGGTGGGAAGGTTAAAGAGCTCACCATTGAGTTCTTGTCAGAAATAGTCCCTGTTCCACTTACTAGGGTACCCACTTGGATACTGAGCTACCATGGGCTACATCTGAACAGAGGTTCTAGGTTATATCCATACGTGGTCCCTGGTTGGAGAAACAGTCTCATATAAGACCCCTTACATATTATAATACACAAATACATGTAAATTCTTTTTTAAAGTTTATTATTTATTTATTTTTTCCTTTTTTATTATTATCATTTATTATAATTTATTCAATTTGTATCCTGGCTGTGGCTCCCTCCCTTTTTTCCTCCCAATTCCACCCTCTCTCCTTCTCCCCCTATGCCGCTCCCCTAGTCCACTGATAGAGGAAGTCCTCCTCCCCTTCTCTTTGACCCTAGCCTATCAGGTCTCATCAGGACTGGTTGCAATGTCTTCCTCTGTGGAATGGCAAGGCTGCGCCACCTACTCCCCACAGGGAGGTGATCAGAGAACTTGCCACAGAGTTCATACCAAAGAAAGTAGTTGCTCCCCTTACTAGGGACCTCATTTGTAGACTGAGTCTATGGGCTACATCTGAGCTGGGGTTTTAGGTCCTCTTCATGCATTGTCCTTGGTTGGGGTGTCATTCTCTTCACGGCCCCCAGGGCTCAGTTTTTACTGCTCTGTTGGTCTCTTGGAGGTACTCCTGTCCCCTTCACATCTTTCTAACCCTGCCTTCTTTCGTAAGATTCTCTGTACTCTGCCCAAATTTTGGCTATGAGTCTCAGCCTCTTCTTCCATACCTCAATCAGTAGAGTCTTTCTGAGGCCATCTGTGGTAGGCTGCTGTCCTGTTCCCTATCCTCTCCTGCTTCTGCTGTCTATCATGTTTGTCCTTCTGCGTATATTTCTATATAAATAAATTAAGCGCTCTCTATCTATCTGTATACATACATATAATTAGTAAATAGAAGTCCTCTGCATGTTTCAAATAATTTTATGAATACGCATTAATGAAGCTGAAAATAAAATAATAAAATGAAGCTTAAAATAATAAAAAATAAAATTCATAAAATCAGTGGTCTTGTCTTCTTATTTTTATATTTTTCTATTGTTTTTATTTTATTTTTTAAAATTTATTTATTTTTATCTCAATCACAGGTTAGGTACTTTGCATCCCAGGCGTAGCCCCCTCCCTCATTCCCTCCCACCCTCCCACTCACTCCCTCATCTCCCTCCTCCCCACCCCCTCCAAGTTCACCAAGAGGGGAGGACCTCCTCCCCTTCCATCCAACCCCCACTCAACCTG
>CM053763.1:48056828-48073014 GCA_028658305.1 Pachyuromys duprasi | reverse complement strand
TCAAGAGTATTCTTCAAGAAGATCAGGGATTTCCGGTGGTTTGTGGTGTGTGTTTTGTCTCAGTTGAACTCTGTTGTGGGCTCTGTGTGCCCAGTTTCGTGCTCTGTGCTAGAAGCTGTGAGCACTGCAGGCTGGTCACTCCTGTGGTCTGGAGTCTTTACTCCTCACTCTGTTCTAGAGTCTGAGTGTCCAGGTTTGAGATGTCAGCTGGGGGTTATGCACTCCGCCCTAGGCTTGCTGCTAAGGGCTCTCCCCTGGAATGGAGATTTGGTGCCTCCTTCTGTGCCAGGGGCTGTGCACCTGAGATGATATTTGGGGCACACACAGTGGGTTTGGGTTAGTGTGCATCCGCTGTATGTAGGCCTATATGAAATGGTGCCCGAGTCCTTCTCTGTCTGGCCTGTGGACACACACAGGGACTGAGGTTTTTGCTGGCTTATGCATGCAGTGTTTGCCCTCAGTGTGCAGTCTGGTCAAGAAGGTGTCCAGACCCTCTTAATCTGGGGTGGTTCCTGCGATTGGTATGTGCCTGCCTTACACCCCTGGATTGAAGCAGAACTTGGTTCCTTCCCAGACTTGCCCGCGGACTCACACAGGGACTGAGGTTTTTTCTGGTGGAAACGTGCGGGGTGTGCCCTCAGTGTGCAGACTGTTCAAACAGTTCCCCTGACCCTCTCTGTCAGGGGTGGTTCCGGAGATTGGTGTGCACCTGCTGTATATGCGAGGGTTGAAGCAGAACTTGGGTCTTTCCCTGACTTGCCTGGGGACTCACAGGGATTGAGGTTTTTGCTGGCGGAAGTGTGCGGTGTGTGCCCACAGTTGCAGACTGGTAAAAAAGGTCCTCTGACCCTCTCAGTCTGGGGTGGTTCTGGTGATAGGTGTGTGCCTGCCTTACACTGGTGGGTTGAAGCAGAACCCGGGTGCAGTGTGCGCGTGCAGTGTGCAGGTCAGTGAAAATGGTACCTGGTTCCTCCTCAGACTGCCCGCGAGACTGTGTGGTCCAGTCTATAATGGCGGGTGCGGGCGCCCAGCGTGGCTGCTCATTCAGATCAGAGCTGTGCGCTGCTGGCCACCCGGAGATTTTTCCAGGTAATAACTGGGTGTCCCTAGGGTTTTCCCACTTGATTTTCTCACCTTAGGAGTTCCGCTCACCTGGCAATCACAAATGCTGGCGTTTTAGGTGCCAGAGTTCAGTCTCCTGGTCGCTGCATTGTTTCTGCTGTCCTACTCCTCAGACACAGTGTCTTCTCGTGGCAGCCATCTTGGATCTCCCCTGGTCTTGTCTTCTTGAGGTCACTTTATTTATTTTAGAGCTGAGAAATTTCCCAAGTATGTCAAAAATTATCATCCTAAATTGCTTTCATACTTTACATTACTGTAAGAAATGTAATGAAAGTATTTATTTTCCCAGAGAATCCACACATATTTCATTTATGTTAATATTTTATAGCTATTTGAGAAAAATATTAATAAATATGTAAATTAGAGAAAACAATTCCATGAGATACTAACAACTGGTATATACTCTTGCTGAGTTTAAGCATATTGACATTGTATGGGCATATCTGTGACATTTTCAATATTTCTTAGATATAATGGTTTGTACATTTTTAATATCAAAAACGTATTCAAATAATATAATTACATCATTTTCTAATTTCTCTTTTCTTTCTTCATCCTCTGCCATGTAATATTGCAATTTCATGGCCTCTTTTACTTTAATTGTTGTTACATATCTATGTATGTATGTAAACATATACCCACACACACAAGTGTTCACACAGATATCCTATACAACCTGCTCAGTTCATTTACTGTTACTTGTATGCATATTTCCAGGGCTCATGTTTTGGTGCTGGATAACCAACATTTGTGCTTTTTTCTGAGGAACAATTCTTCTCCTGATTTCTAATTTCTTAGTTGCCTGTAACTCTTTGTCTAGGTTTGAGGCCTCATGAGCTTTGCCCTCTTCTACACAAACATGTTCATTGGTTTTGTCCCTCATTAGACCATGTACAAACAGCCATATTGGTGAGATCCCGTGAATGTAGCTGCTCTGGCATTTCTTGGAGACTCGACCTCACAGAGCACTTCCTGATTCTCTAGCTCTTACAATACTTCCACTCACTTATTCATCAGTGATCCCTGAACCTTAATTACAGAATTGTGCTAAGATTTGTCATTGGGACTGTCCTCCAGAAACATATGCATTTTCGTATCTTTGTGTAAATGAAAATTGTGAAAGTTTTGAACACTAAGCCATGAAAATTTACTTGAAAGCATTAATACCTGGGGCTAGAGAGATGGCTCAGCAGTTACGAGCACTGGCTGCTCTTCCAGGGGACCTAGGTTCAATTCCCAGCACTCACACAAGCTTACAACTGTTTGTAACTCCAGTTCCAGGGACTCTGACACCCTCACACCAATATATAAATAAATAAATAAAGAAAGAAAGAAAGAAAGAAAGAAAGAAAGAAAGAAAGAAAGAAAGAAAGAAAGATGTGAAGGAAAAAATTAAAAGAATTATTATTTAAAAACTATTAATACTGGTCAGACTTAGCTTAATTAATTAATTGATTAAGACCATATTAACATACAACCCTAAAAGATGCTTTAGAATTATCATTACACTGCCTCCTATGACACATAAATACTCAGTTTTAACATCCAGAAAGAATATTTTTCCACAGCTTGGAGCTGCGTTTCTTCCTTTAGTCAAAAAAAAAAAAAAAAGAAAGAAAGAAAAGAAAAATTCCTCTTGCTTTGATTAAAATTCCATGAAGAGAAATAGGCTGTGATTCTTCACCTTCTTATTTGTGGCATAAATTTAAAACAGTCACACTGGGTTTCCTACTGAATTACACATCAAAGTGGTCTTCCAGTGACAATCAGCTAAAGAGAAGCCATGTCTGAATTCTAAAACTCAATACAGAATATTCTGTGTCAAACCCACTTTTCATCATTTTAGAATCTGTCTTTCACATAGGACATGACTGTTAAGGCACAAATAAGGAGCCAGTGGAAAGACACTTTGCTGGCCCTGCAGCTTCTGCAGGCATAGGTGTGCTGTTTAGTTTTGCTTCCAACTGGTTGTGGTCCCCTCTTCAGCATGATCTATGTGCATGGCTTGATAAATTGCAAATATCGAGTCTTTAGCAGGTAACTTTCCTCAGTTCACTAGCACTGAGCAGAGTCGTTTTCAGACTGTAAAATTTTCTTACAGATGTTCTTGATTTAGAGTTAATACAGAAAAATATGTTGCTTTCACGAAGCATTTTGGTATCCAGGAATTTTATAGAAAAAGTCCGGGGTTATCTCTCTTTCCTTACTATTTATAATTCTTTTCTCATCCCTACCCTCTTCCATTTCCCTCATCACTTTTGGTACAGAAATCTCACAGGATTTCTTTACTTCCCTAGGGAGAATTGCCATAATCAAATCATTTCTTGTGGTTTTCTAAAAATTTAACCATTGATTTTTCTGTGCTTTCTTTTATACTCAGGTATGTATACATACTTTTATTATTACCTTAATTATGCTGTTATAAGTCACTTTGCATTTTCCACAGACCACCTGATGTTATAATTCTAGAATAGGGACTGACTGTTAGTTTTTGTTAGTTTTTCATTTTCTTTGAAATATTTCACATAGTTCTGTCACTTATCAGTTGGAGCTAACTGTGTGTGAGGACTTCAGCGATCTGATATGAATTTAAACAAAATGCACATAGAAGATCAGGGTGGATGCTGGAAATGCCTGAGTACAGATGGTCCAGATTTGCAATGTGTTTCTACAATAACGAAAAAGCAAGCTAGAGTAGAAGTTATACTTTAAATTTTAAATATCATTATTTCCTGAGAACATGTTGGGCAGCAAGATATTCTTTCACGACTGTTAGCCTTGGCAGAACCAGTGGTCATGGTCAGCTAGGTATGATGAGGGCAAGACCTATATTGTAGAGCAAACTATACACAGTTAATATGTTAGTGTATTTTTAACACACACTGAAACCACGATTTGGGTTCAAGATTAGATTATCTGAGTTTAATATCATCAAACACCCATGGAATTATTAGGGATGTAAATGCTGGCATGGTCTATGTAACACTTGAAATTTGGTATATATTTTTGATTTAAAACTTAGTCTGTTTTACTGTAGGTGCCTTTGTGCCATTTCTGAAGCGATGCCCACAGTCTGGGGTTTCCTGGGCACCATGAAGTCACAGTATGGGAAATGATTGCCATCTGGCATTACAAATTACAGGTAGATGTGAAAGCACTGACCTGCAATTTGTTACATCGTAACAACTATGCTTTGACAGGAATTCACCTGTGTCCTAATTTCCCTTCCAGGCCTTTCTCCTCTACCTGGGCATGCTAAAATTCATTTCTTTTGGTTTGTTTGTTTTGTGGCTTTAGCAAAAAACAATATTTCCATATATTTTTAAATTATTTCAGTCCTGTAAACTACACTCTAGTTATCCACGATTCATTTTTTAAAAAATAAGATGTCAAGAAAGCAAATGTTTTTATCTACCAACTCCAGCCTCTGTTTTCTCTAATCTTAGTACTTTTAGGATTTTGGATTTATCCACGGGCTTTGCACATTCTTGTCAATTGCTCAGTCAACCCCTGACACTTTCTAAGGGTGTTTTTCAATAGTCTTTGTCTCTAATGTCTAGAATATCCCTTTCTATATTGAACAATTTTTTTGCTTTCAGTTGAAACTTAAATATCATGAGCCCTGACAGTTCATGTCTAAAAAAATGATGTTTTATTTATAAAAAATATTTCATATTTCATAAGCACAGAAATAGAAAACCAAGTGATTTTGGCTTCTGCCGCTGGCCTTGTGAGTGTTTTGGCAAACACCCAAGCTGTGTCCCTACACTGCCTACCTTGCAGTGCCTATTGACATTTTCTGTTCCATTTGTATTTCTGCACTACGCCCATCCATATTTCCTTGGGGTTTCTTAAAGCTTTCATTCTTATAAAAGTCATCATCAGTGTTTCAACACCTTCTGGACTATAATAATATCACAAATCCTAAAATCATATTTGAAATACACCCCTATTGCTTTTCTTAATCTCAACAGCATAAGGTACAAATGCCTATATACTATGTTAGAGGGCAAGAGTTTAAAAATAAAAGTGAGTATCATAAATAGGAACTTATATTTTCTTTCTCAAATTTTGTTTTATGTACGTTATATTTTCAGGTCATTTTTTTCCTTTAAAGCGTATGCATTTCTTTATTTTGCCTATATTTTTTGTGTTGCCTGTGTGAACACATGCGTGTTTGGTACCTGAGGAGGCAGATCCTCTGACACTAGAGATACAGGTTGCGAACTGCCCTGTGTGCTTGGAATCACAACCTTGTTCTTGGTATGAGAAACAAGTGCTCTTACTGCTCAGCCGTATCTACGGGCTTGTTCACTGTTTATATTAAGTAACTAGAATTAAATAGTGTAATTTGATGAATAGCATAAAATTAAAAATCACTTTTTAATGTGAAATGGCACAAAAATGAGATTTTTATTCTTCCAAAGTCATCATGTTGTTTTATTAACATCAGAGCTTTTACAAACTTTTACATCTTATTTCCATGCATTTGCAATATACGATATTTTAAAGGGCCTTTTAAAGGTAGAATAAGCATTCTTTTTTATTAATTTTTAAGATAATTTTTTATTTGTTACAATTTATTCACTTTGTATCCTTCAAGTAGTAATTCCCATAGATGAGTTAATGTAGTTTGGTCAAAGTAGTTTTATGATTATGCTTCCACATCTCCAAATGATAAGAAAAATGTAGCCCTTTTTTCATAATTGCATTTTGAATGTCATAAGTGTCATATTTGTAAAATTCTTAGGAAAAACAAAATATTTTCTATATTTGTTTGTGTATTCTTTATATCTATCACCTACTTATCTATTATTTATGTATCTAATGTATGTACTATCCATCTAACATTTATTTGTTCATTTATTATTCCCTCATGTTGTACATCCTGACAATAATTTCCCTTCCATCCTCTCTTCATAGCCCTCTTACACCTCTCCTCTCTCCCAAATCCACTCCTCCCCTGTTTCTCTTCAGAAAAGAACAGGCCTCTCAGAAATATCAACTGAACATCCCACAACGAGTTACAAAATGACTAGCCACATATGCTCATATAGGCTGTATAAGGAAGAAAGGGTCCCAAGAGCAGACAAGAGAGTCAGAGAATGCGTCACTCCCATGGTAAGAACACCAAGCAATACAACCATAATGTATATGCAGAGACCCTAGCCCAGACCCAGACATGCTTCCTGATTGCCACTTCAGTTTCTGTGAGACCTTGTAAACCCTGCTTACTTGTTTCTCTAGGTAATGTTTTTGTGGTTTCTTCGACCCCTCTGGTTCCTACAATCCTCCTTCCCTCTATTCCATGGGGTATCCAGAGCACTGCCTAATGCTTGGTTATGTGTCTTTGTATCTGCTTCCATCAGTTACTGGATAAAGCCTCTCTGATGATTACTGAGCTAAGCTCTGTTTTCTGAGTATAGCAGAATATCATCAGGAATAATTTTATTGACTTTTATTTTAATTAATTAGTTAATTAATTGGGCTGTCATGTTTGGTTCTGTCCTGGGCTACCCAGCCTCTGGGCATTTCCAGGGTTGGGCTTCCTCTTATGGCATGGTTCTCCAGCAAGACCATTCATTGGGTGGTCATTCTCACAAGCTTTGAGAATGGTTACACCAACATATCTTGCCGGCATGTTGTGGGTTATTAATATTTAGTCTTGAGTTAAAAATATTATACCAGCACAGGCAGGGCAAACTGTGGGTCACAGGCTTTATGGCTGAGTTATGTCTCAGTCCCAGCACTGGACAAATGATGGGCAGTTCAGGCACCATATCCCCCATTACTTGTCTTATTTTACTTTTAGTGCCTGTGCTTTAACAGGTCCTGGGAAGCCACCACGCTTCTAACTACATCTCTTCATCAATGCACATTTCTCAGAAAATGAAACTGCATTCTCTAGAAATGACATGGGAATTTGTCTAGTTACATTATGTTTTAAATTTTTAAGTTGATTTTAACAGGTTTGGAGAACAAAATTATAGAATTATAATTTAGCATGTAGCATTTCAGTATACTAACCCATTGTGTAATGCTTAACATGGGATGTGGCTACTTGGTCATTCTTCTAGGCTATCAACTATACAGTGTATGGTTACTATCTAAAATCTACCGTACAACAGGACAAGAAAATGCTTAATAGCCATTGCTCAGATTCTGTCTATCACTGTCTTCAATCTCCTTCCTGCATTCACAGCCTCTTGAAAGCCACAATTCTAGTTTTAGTTTCTATGAGATCAGCTTTTTATTCTTTTTAATCTTCCAATGTCTACTTAGGTCAGGCTATTTATAACAGGAACGTATTTTTTTAGGGATTTTCATAGTTGTCCTTATGCTTTGCCATAGTCATTAACTATAAATGTGGAAAATAATCAGCCTGGGTTGTTGCCCAGCACTGAACACTATACACCCTACTTTTGATTTTCCACTGTTAGTCTGTATAGTTTTGTGTGCTTGTGCATTTATTTAGGTTGTATGTATATTGTACATATGTGTGCACAAATACATAGGTGCATTTGTGTGTGTGTGTGTGTGTGTGCCTATGAAGGACATATTTTTTCAGTGCTAGTCCATCATCATTTTTGAGACAGGGTTTCTCACTAAACCTGAAATTTACTAGTTGGGCTAGCTGGCTAGATGGTAAACTCTAGAGATCCTGTATTTGCTCTGCTAGCACTGAAGTAAAGGATGAAAGCATCTGACCACATAGGGTCTCAACTTGGCTCTTTGTAGTCACATAACAAGGGGTTGACTAACCTAGCCATCTCTCCAGTCCTTCCACTATTGTTTTTAAAGTAGTTTTATTTTAAAATGATGGTATCTAATTTAAATCTGCACCGCAACCTTAAACCTGTAAATACATTGATTTCACATCCAAATGAAGAGCCTACTCAAGTGAGTGCAATATAATCACAAGAGTAAATAAATATGAAATCAAGATCCAAAAATGTCCATGAGAGTAATGGGACATTAGATGCTCTCAGGCTGCTTTTGCTGCCTGTGAGTTGAAGAAGGAATGCTAAATGAGAAGACTTCAAATGTTCTTCTTCTCCCAAACATCCAAGTAGTAGTAGCTGCTTTTATCTGTGATATGCTTACATAAGGAGTATTTCTATCTGAGTGGTGATAAAGTGGAGCCCTTCCAAAGGTGAGGGAATTAGATCACAGCCACAGGCAAGAGATCATTGTTTATTTTAGTGTAGTGGTTGCATTATGATAATTGTGTGCTATCTGTTCTTATCTTCAATGTAATTTTTGTTAGGATTCTGCAGCAGTATTTTCTTGTTTCATTTTCTTTTGTTTATTTTTTCCATTACTTCAGAAAGTTTCAGTAAATGTCCCTAGTCAATCTCCATTAAAAAATGTAAGAAAAATAAAAAGAAATAATGTATGAACTAATGAATAAATCATTAAAATTAATTAAATTTGAATAGTTTTAATATACTTTACTTCTTCCTGTTTATCACTGCTATGCTTTGTTTACAGTATTATTTTGAAAATAGATAAATATAAAAGAACACAAAGTTGAGAGTCTTGGTGGAGGTGAACACACATATGGAGGATTGATATGATCAAAGTGCATTCTACGTATGCTGTACAAACTCTCAAACAAGAAATCAAAGTGCATTATAAAAACAAAAGCTGGCATTACGTTGCTGAAGAGGGAGAGGGAAAAAAAGATAGTCAAATATCTGAAATGGAAGGAACACCTTTCTGTATAGATAAGTGAAACCTGATACTTACTAGTATTTTAGTAAAGGTCAGACTGGGAATACACCCATAGAAAGAAAAAAAAACCAGGTAATTTATAAGATAAATTTTATTTATCATAAACACCAACGTCTTTTAAAAATTACACATTACTAACCTAAAAGAATGCATCCTGTGCTTCCTTTTAATAGCCAAGGAAGACAAAAATTTTTATGAGCTCGCTGCTCTCCAGCGAAAGGTCTCTCTCTATATATTTTTTAACAAGGTAGAGTTTGTAAGAATAGATATTGACAATGCACAGGTTTTTTTTTTTATAACCCAAGAAGGTATTTATTTGTTTGTTTTTGTTGATGTCTACAAGAAGTGAAAATGGGTAAAATGAGCTTATTCATCATAAGTCTAATTTCCAGATACTATATACTAGATAACATAGTAGCTCGTTGGCAAATTAGCAAGGTTGGTTCTTTTAAAAAGCCAAGCTATGTCACCAATAAATTAATTTTACATAAACTGTCACAAAAATTTAATTTAGGTCACAGATTAATTTATATCTAACAGGACTACACCCTCAAAAAAATTAGGAAGACAGCCTGTTCTAAGCATGAGGTTTGATTCTAAAATTTTTATTTGTCGTTTGCAGAATACTATATATTTCAGAAAATCTTTAAAGTATAAATTATTTTGAGTAGAATTTGAGTTGTTAATTGCATACTACATATAGGTATATATTTTCTTTTAGATTTTGTAAAGTTTCAAAACTTTAACTATATGGCACTGATTTTTCTCATTATCATCATTTTTTATAGACACTATAAAATATTTTGCAACCCTAGTATGGATACTAATAACTTTCAGTATGTTTATCCTACCTTATAGGTCTATATAAGTGAGTATATACCATGTGTGTCTTTCTGCTTTTGGGATACCTCACACAGGATAATTGTTTCCAGGTCCCACCATTTACCTGAAAATTTCATGATTTCCTCCTTTTTAATTGCTGACTAGTATTCCATTGTGTAAGAGTACCACCATTTCTGTATCCATTCCTCAACTGAGGGACATCTGGGTTGTTTCCAGGTTCTGGCTATTACAAATAAAGCAGCTATGAACATAGTTGAGCAAATGTCCTTGTTGTGTACTTAAGCATCTTTTGGATATATGCCTACGCGTGGTATAGCTGGATCTTGAGGAATCACTATTCTTAATTGTCTAAGAAAATACCAAATTGATTTCCAGAGTGGTTGTACAACTTTCCATTCCCACCAGCAATGGAGAAGGGTTCCTCTTTCTCTACATCCTCTCCAGCATGTGTTGTCACCTGAGTTTTTTTTTAATGTAATTTATTTATTTTTATATCAATCACAGGTTAGGTACTTTGCATCCCAGGCATAGCCCCCTCCCTCATTCCCTCCCACTCTCCCCATCCCTCCCTCATCTCCTCCCTACCCCCTCCAAGTCCACCAACGGGGTAGGAACTCCTCCTCTTCCATCTGACCCCAGATCATCTTGTCTCCTCAGGGCTGGCTGCAATGTCTTCCCCTGGGATCTAGCCAGGCTGTTACTCCATGGCATGTGTGGGGGAAGGTCAAAGAGCCAGCCATTGAGTTCATGACTGAAACAGTCCCTGTTTCCATTACTAGGGTCTTCAGTTGGACACCGAGCTATCATGAGCCACATCTGAGCGGGGGTTCTAGGCCATATCCATACATGGTCCTTGGTTAGAGAAACTGTCTCGTATTTGATCTTAGCTATTCTGACAGGTGTAAGGTGAAATAGTCCCTGTTCCCCTTACTACGGTATCCACTTGGATACTGAGCTACCATTTGCTACATTCAAGCAGGGGTTCTAGGTTATATCCATACATGGTCCTTGGTTGGAGGAACAGTCTCAGAAAAGACCTCTGTGCCCTGATATATTTGGTCCTTGCGGAGCTCCTGTCCTCTCCAAGTCATACTATCTCCCCCTTCTTTCATATGATTCCCTGTACTCTACCAAAGGGTTGGTTATGTGTCTTAATATTTGCTTTGATACACTGCTAGGTAGAGTCTTTCCAAGGCCCCCTGTGGTAGGCTCTTGTCCTGCTACTTGTTTTCTCTCACATCCAATGTCCATCCCATTTGTCTTTCTAAGTGAGGATTAATCCTCTTACCCCAGGTCCTCTTTCTTGTTTATCTTCTTTAGGTGTATAGATTCCAGTATGTTTATCCTATCTTATAGGTCTATATAAGTGAAGTATATACCAACAGCACAGAATCTAAGAGCAACAATCAAAAAATGGGACCTCATGAAACTGAAAGCATACAGACTGGGAAAGGATCTTCACCAACCCTATATCTGACAGAGGGCTAATATCCAATATATATATATATATATATATATATATATATATATATTGAGTTATATATATATATAACTCAAGAAGTTAAAAAGCAACAAATCAAGTAATCCAATTAAAAAATGGGGTATGGAGCTAAACAGAGAACTCTCTGTCAAGGACCATAGAATGGCTGAAAAACACTTAAAGAAATGCTCAATGTCCTTAGCCATCAGGGAGATGCAAATCAAAACGACCCTCAGATTTCAGACATGAACTCAATGGCTGGTTCTTCCTCCTCCCCACCCCGCGAGGGAGGAGAAGTCATGCTAGGCCACAGAAGAGGACATTGCAGCCATTCCTGAAGAGACCTGATAAGCTGGAGTTAGATGGAAGGGGAGAAGGTCCTCCCCTATCAGTGGACTTGGAAAGGGGCAGGGAGGAGATGAGGGAGGGATGGGGGTGGGATAGGGAGGGGATACGGGAGGAGGCTACCGCTGGGATACAAATTACATAACCTGTGATTAATATAAAATAAAAATGTTTAAAAAAAGAACCCATGCACTAAAATTTAAAAAAAATTAACTTTCAAGCAAGCTATTTTGTAAAAATTGTCACAGTAAATTGCCTCACAGCAACAAAAGACTATAGAGTAGAAATGTAGAGTGCTGTCATTTGGGGGACATTGGCATTGTTATGTGATTCCTTACTTTAGCCATTTATTCCTTATCTCTAACATGTAAATTTAATACTTTCTTCCTCAGTACCTTTATGTAACATTCTTCAGCGCAGTCTTAGACATTTCATTTTCTATCAAAGTGCTCAGAAACTTACTTGACTACAAAATCTCTTGATTCTGTCTGTGTAATGGCTGGAAATGATAAATATTTTATGAAATAAGAACAGATTCTTTTTATCATTCCTATACTTATTTGCTTGTTTATGTTGTGTGGCTATGTGCTATTGTGTACATGCTTTGGTTTATGCTATTATTGTCATTCCTGTGTGCACTTGTGATAGCCAGAGGCCATGTCAATGTCTTCCTTTATCACTTTTCAGCATGTGTAACATAAGATAGGGCATGCCACTGACCCTTCATTTTACCACTAATTGAAAGTGATTAGGTATCCATTTACAGAGATCTGACTGTCTCCACTTTACTAATACCAAAACTTGTAGATATACTTTGCTGTGCCTGGGTTTTACTTGGGTGTAGTGATTCAAACCTTCATACATGTGCTTCTGCATGCATTTTACCCAGTGATCCATCTCCCTGCTATAAAATAAGAAGGACTTTCTAGTGTAGAAGCCAGTAAGCTAGAAAGCAACATCATAAGGAGAGGCTGTCTTACATCAGGATGAAAGAACATTGCTAGAATGAGGTGGAAAGTCAGTATTAAAGGAGTAGACTTAAATTGAAGCCTAATATAATAGAAAATAAGAGGGGTTCAGAGAAGGAGAAATAACACTAAACATCTTTGTAAATGATAGGTAAAAAAGCACAGTTTTAAAAATTTCCCAAAATCTCTTGGAGGCAGAGGCTGGTAGATCTCTGTGAGTTAGAGGCCAGCCTGGTCTACAAAATGAGTCCAAGACAGCCAAGGCTACACTATAAAAACTAAAAAAAGAAAAACAAAATGTCATAAAATTATTTATATAAAGAATTTAAATGGAGTGGCTCTATATGTAGATAAATTTCAGTACCATCTACCATCAAACAAAAAATCATTGCCAGGAATTACCTTCTTTGAATTACTTACTGTTTGAGGAAGAAGACCCTAAATATTATAGACTCTTTGCTCTTGGTTACCCACACCACTTTATGGCCAAACCTTATTGCTGAAAATATTAGAGGACACGGAAGAGTCTGGTCCTATGATATAGTTCCTATGCTCCAGTTAATAGTCCTGTATCCATGATAACCTTACTGCCAGAAATCTTTGGATTCAGTAGACTAAAGCAAAAATACACAAAATTACAGAGTGATCAGATAGAGAGAGGGCTTAGATGGAGGGAAAGATAGAGAGCAGGGGTGCATATGATCAAAACATTGTATATATTATGAAATTCTCAAAAATTACATTTAAAAAGTTTTTGTTTTTGAAAGATACATTCAAAAAGAAATCATGATGTACATCCAAAGCAGAATTCTTTTCAAAACTGAGAATATCATCATTTTGTAGAATAAAGGGAATTTTTGGTAAAAGTAAATCAAAACAGAAGATTTTATATATATATATATATATGTATATATATATGTTAAAAAGAAAATATCAATCCAGAAAGTATTACTTATTTATGCATAAATTACTTGAAGGCAATATTTTTATATCTTTGTGTTTTTCAGATTCAAAAAGTATTAAGTAGAAATGCAAAGTGTTCTATAAAAAATCAAGCATTAAAATTAATGAATAATTTTACAAGGTGTGCTGTTAAATTTAACCAATAAGATATTGCAATGACTTCTTTTTTTCTTTCTTTGAGACAAGGTTTCTATGTAGCCTTGGGCTCAGCAGCAGAATCGCCCAAGTTCTGAGCAATGACTGGATGTCCAAGACAAAGACCTGATTGTATTTTAGACCTCATCAAAAGATCTACATGGTCCCTGGAGGCCACTTTGAAAGCCACAGTCCACTGTGCCAGCTTCAGGTGGATGTCCATGGCCCTAGAGCAGCTGGGAACCATGTTTATGTCCCTAGTGGAGGTACTACAGAAAACCATTCAGATGTCCTTTGTTTGGTTCACTGCCTGAGAGCAGTGAGTGGTCTGCACTGCCACCTAAGGCCATAGTGATGTCCAGGCCTGTGCTGCCAGAGGCCTTGTCTGGGTTGATCCTACCTTTCTATGGTCTGTGTTGATGGTCATGTCCAGTGTTACCACCAAAGACCATGTGGAGCTCCACCATCTGTGTTCCAGCCTGAAGCCAAATTGATGTTCATGGGTTGAACCATTGCCAGAGGCCATCTTGATGTTAGTGTTGTTCTAGGATACTTTTTGTTTTGTATTGGTTTTGTGAGAATTTGATTCATGGGACTGTTTGCAGAGCCAAGTAAGTGCTCGTAGCCATGACTTACCTATGCCCCTCTTTATGTAACCTGTGCTAACTACTGAATGTGTGTTTCCCTTCTCTTTAAGGACTAGAGCTATCACTTGTATTAATTCCACTTTATGTATAATACAGATAGGTATAGGTAACATATAGGTTTAAGTATATAGTATATAAGTATATAGTATATACTTAGTATAGAGATATAGAGAAGGTATAGGTATAGATATAGATCATATAGATAGATGATATACCTATAGATTAGATATAGTTAGAGGTATAGGTAGAGACACAGGCAGCCACACAGGCTCAAATACAAGTATATTCATATATATATATATGTATCATATAAATATATTTATATATAAATCATATAAATATCACATATATATCATATAAATATAGATTGACAGACAGATAGAAAGAATTTTTCTTGTGTAAATCCAAAAAGAAGTGGACAAAAGTAAATCTTGTCTTTACTTGAGATTGTGTTGTTAATATTGAGATTTAAGGTCACAGTGTTGTCTGCCTGTTTTGTTTCTTTGTTTCAATGAGAGAAATGTCTTAGTTTCTTTTGTTATTGTTCCTATAACATGCTTTGTTAAAAAAAGTTAACATGAATCATTGCATAGTGGAGAGGAAAAAACATTTTTCAAACCCATGTCCTATTCTGCCTGGAGAGCCAGCAACCAGAGGCCATAGAGCCCAGAGTCCCAGGACAGAACCAAGTGTGACTGGTAAAAAAAAAAAAAAAAAAAAAAAAAAAAAAAAAAAAAAAAAAAAAAAAAAAAAAAAAAAAAAAAAAAAAAAGGCAATGAGGTGATTCCTAATGATAATCTGCTGTGTTTGTACATCTGAGCCTAGCGTAACTGTCATCAGAGAGGCTTCATCCAGCAGCTGAGAGGAGCAGAAGAAACTCACAGCCAAACATTCAGAAAGAGAGGGAAGATTGTAGGAGCCACAGAAATCAAGGACACCATAGAACACAGCTCACAAATCAGCTCAGAAAGGTTCATAGGGCCTCATGGAGGAAGAAGCAGCAATTAAGAACCACAGACGGCCCCTGAAAGACTCTACCTAACAGTGTACCAAAACAGATGGTGCAACTCATAACCAAACCTTGGGCAGAATGCAGAGAATCATATGAAAGAAGGTGGAGTTAGGAAGACCTGGAGGGGACAGGAGCTCCACAATAATCAAATATATCTGGGCCCAGGGGTCTTTTCTGAGACTGTTTCTCCAACCAAGGACCATGTATGGATATAACCTAGAACCCCTGATCGGATTTAGCCCTTGGCAACTCATTATCCAAATGGGTTCCCTAGTTAGGGGAACAGGGACTGTCTCTGCAATGAACTCAGTGGCTGGCTCTTTGACCTCTCCCATACCCCGAGGGAGGAGCAGCCTTGCTAGGCCACAGAGGAGGACATTGCAGCCAGTCCTGATGAAACCTGGTAAGCTAGGGTCAGAGAGAAAGGGAGAAGGATCTTCCCCATCAGTGGACTTAGAGAGGGGCAGGAAGGAGAGGAGGGAGAGAAGGTGGGATTGGGAGAGAATTAGGGAAGGGGCTACAGCTGGAATATAAAGTTAACAAACTATAATTAATATAAAAATTTTATAAAATAAAAAAATATTGTCACAATAAAGAGAAGCTTGTATGGGTCTGAGTTAGGCCCTCTGCATATATGTTATGGTTGTGTAGTTTAGTATTCTTCTGGGATGCCTAACAATGGGAAGAGGGGCTATTTCTGACTCTTCTGGCTGTACTTGGGACTCCTTTTCTCCTGGCAATGCTGGATTGTTTGTCCAGCATTGATATGAGGGTATGTTCCTAGTCATGTTGTAACATGTTATACTATATTTGGTTGATATACCTAGGAAGCCTGCTCTTTTCTGAGTGGAAACAAAGCAGCAAGGGATCTGGGGATCAGAGGAAATGGAGAGGTAACTGTAGGAGAAGAAGAAGGAGAAATTGTACTTGGGTATAT
>CM053763.1:48018719-48056328 GCA_028658305.1 Pachyuromys duprasi | reverse complement strand
TAAAATCTCTATTGCTTTTGGGTGTTTCTGGTGGGGCCATGGTGTCCTGATTTTTGTTGGGTGAGTTCTTTTGCCGATTTCTGGGCATTTGTTTATTTATAATCAAGGAGCTGTTTGTGCTTCAAGGCTGAACTTCAGACTGGAACTGTCAATCTCTTGTGTCAGGAGTATTCTTCAAGAAGATCAGGGAGTTCTAGTGGTTTGATAGTGTGTGTTGTGCCTCAGTTGAACTCTGTTGTGGGATCTGTGTGCCTGGCTTCGTGCTCTGTGCTAGAGGCTGTGAGCACCGCAGGCTGGTCTCCCCTCTGGTCTGGAGGTTTGGCTCTTCACTCTTTGCCAAAGGCTTTGTGTCCCCCTTTGATATGACTGCTGGAGGTGCTGCTCTGTTCAGGAGGCTCTGAGCTCTGCCCTGAGCTTACTGCTAAAGGCTCTCTTCTGGACTGGAGCCTTGGCGCCTCTTTCTGGATCAGGGGCTGTGTACCATGGTCTGAGATGGTAATTGGGGCACCTCGGTCTGGACCTGATAATATGGGTCCCAATCCGGGGTGGCGGCTGGGTGTGCCTAGGGGTGTGGGTCTGACCGGTGTAGCCCGCAGTATCTGGGTGAAACTCAGTCCATCCGGGGTACCGTGTGCCCCAGCCCAAAGCGCCGGCCGCTGGCACAGAGGGCTGTGGGCCAGCGCAGTGCAGCCCGTGGTATCTGGGTGAAACTCAGTCTGTCCAAGGTACCTTGTTCCGCAGCCCAATGCGGAGGCCGCTGGCACAGAGGGTTGTGGGCCCACGCAGTGCAGCCTGCGGTATCTGCGTGAAACTCTGTCCATCCGGGGGGGGGTTGCCCTGTGCCCCAGCCCAAAGCGGCGGCCGCTGGCACAGAGGGATGTGGGCCCGCGCAGTGCAGCCCGCAGTATCTGCATGAAACTCAGTTTGTCTGGGGTACCGTGTGCCCTAGCCCAAGATGGCGGCTTAGGCGCCCAGCCCGGCTTGCGCAGCCTGTCTCCCTCTGGAGTTTTTCCTGGGAGTATCTGGGTGTCCCTTGGACTTTTCCACTTGATTTCCCCACCGTAGGAATTCTGCTCACCTGGCAGTCACAAACGCTGGTGTTTTAGGTTCCAGATCTCAGTCTCCCGGTCGCTGTGCCCACACTATTGTCCTGCTCTTCAGACACAGTGTCCTCCTGGGGCAGCCATCTTGGATCTCCTGCCAACTGATTTTCAACTGACATAAATGTATATATTCATACATAGATTCATTAGTACATACATACATCCATTTAATAAAAGCAATAATGAATACCTAAAAATAGAATAACAACATTGTATAAATCATGTTAAATTCATTTTTTCACATAATTTGTTATGCTTAATCCAAACTGACAAACAGATGACACAATTTCAAATATAAAATGAACAAAACCTGTGCTAGAATACAAGATTTAATTGAAGGCTACTTTGGAATTTCTAGTGTTTACTTAGTAATCATCAACTAGACTTGGAAATTTTAGGTTTGATGAGAAATTCTGGGACATAGTTACCTCTGTTAAAATACCTTATGGGGCTGATGTTCAAAATCAGAATAATCCTCTATCCATGTGAAAGATACATAAGCCTGAGACATAAAATATTGCCATGAAACGAAGAGAAAATTAAGTAGATTTTGTGTATTTAAGTAAAACACCTGGAGCTACAGTTTATTTCTGGGCACTTTTCAGTTAATATTAGTGCTTCTAATATTTATATTCTGCAATTACCAGTTAAATCAATTTCCCTTACTTTGGAGAATTTCATGTTTTCATGCAATAAAATAGGATTGTATCTCTCCTAATTTCACCTCTATCTCTTCTAACTCTTCCACATGTCCCTCTTTCAAATCCATCTCTTCTTTTAAAATTTGTTTTAAGGTTATAAGTACATCATTTTGTCATTCCTTTTTCTCATTCCAAAACTCATGGCCTCTTTTGTTTATTAATTATTATTACTCACACCACGTATGCATGAGCGTGCACACACATGTAAACACAGACATAAGATGTTCTTAGTATGTATAGTATTACTTATACATGCGTTTTCAGGGATGACCTTTGGTATTGATAACCAGTTGGTGTGTTTTTGTCTGTTACTCTTTGATAACCCACTAGATTGGATTAGAGACACTCCTATGTACATGAGTGTGGTGCTATTCACTGGAACTTGGGAAACCTACTCGTGGCCACATTATCAAAAATATTATTCTCTCTCCCCTACCAACCATCAACTGCCAAAAGCTGAGTAAGAAATGGGGTCTACGGTAGTCTATCCCATCTCTGCTGGAATTTTGTTTGTCTTGAACTTGTTCTGTACAAGTAACTGCAGGTGGTTGTGAATTCCCCATTGTAAAGCCAAGTGTCATCTACAGGTGAGAGCATTCCACAGCACTACTCCCCTCCTTCCTGCTTTTGTATTCTTTCTGTCTCCTTTTGTATGGTGTCAGTTAAAGATCACTGTCTGTGTGGTTAATGTAGATGTCCTCTTTATGGATGAGCACTCAGTCTTTTATTCTCAGCACACTGACCAGTAATGCATCTCTCAATTGGCTACTGTCCCCCAAGTTTAAAAAAAGTTTGTCTGACCTATTTAAAGAACAACCCACGTCTGTGACTATAAGTTGAATTTTGTTCCATACTTTCTCTATTAAGTTCAAGATATCAAGTCTTATGCTCAAATTCTTGGTCCCCTTGGCACTGAGCTTTGTGCTCGCTGATAAAGTTCTGTTTTCATTTTTCTGTATGTTAAAACCATCTCCACACTTCTAAAACATGATGTCTTTTTCCAGCGTATAATCTTATCATCTTTGTAAGATATCCAATGGCTGTACTCATGTGAACTTATATCTGTCACTTCAATTCTCTTTCACTGATCTGGTTTTGTGTAAGAACAAGGCTGCTCTTACTGCTCTGGCCCTGTTGTATGACCTGAAATCATATATGAAGATACCTTCTCCAATATTTTTGTTGTTACTCTTTAAAATTGTTTTGATACTCTTTGGTCTTGCATTTCTCCACATAACCTTTTGTATGGTCTTTTTGATATCTATAAAGAATTGTACATCAATTTTGAGGAGGGGTGCATTGAATCTGTAGATTGCTTTTGCTATGTCAGTCATTTTGACAACATTACTCTTTTTCCAATCCATGAACTTGGATGCCTTTCCATCTTCTAATGCCTTCCTCAACTTCTTTCTATGGTGTTTTAACATTTGCACTATTTAGGTCTTTAATTTCTTAAGTAAGTTTATTCTCAGGTCTTCTCCTTTTTGTATATTATTGAGAATGGAATTGTTTCCATTATTCCTTCCAGCCCACATGCCATTCCTATACTGATGGCTACTGATTTGTTGTTTGGAAATTTGTATTCTGTCACTTGGCTGAACTTGCTTATTAGCTCTTATGTAAATAATCATGTCATCTACAAACAGATGATATGAATTTTTTGTATTACTTTTATTGCCTACTCTTTTTTATTTATCTAAATAAAAATCTAAGTAACTATATTGAATAAGGGTTAGAAGAGTAGATACCTTCTACATGATATTAGAGGATTTTTTTCTTCATTTAGCATGACATTGGCTGTATGTCACATACAACCTTTTTATGTCTGTTCATGTTTTCTCTATTTCTATATTTTAAAGAATCATGAATGAATGAATGCTAGATGTTATCAAAGTTTTTTCTGCATCTAAGGATATCTTGTAATTTTTGTCATTGAATTTATTTATATAATAGATAATATGAATTAATTTATGTATCTTGGAACACCCTTGAATCTCTGAAATGAAACCAACTGATTTTTCATGAGTGACTTCTTGTATATCAACTTGAAGTTGATTAATAAGTATTTTATTGAGAATTTTTGCATTCCTGGTCATCAAGGAAATAAGTTTGTAACTTTTTTCTTATTTTATCTTTATTTGATTTTGGTTAAAGGTAGTGTTGGCTTAGTGAAGAGTGTGGGCAGAGCTCATGGAGTCTTATGGAAGAAGGGGGAGATAGAAAGACCTGGAGGGTACAGGAACACCACAAGGAGCCAAAAAAGCTGGGCACAAAAGGACCTGCAGAGACTGATGCATTAACCAAGGATCATGGAGAGGACCTAGTCCCCCTGCTCAGATGTAGCCCATGGACAGCTCAGTCTCCATGGGTGTTCCCTAGTAAGGAGAATGGGGACAGTCTATGACATGAACTTGTTTGCCAATTCTTTGATCACTTCCCCCTGGCAACCACCAGAAGGAGGTGAACAAAGAGCCAGCCACTGATTTCATGTCATTGACACCACCTCTGCCCTTACTAGGGAACCCACTTGGAATCTGAGTTGCCTGTGGGCTGCATCTGATCAGAGAGTCTAGGTCCTCTCCATGCATGGTCCTTGTTTTTCTCTTCTAGGTCTGTAGAATTTGTTATGTTTATCCTATATTATATTGCTAATATCTGCTTATAAATGAATATATACCATCCATGTCTTTCTGCTGCTGGTTTACCTCACTCAGGATGATTATTTCTAGTTCCCATCATTTGCTGCAAATTTCATGTTTTCCTTGTTTTTAATAGCTGTGTAGTATCCCACTGTGTAAATGTACCACAAGTTCTGTATCCATTATTTGGTTGAGAGACATCTAGGCTGTTTGCAGATTCTGGCTATTATGAATAAAGCTGCTATGAACATAGTTGAGCAAATGTCTTTGTGTAATCTACCATATAAACAAACTGAAAGAAAAGAATAAAAAACATGATCATCTCCTTAAATACCAAAAAAGCATTTGACAAAATACAATACCTGGCCATGTTTAAAGTCTTGGAGAGATCAGGGATACAAGGCACATACCTAAACATAACAAACATAATATACAACAAGCCTATAGAAAACATCAAACTAAATGTAAAGATACTTAAATCAATCCCACTGAAATCAGGGACAAGGCAAGGCTGCACACTCTCTCTGTACCTCTTCAGCATATACCTGTTGACCAAGCTATCACAATAAGACAACTAAAGGAGATCAAGAGGATACAAGTTGGAAAGGAAGAAGTTAAATATCACTATTCACAGATATGATAGTATACATGAATGACCTCAAAAATTCTAACAGAGAACTTCTACACCTGATAAACACCTTCAGCAAAGTGGCTGTATAAAAAAATAACTAAAAAAAAAATCAGTAGCCCTCCTGTATACAAATGACAAAATGGATAAAAAGGAAATTAAGGAAATAACACCCTTTAAAATAGCCACAAATAACATAAGTACCTTGGAGAAACTCTAACTAAGCAAGGGAAAGACTTGTGTGAAAAAAATTTCAAGTCTCTGAAGCTATTTTTTTTTGGCAGTTTGAAAGCTATTTTAAAGTTGTTTGAAAATAATTGTAATGACTGTACCCATTATCATTGTTACATATTGATTAGTGTATCACATGTAATAAATAATTTTATATATTTATTAATTTATGTGTAATTTAGTATATCTTTGGCATTTTGGATAACAAGTTTCTAAACTGCATGGGTATTTATTTTTTATTTTATCAGACAATAATGTCAATCAAATCATGGTGCCTTTCATAGTCAGCCATCTCTAAATTGCATTTTCTATATATATTTTTTTTGGAAAAATTGGTCTGGGAATACAGTTTTTCTTTATTAATTTAGTTCTAAAGTTATTTTCTTTACAGTGTCATATATACATAATTTGGACTTGTAGAGAGTAATCCCAAGAGTACATAAATTACTACACATTTACTTTAAAAATCCTTAATTTCTATATTTTTACTATTTTCCCATCCCCGAAGTTTCTCTTCAATCTCCAGGGACAATGCAAGGGATAAATAAACTACCACACACACTTTTTGTTACAGTGTTTAGATTCAGGGTCAATGTCAAGTAGACATAATTCCAAAAAGTCAATGTACATTTAACACAACACTTGGACCTATGAAGTCTCCAATCCAAAAAGATCGATTCCCTTTTAGTTGTGGAAAGTATTTGTTCCTGTTGCCTTGACACTTCTGTCAGAACACCACTTTATCGCTCCCTCAGCATGAAATAGACAGGAAGTTCTAAAGAACAGGGTCTTCTCTTATATGGCTTCATTGACATCAGTCCAAAGAAAGCTACATGAATGTATGGTCTTTCTCTTTAAATGGTCAACTTCCCAGGGGCTACTTACTCTCAGTGAGAGAAACTGTCTCTCTCTCTCTCTCCCAATATCTAGTAATAGTCAACCACTCCAATACTAGTGATAATACTGTGTACCTAACTGTTCTCTTCATGATGGAGATTTGGTCTCACTTTGGTTTCACAGGTCTTGTGCATGCTGTCATGACTCTGAGTTCATGTGTACAGCTTCCTGGCTATGTCCAGAAAACACTGTTCCTTGTAGCCAACTACCTTCTCTGGCTCTTAGATTCTTTCTGCCATGTCTTCATCAACCATCCCTGAGTCCTTGGAGAAGTGGGTGTGTTACCAACATTCCATTTAATTTCTGCAGAATTAAATGGAATTTCTGCAGTCTTTTACTCTCTGTATCTTGGCCTGTTGTGGGGCTTTTTATTAACCACTATTTATTGCAAGCAGAAGGCCCTCAAATGAATGCTGAGAGATGACTCATTGACATATACATAAATAACTTTTTTTTAATTCTAAAGACAGAAAATCTTATCTTAAAGTACATATAGCAAAACGTAAATGGGAACAAAACTCAATAAATACTCTTTTAGATTATATCCTTGAAAGACTTTGTTCTGAAAGTTATATTTTTCTATTTGTTCCCCCCCCTTTCCTTCCATGAGCTGACAGCTTTCTACTATATCAATTATATATATATATTTCTTTTTTCCTTATTTTTCTTTAATATATTATATCCAAATCACAGTTTTTCCTCCCTGCAACCTTCCCACTCCATCTGGATCCATTACGCCTCTATTTCCCTTCAGAAAAGAACAGGCCTCCCAGTAGTTACAATACTACTAGACACATACCCTCATATCAAGGCTGGATAAGTCAACCCAATAGGAGGAAAGGGTGTCCTGAAAGCAGGCAAAGTAGACAGAGACAGTCCCTGTTCTCACTGTTAGGAGCTCCACTACAATAACGTGTGCAGAGGACCTAAGTCAGACCTTACAGGCTCCCTGATTGTCTGTTCAGTCTATGTAAACCCTATGAGCCCTGCTTGGTTGATTCTGTGAGTTAATTTCTTGTGGTATCCTTGACCCCTCTGGCTCTGATAATCTTTTCTTCCTCTATTCATTCTCCAGGATTTCCTGAGCTCTGTCAAACTTTTGGCTGTGAGTTTCTGCATCTGCTCCTATCAGTTGGTGGATGAAGCATCTCTGAGGATGATGTGATGATCATATGAATTCCAGATATCTGCTTGGAAACTGTATTTTAAAAGTTGACTTTTATTTTCTTATTAGCAAATTATAGGGAAGGTAATTAGAAATATCAGTTTATGAGTCTTTTGTTATCTAATACAAAACATGGAAGTTTCCATCTTCCATAGGCATGAGGCATAGAAACAAGTATCATCAGAGTTTGGTCTTTCCTTCAGGACAACCCAGAACTGGCTACTTATTACCGAATGCAGGCCTAAAACAGAGCCTGCTGCACTACCACACAGCATTATGAAGAATGGTTTGAATCTTAATCATTTTTGGAAAGCTGAGGTTTAATATACAAAATGTCTATGCAAACAGTGTCTTTAAAATATATGAATTGGAACATCATACAATCGTTTTGGAGACATATTTGATATAAAAATTATTCATTCCTACATTTTCATATCATATAACTTAGAAAATTGGAACTTGTGAGTTTAGTGGAATTAAGCTCCAGATTCAGCATAGAGAAAAATAAACAACTGTAATTTTAAATAACTAGCAAAGAAAGTAGAACCAAATAACTCAGTCCAAAGGCTGCTATCTTCACATAACTGTTTGCTTTGTCTATAATGCCAGGGACTCTAAAGATTACCTGTATATTCTAAGACATAGCAGAATAAGGAGCACACACACAATGCTGAATATAATATAAATTATAATATAGAATTTCTGTCTAAGCTCAAGAAGATTTCTCCTTATAATCAATGTATAATCTCTTTATGATAAGCTTTGTAAAATTGAGCAGGTTGAATATGGTGCAGGAATAGCTGGCTTTAAGTTGGAGTATTGCTTTAGAGTATCTGGCAAGTTGCCTGTGGTGTGTGCACGTGTGTGCACGCGCTCATGCATGTATGCCCCTGTTTAGACCTGAGAGCCTGCACATGAGCTCATGTGATCAGCTAAAGTAAATCCTTTGATGACCAAAATCCATTGCTCCCTATAAAGTCAGTTTTTTATGGAACATAGGGTATATTTCAAGCCAATGAACAATTAACACTAATGTGGAAACTGGCTTCTATCATTTCTGCAGCGCAGTCCATAGAATATTCAACAGAAACCTCAAATAGTCTTTGTGACCAAGCAAAAGCCAGATGTTGGTCCTGACTTATGAGGGTTCTGTAAATAAGACATCTCACATTACCGCAAGTCTTTTATGGATGATTGCTGGCCTGTTTTTAGTTATGACTCGGGTGATCCATGTCATTTCTTCCCCTATTATCTTCTTAGGACATCGGTTAGGATATTCCTATGGTATGTACATTTAACTCTCTGATACTTCCTTACTGGATAATCTAGGATTGGAGTTTTTACGTGGGGGCTGCTAAGTATTCTTTCTGCATTTTAAACAACACGGCAGACAGCATTCTCTATCCTAGCTCTTCTTTAAAAGGCAATTGATCTCTTAAACATGTTTTATCACATGTTTGTGCTTTATACACAGAAATATCGGAAAGTCAAAATCTTGAACTCAAAATAAAAATATGTTTAGATACTGACATTATCACATTTATATATGATATGAGAAAGAGGATTTATGGAGAAGTTTGGAAAATTATGTGCTGCATTTTAAGGGAGGTGTGTGTGTATGTGTGGGCACATGTGAATGCTTAATAAATTATATACTTACAGAAGCAGTTCAGTATGTACTGTTGTTTGAGACTGTTAACTCTATTGGCCAAAGTCATGGTAAGGTTCTCAGTGATTTTTGATGTTTTTGTTTTAAATATACACAACATGTTTATTAATTAAATACTTGTTTCAACTCTACAAATAATTGTGTATATATATATATTATATACACTTTTTAATAATCTTAAGATAAATGTGCTTATGTGCTTAGTAAATTTCAGTTTTGTAGCTGCTAATTTCCAGGCTGTTTCTCTTTTGTTTTTCAATAGTATGGGTTGTTGATGGTTAGCATTTTATATCATAAATGGTCTTAGTTGCGTTTTCTTTTCTTTTCTTCCTGTATCAGGCCATGCACTCTTTTGTTCACTTGCCTTTTTGTTTCATGTCCCTAAAACTGCATAAACATCTCTTCTCTTCCCTCTATCTTCTCCCTGGCTTGTCTTCATATACTATTGAAGTAGTTCCGAGCAAGTGAACTGCAGCAGAGTAAGCTCCAGGGAGAACATGGGTGTGACTCTAGCTGAGACTCCTAACAGGCTGGCATGTGAAGACTGAAATGACCACTTCCTAGCCAGGTAGGACTAGTGGAGGGGAACAACAACCCACTGACAAAACTTGTGATCCAAAAATTACCTGCACACAAGAAGTGCAGGAATAATGAGGTAACAAAAATTGAGGGAAAGTCCAACCATTAATTGTCCCAACGTGAGACCCACCCCATGGCAGAGAGCCAGCCCCTGACACTGATAATGATACTCTGCTATGCTTATAGATAAGAGCCTGACTTGACTGTAGTCTGGGAGGCTCCAGCCAGCAGAAGATCAGATTGGGACAGATGCTGAGACTTGCAGCCAAGCATGGGACAGAGCTCCGGGGGTCCTGTGAAAGTGTTGGGGAAAGATGGAAGGACCTGGAGGGGACAGGAACCTTACAAGAAGACCGAGAGAGAGAACTAACCAAGTCCCATGGGGGTTTTCAGAGACTGAGACAACAGCTAAGGAGCATGCATGATCAGGGTTCATGTGGGTCCCCTAATAGGAGAAGGTTGGGCTGACTCTGCCATAGACTCTGTTGCCTGCTATTTGATCACTCCTCACTGATGGGGTTGCCTTGCCAGGCTTCAGCAGAAGAGAAGAAGCTCATTCCTTAATGGGAGTTGGTGAACTGGGGTGGGTGGGGATAGTGGAGGAGAAATAGAGGAAGAGGGAGGGAGGGTAGGACTGAGAGGAGAAGAGGGAGGAGGCTACGGTCAGAATGAAAAATGAATAAATAAATTAATTAATTTAAAAATGCATATAGTGAATAAATATATTCTTGCTCAGGTACACTTAATGTCATTCCTTCTCAAGCAAAAGTTATTTTCTCTCAAATTAGGAATTATAACTGTAAGTTGATACTAATAGATCCATTTCTTTGCATTAATTGTGTTCTTTGTCCTGTATTCAACACACACACACACCACTGTGCATCATTAATGAGGACTACTCAAATATTGAAATCCTGTGTCCCCAAATCCAGTAAACAGGCTTTTTGCAGGTAAGACCATCAAAGTGCCTTCCTATTCACATTCTTAGGACAGTGTTTTCTTTAAAAACCTTAAAGCACCTGCCATCACTCAGGATTGAGTACCAGGATTGAGAATTGAGGTTTTACAAGTTCTGTGATAGTTTTCCTACTTTACTAAAGAATGTTAATCATTTATGCACCTAAAGTTTGTGTTTTCAGTATGTGAGAGAAAGAAAAGCAGAGCAAATGTAGTTAAAGGATGACGTTAGCTAGAGTCTGTTGCTCCCTTTGTGCTTTCATATCCTCTCCAAGTCATTGAGAGAGTCATTGAGGGGCTGAAAACTTCTGGCACAGAAAATTAACTTCTACTTTACCCCAATTTGACAGATTCAGATAATTTTTCCCTTTTTCTTGTTGAAAGGATAAAAGGCTTTGATTATTTTGGCAGAAGAGCTCAGAAGTCGCCACTTAGTTTGTCACTCTTCAATGAAGTTTTATCCATAACACATTCCTGAAAGTTTACTAAGCAGACAGTTCTGAAAGGCAATGGAACACGCACCAAAAGACGGTTCGGATCCTAAGCAGGTTCAGTGCAAGGTACCTAGGAAAAACTCTGACCACGTATACACATGAGGTAAAGCGAATTCCACGTTAATTCCTTTGCACATTACATTTCCATAAGCTTTACTCTTTTCGCAACAAAACGCAGATGGAAAATTAGGCAACTTGATGCTGTAAATCACTCCTGATTTTGTGGTGGTTGCAGGATAAAACAGTTAAGGGATTCATTTTTCTTCCAGCAAAATTAGGCCTTTTGAGTCCATCTGACTCATAGCCAAGGGATTACTTCTTATCTGGATATAACAAATGCTCTTTCCAACAATCTTGTAATGTGAAAAGAAACCACCTGACTATGCTAAAACACACCATATACTCCAAGGTCAGCCACAAATGCTCAACTTGAAAACTAGTGCCATAGCTTGTGTTTTGATAAGGGGTGGATAAACTACAGGATAGGATATGTCTTTACTGTTAGATTTCCTATGTGAGTAATTTCTGACGAGTCTGAGGACTTCACTGCCTGGTTATTTGGGCTCTTCTGGAAATTTTGTGCAAAGAGCAGGAAGGTGTTCTGCTCCCGAGGATGTGAGAAAGGCTCATGGGAAATGGTGGAGGTGGTGTTAAATTTATGTCACTCCTATCTTCACAAAGAGAGTGCTCCTGGGAGCATAGTAAATCATTCCTGTTGGAGCAATGAGTGACAGAAAGAGAAGGAAAATAAAATAAATCACCTGAGCCTTCAATTGGCATTCTTGCACACAGGACTGGATGACAGGACTATCACAGAAAGGGCTCACAGAGTTCACATGTACGTCTTCAACCAGCCAGCCATCACCAAAGAGCTGTGAGAAATCCCAGTAAAACAGTGAGTTCTTTAATGTAAATATGTGCAGCCAGAATCCATTTTATCTCCAAATGACAAGTACTCTCGAAACACATATAAGTTCAGGTATCATGAAGAAAAAACAATATTAGAGTTTCTTAAGAAAGTTCATGAAGAAACACATTTTAAAAATCAGAAAAAAAGTGAGGGAAAGAAGAGAAAGTGAAATTAGTCCACATTGCATTGAAATACTGTTGACAGTTAAGGAGTAAAACCAGACATAAAATGGTCTAAGTTTTTTAGAAACAAAGTTTACAAAGAATTAGACTTTTTAAATAATGAAAACAAAGGTTGGATAATTAGCCTTGAGTAACATGTGTAATAAAATCAGTCTCTTCATGAAGGACTTGATGTTGCATTATGGGGATGCCTTACACTGCATGAGTGGGCAGAAAGCAGAAATTCAAACATTTATTTTTTAATACAAAAAGTAGCATCATCTATATTACTGACTTGATAAGTGGCATGAATGATGCCAAACAGGGCACATAGCAGTCAATACAAAAATTATTACACATTTAATTTACTGATGATCATTTACAGCCAATGAGTTCCAAAAACTCCTTTGTAGCATATCCATAACCATCTTTACTTCTTCGTATTAACGGTTCTTTTTTTCCAAACTGAGATAAAATACTTTCTGTATATTTGTTAGTTTCATTAAAGATATTGTATGTGCTAATGAAAATGATATATGAACTATAGATCGTATTTGCCTAGTAGTAAAAATTCTTAAGCTTCCTCAATAGCTTTCTAATGCTTTATGAGCAGCATGGTTTGAAAATGCACTGATCAAGAAACAGAGTACTAACAACCTGCAGAAATGTCTCCTGTGCCTCTTATCAGTGTAATAATGACATCTATCCCTAATGCTATTTGTGCTGTAGATTGGCTGTACATTTAATGTGAATAGATTTATGAGACACATAAATATTTCATTCTGCCATTTATTTGTCAAATTTTATGGATAAGATTGATTCACTTGGTTGTATTTAACAAGTTAGTCTTCTCCTAGGCCCCATTGCATTGTGTTCATATTCCATAGCTTTTCTTTTTCTAATTCTGCTATTGATGGAATCCTCATATTTTAGACAGATTAGTATAAACAATGCTACTATAGATTTTCTTGTAAATGGTTTGTTAATTATGTTAATACATATGCATAAATATGAACTACAGCCTGAACATGTGCCTTTTTCTTGATTTCATATAAAGAGCGGAAATTGTGGTCGATGGCTATTCAGCTCTTGGAGTATGTGGTCTCTCAGCAATGGATCACATTTCACGCTCCTGCAGGCCGTGAGGAAGTTTCTGTTTCTCAGCACTCCTGCTCCCATGTGGCAGCTGCCCACTTTTAGTCGCTCAGTGTTGTTTGAAGTAGCTATGATTGTGACTTACAAAGCTAATGAGGAGGCTTGTGGTTACTTATTTTTGTTGATGATTTACACAATCTCTTATTGAAGTAATAGTAAAAATTATTTTTTTTCTAATTTGTCTTTTGAAAAGTCCTTGGCAGTAGTGTACATTTCTTGTAAAATGAGTTCCATAGGATACGTCCGTATATGTATAGAATTTACATTGATCATTCCCCCTCCCCACAGCAATGATTTTCAAAGAATTACAGGAGGTGAGTTCTCTTAAGATTCATTGATAATATTTTTCTTCACCAAATGATTTGTATTTTCCTACTGTTGGCTGACTTTTTTACTAAAAGTTCTTAGTCAATACAATTCTAGTTTTTCTACATGCTTTTAATATTTTTTTACTTTACTGAAATTATGAGTTCACTTTAAACATTTACTTTTTAAAAAGAGTTATGTTGGAACAATATAGGTGTGTGTTTTGGTTTGTATGCACACAGTGGCAAGTGGTTATGAGCTGCTCAATGTGGGTGTTGGAAACTGAACTCCTGTTCTCTGTAGGGCAGCAAGTGCTCTTCACTATTAATCCACCTCTACACTACAGCCTCCCTGGTCATTCTATATAAGTGCTTTTCAAAAGTAGACAAAGCTACTTGTAATTATTGGGGTTATTGATGAAAATTAAGACAATAAACAATAAACTGTCATTCCGTTAAAGTTCACCTCATGCTAAAACCAATAAAAGAATGAAGACATTTAAGTGAAGGAAAATATTTTTTAAAGGACCAAATATAATAAAGTCTGGATGGATTTTAAAACTAAATGAACTATACACATAGAATGAGACATTATGCAAAATAAGCTTCATATTTTACTTTATATTTTTGTATTTACTTTTCTTTAATTTTCTTTATATATTTATTTATTATGACTTATTCATTTTGTATCCCCACTGCAGCACCCTCCCTTGTCTCCTCTCAGTCCCACCCGCCCTCTCTCTTCTCCCCCTATGCCCTTTCCTTAGTCCCCTGATAGGGGAGAACCTCCTCCCCTTTTATCTGACCCTACCTAATCAGGTCTCACCAAAGCTGGCTGCATCATCTTCCTCTGTGGCGTGGCAAGACTGTACCCCTCACCCCAGGAGAAGGTGATCAAAAAGCCTGCCACTGAGTTCATGTCATGTCAGAGAAAGCCCCTATTCCCCTTATTAGGAAACCCACTTAGGAAATGAGGAGCCAATGGACTTCCACTGAACAGGGTCCTATGTCCTCTCCATGTATGGTCCTTAGTTGAAGTATCTGTCTCTGCAAGGACCCCTGGACCCAGGTGTTTTGGCTCTGTTGGACTCTTCAGGTCTTTCTATCTCCCTATTCCTCCATAAGGATTCATTCACTCTGTCCAAAGTTTGGCTATGGGTCTTAGTCTCTCCTTTGATAATCTGGTAGGTAGCATCCATTGGAGGTCCTCTGTGCTGGCATAGAAACAGAATGGTGGACCAATGGAATCAAATTGAAAACCGAGAAATAAAACCACACACCTATGGAAACTTCATTTTCACATAGAAGCCAAAACCATACAGTGGAAGAAAGACAGCATCTTCAACAAATGGTGCTGGTCTGATTAGGTGTCTACATATAGAAAAATGAAAATTGACCCATATTTATCACCCTGTACAAAGTTAGAGTCCAAGTGGATCTCCCTGTTCTTTCATAAGATTCCCTGCACTCTGCCCAAGGTTTGGCTATGAGTTTCAGTGTATGTTTTGATACCCTGCTGGGTAGCATGTTTCAGAGGTCCTCTGTGATAGGCTCCTGTAGTGTTCCCTATTTCAAAGACCTCAACATAAAACAAGACACACTAAATCTGTTAGAAGAATGAGGAAGAGCCTTGACCTCACTGGCACAGGAAACAACTTCATGAACAGAACACCAACAACACAGGTTCTAACATCAACAATCAATACATGGGATCTCATGAAACTGAAAAGCTTCTATAAAGCAAAAAACACTGTCATCAGAACAAAACTATGGCCTACAGATTGGGAAAAGATCTTCACCAACCCTACATCTGACAGACGGCTAATATCCAGAATATATGTAAGGAACTCGAGAAGTTAAAGACCAACACACCAAGTAATCCAATTTAAAAAAGGTGTACAGAGCTAAACAAATAATTCTCAATAGATGAATAATGGATGGTAAAGAAACACTTAAAGAAATGCTCAACATCCTTAGTCATTGGGGAAATGCAAATCAAAACGACCCTGGGATTTCACCTCACACCCATCAGAATGGCTAAGATCAAAAACTCAAGTGAGAGCATATGCTGGAGAGGATGTGGAGAAAAGGGAACCCTCCTCAACTGCTGATAGGAATGTAACCTTGAAAAACCACTTTACTTTATATTTTTAAATAACAGTGAACTGAGAAAATATAAAGACAATAGTTTTAAATGTAAGGCAAAAAGTAGCATAAAGTGGAGCTTTAGGAAATATGCTTGAGGAGTTATTCATGTCTCAAGACTCAGAAGCTATTGAATAAAAGATTTTTAAAGTAGCCAGTGTTTATATAATTTTAAATATGTGGATATTAAAACAATTGTATACATTTCATTTTATAATGTTAAAAATTAAAGTATTTGCTGTAAATATTATGCATGAAAGATTTACTTTGAGTTATTTTCTGTAACAGATAATATTAAACTTCATTATTAACATGAAAACCAAAGATCACCACTTTAAATAATGAAGTGTCCTGTTAAAGGATTACAAATCTGTACTCCATTAATAGGGAAAAAATAAACAATAAAACTATATGAAAATGCATAGAGAGGACCTAAAACCCTTGCTCAGATGTACCCCATAGACTCAATCTCCAAGTGATCAAGGGCTGTCTCTGGCATGAACTCAGTGGTAGGCAATCTGATCACCTCCCCCATGGGGTGCAACCTTGCCAGGGTAAAGAGGAAGACAATGCAGCCAGTGATGATGAGGCCTGATTGGCTAGGGTCAGATAAAAGGGAAGGAGGACCTTCCCTATTAGTGGACTAGGGAAGGGGCATAGTAGGGAAAGGGGAGGGAGGGTGGGATTGATAGGAAATGAGGGAGGGGGCCACAGCAGGGATACAAAGTGAATAAATTATAATAATTATTTTAAAAATAAAAATAGAAAAGAATATGTGAAAAATGTTTATCTTTGCCAACCTGACTTAGAAATAAATTTATCATCTTGATGATAGATTCATTTTTGTTTATTAATGTTTATGTTTGTACATATGTCTGTATATATTTGTGCTCCATAGTCAAGAGAGGAAATGCTCTCACAGACTCTGAATGAAAATTCAAATATATTTCAAGAACACTTTGACATTAACCATCAAAGTTTAATATATGTGTTGTGAATTTGTTTTGAGTACATCTATTCTACATTAACAGGCTTGTTCTCCATTCCCATAGATAGTCAAATATTATAAGCGATTACAACGTCAGTATTCTTTAAAGTGGAAATATTTACAAGAAAATATACATTATTAAATTTATTTTTAAGCACATCCAAGATTATTTGGTATGTTATTCTATGAAAAATATAAAATTTCAAATGGTATGTGTGACTCAGCAATGGTATGTTAAATACAATTACAATGAAACATTTTCAGGTATATCCATAAAATCACATTAACAAAGTTATTCTTAAGTTTTTGGTGATCTCTGACTTTCATTTTACATCCTTCTAAAAAGCTTGGAATTTTTTTTTTTACTTCCATATACTTGCTTGTCAGGAAAAAAAATGGCCTGTGATCACTCTGAAATTTAAAAGCCCCAATTCTGCTACAGTAAGCATTCTGGATCACTTCTGTTTTTATGAGACTGTTATACAAAAGCATTTCCAAGCTATGCTCACGCTATTGGCACAACTGTGTTTAACAACATAAAGGCAGTAAGGTAAGAAAGCAGAGAACAAGGATTTCCACTCTGGTCTCAAATGTGTGCATCTTCATTTGTAACTGCTCTGTCAATTATCCCCGTAGAGTGTTAGAGTCATTGAAATTCTTGTCTTCCATATTGAAATTATGCACAGGATTAAGTAAAGGTAAGACTCATATGTTACTTTAGTTTTATAGTTACTGGTTCCCATTGTGATTAGAATTTAGTGAGCTTAGTCATGTTTCTGTAAGACAAGACATAAAAATCAGACTAATATTTAAAAATAATTATAAAATTTACCTGGCTCTGGTCTATGCCTTCTAGCAAAAACCTGAAACCTCTTTCAAAGCTAATTTCATGTTACTAGGTATTTTCAGATCCCATAAAGCATTGCTTTCATCGACCTGGAAGCACAATGTGTATTTCTTATCATTTCTTCATTTTGCTTCTGTGTTATTCTGGTCTTGTGTACTGGTTCTCTAAGAACTGCTTTAGGGTTTTTGCTATACATACAGTATCTCTGCCACAGGTTCTTTAGGAACCTGGGCACTACCAGCCCCATATTTGATGTCTTCTAAAAGAAGTTGCTTTTTTCTTTCTTTCTTTGTTTCTTTCTTTGTTTGTTTCTTGCTTGCTTGCTTTCTTTTTTCTTTCTTTACTTCTCTCTTCTCTCTCTTTCTTGTTTTTGTTTATTTTTTATTGTTTCTTTTCCTTTTTTCAAGACTGTATCAGCATTTTTAACAGTATATAATAGAAAAACATTTGCAATGTCAAGCATTCTCTCTGTTGTTTTCTCCTTTTCTTTATTTTTCTTTTTATAATAGCTCCTTTGTCTGGATCAAAGTTTCAGAATAGTTTGAATAATATTAAAAGTACAAATGCCACTGTACACAGTGGAGGGAAACGAAATAGTGAAAACTCATGTTAATGAAGTTATGAGTCTACAGTCATATTGACAGCATAAGGCTAAATTTGCAAGTCATTGTTCACAGCTGGATTCAAAACATATTCCATCATGGCAAATGTCTTACCGCTCCTTCTTCACCCAGAGAGTAACAATCCAGAGCAACAGTGTCAGCCCAGTTAGTTCTTCAGTGGGAGAGGTGGCATTAATACGTGCAATAACATAGCATCTGAGTTTTTTTTTATTTTGAGGTACTATGTTAAAAATTAGACATTTTATTTCTCTGTACCCTGGGACTCTCTTTGTCATAAGACAGGAAGGAACACATTCTGATCCAGAAGTGTGCTGTCTACTAATTTCTGTGATATATAATATGTAACTGGTAGAATGTAAGCTTAAGGAACAGACAATGAAAAAGAAATGCATTTAGAAGACACCCAAAATAAGCATAAAATATTAATGACATTCTGAAGACAATATTTTCCTTTGCTGAGAGCTATGTTTTAAGGACTTAGAAGATTTTTTTTTATTATGGAACATGGAAATTTATGTATCCCACACATCTCCAATTCCTGGAATTTTTTCTTAATATAATATGAGACAATAATAAAACATCTGACTGTCCAAATTTCCTGGGGGAATATGAAAAGAGTCTTTGTTTTCTGTAGATATTCAGTTCTATAAACCACTTACCACACCACTGGTACGGAACACACAGACGATTCCATTTGGCAGTCGTTTTGTTTTATCTTCTTTGATTTTTTAAGCAGTGTGTCAAGATTGGGTGTAAATTATGGCAAACGCTGTGGGACTCTTTGGCTCCGGGGCTGCATCATTTTGGTTAAACCGTGCTAGTGATGCGTCCCCTCAAGGTTGGTCATCTCTGAAGACATGCAATTGTGATTTGGCTCCTCAAGATATATGTCTTTCAAAATTATCATATAAATGACTAAAGAAATCCTATTTTGAGATACTGCAATGTTTTTGTGCACCACATGGTCTTTTTCAAAGGACGGCTGATAGCGTTCTTGCAGTAGATAGTCCACAGAGGAAATGTGCAAGTTTTACATTAGTGTTTCCGTCACTGATTCACCCTGAGACTTAACCAAATCCATGTGTTTAGAGAGATCTGTAAGAAGAAACATGCTCACACTACTTCATGCCTATAGGGAAAAGAACTTGTCTAAAATTATTTTGCTAGGACAGATGCATTCACTAGCTACAAATTAAAAGAATCAGAGTCAAGAATGATTGAATGGAAAATCTAGGCTTTGCCTGCCAGCTTAAATAGCACCGTTTACTTATGCAAAAAATGTAAAAAAATATTACTTTTATTTATTTTCTCCCATCAACTTTAGTTTGTGTGGCTCAACTGCTTTTGGGAAAGGGGCCTGCCCTGAACTGTGGTCAACAGGGCAGCAGCAAGACATTAAGGAGAACTGACTCTCCACCTCCTTGCAGCTCAAGACACTAACTAGTTCATAAGTCAGTGGTGGGACTTTGTGCCCACTAACGACCCTGGCCTTACATGTTAGATTTTTTGTCAGGCTTGAGCTTGCATATGTCTTACACATGCTTTCACTATTGCTATGAGTTAATATGCGTAAACACCTTGGGGGATTTTGCTGTTGTTTGTTTGTTTTCTGGAAAAAACTGTTCTTTGGAGTCGTTCTTTCTCTCTTGTTCTTACTATCTTTCAACATCTGTTCCCTAAAGTTTTCTAAGTCTTGGAAGGATATTTAGGGTTGAGCTCTCTACAGTCTCTTATTCTATGGTTGTTGACCAGTTGAGGGTTTCTGTATTAATTTACATCTACTGCAAGAAAAAGATTTTCTGAATTATAAAGAGTGATGTGCTGTTTTGGAGAATATCAGTAAGTCATTAGGGCATGTTTTAATATTATGTCCTCTTAGCAGACAATGGTGGTTTCTCCCCTAATGACTATTCACTACCTAGTCACAGATTTTTGGCTCTGTGACCAGTACTAGAAATGGGTTGCTTTTCATGGAGTGGTGTTTCATTCTAATAAGAAAGTGATTCATAATTCCACATAACTAATGTACTGTTGGGCTAGTAGGCCCATCTTCTCAATGGCTATGTTAGCTTTCAGAGCTCACAGCTGGGTGAGATGGATGATTACTTTTCTCCTGCATTAGTGTGGATATCATTTCCCAGCACTCTAAAAGAAAACCAGTAGGGAGGAAGAATTCTGGTGAGTTCAAGATAATTTCTTCATATTGTGTCACTCTATTCTGTGGCATATTCAGCAACATGGCCTTACAATTAAGTTTTGTAGGGCAATCAGGGCATTTTCAATAGACTGTAGTTTGGGAGAAGGTGAGGGGATTCAGTCAAAAAGTTACAAACACCCAAGTTACCAGTATTGGAGTTTCTATTTGCTACAGAAATATTGGGTGTCAGTTTAAGGAATTTCCCATCCCTTGGAGATCTGGTCCACTGAAGCTCTTTTTATACTTATATGCATGATGTACATGTAGATATTTTGGAAGCTTCAACAATAGTAATCATAACTTTACCATATCCCCATTTTAAGCTCCATAGATCTGTCCAACACATTAATAAATATGAAAAACCATAAGGAAAAGTGAAACTGCATAGTGAAAAATAATACTGAATACCTAACCTCTATATTAAAATAAGATTAAACCAAGGACAAAGGTCCATGGGTTTGAAGCCAGCTTGGGTTTTGTAGTCCAAGCCTGTTTTCCAAAGAAATGTCATGCAATATAGAATGCAACAAATCTTAATTTCAAATAAAAGATAAAAGGTGTGTGCAAATGGCCATTATCATGGAATTACTGTATAGAAATTTTTTCACTTGAGCACAACTGAAGTGGAAGTTTCTGATTTCCTTGAAGACTAAGTTTTTTCATGTGATGTTTTTCTACAAGCTGGGCACGTGATGTTTCGCTGTAGGTTGGCTTGTGAGAGGGCACACAGTGGTTTTTAAAATTTTTCATTATCATTTATTATAATTTATTCAATTTGTATCCCTACTATGGGCCCCTCCATCATCTCCTCCCAATCCCAAAACCCTTCCTTTTTAGCTTTTAAAGGCTAGATGCACATGATGTTTTATTGTGAGCTCTCATGTGCGAGGGACATGTCTTAGGCCACCTGAGAACATCCGTGGTGAACTCAGAGAAGAGGAGATACACAGAGGCCCACTCACAGTGAGACATCTCCTTTTAGATCTCCATCGCTGCACTGATCTTCATGCTGCAACACAATTTTACAGAGAGAAAAATTTCAGAAACCTTTTTCCTGGTAATCCAAATGACTCTTGGGGCTTTCGCTTACTTTGATTTGTTGCTTGGTGTTGACCTTTGGATTGGACTACTGGTAGTCTGATGATCTAGTTGAGTAATCCCCCTAATATCCCATCAACCCTAATCAGCACAAAGTAGATAATGGCAGACTACTTCCCTTTTCCCTACTAATCTCCTACCAAAGGTCACTGTTGAAGAATTCTAAATAAAACTACCCAAATTAGCAAAATCAGAAATGGAAAGGGGAACATAACTACAGACACTGAGGAAATCCAAACAATAAATAGGCCTTACTGCAAAAGTCTGTATGACACATAATTTGAAAATCTAAAAGGAATGGACAATTTTCTTGATATATTCAATCTACATAAATTAAGCCAAGATCAGGTAGAAAGACTGAATAGACCTATATCCCCCAAGGAAATAGAAGCAGTCATCAACAGCCTCCCTACAAAAAAAGCCCGGGGCCAGATGGATTCAGTGCAGAATTCTACCAGATCTTCAAAGAAGTCCTAACACCAATTCTCTATAAACTATTCCACAAAATAGAAATAGAAGGAAAAATACCGAACTCATTCTGTGAAGCCACAATCACCTTGATACCTAAAGAAAACAAAGGCCCAAAGAAAAAAAGAGAACTTCAGGACTATCTCTCTTATGAACATTGATGCAAAAATACTCAATAAAATACTTGCAAACCGAATCCAAGAACACATCAAAGATATCATCCACCATGACCAAGTGGGCTTCATCCCAGGCATGCAAGGGTGGTTCAATATATGCAAATCCATCAATGTGATCCACCATATAAACAAACTGAAGGAGAAAAACCACATGATCATCTACCTAAATGCCGAAAAAGCATTTGAAAAAAATCCAACATCCATTCATGTTTAAAGTATTGGAAAGATCAAGGATACAAGGCACATACCTAAATATAGTAAAGGCAATATACAGCAAGCCTATAGCTAACATCAAACTCAATGGAGAGAAACTCAAATCAATCCCACTGAGATCAGGGACGAGCGAAGAATGCCCATTGTCTCCATATCTCTTCAACATAGTACATGAAGTCCTAGATAGAGCAATAAGACAACTAAAGGAGATCAAAGAGATACAAATTGGAAAGGAAGAAATCAAAGCATCATTATTTGTAGATGATATGATAGTATACATGAGTGACCCCAAAAATTCAACCAAAGAACTCCTTCAACAGATAAATACCTTCAGCAAAGTGGCTGGATACAAAATAAACTCAACAACAACAACAAAAAATCAGAAACCCTCCTGTACACCAAAGAAAAATGGGCAGAGAAGGAAATTAGGGAAACAATACCCTTCACAATAGCCACTAATAACATAAAGTACCTTGGGGTGACTCTAACCAAGCAAATGAAAGACCTGTATGAAAAAAACTTCAAATCTCTGAAGAAAAAATTTGAAGAAGATATCAGAAGATGGAAAGACCTCCTGTGCTCATGGATTGGTAGGATTAACATGGTGAAAATGGCCATTCTGACAAAAGCAATCTACAGGTTCAATGCAATTCCCATCAAAATACAAACACAATTCTTTAAAGACATTGAAAGAAAATTTCTCAACTTTATATGGAGAAACAAAAAACCCAGAATCTCCAAAACAATCCTCTACAACAACAGATCATCTGGAGGTATCTCCATCCCTGATCTCAAGCTGAACTTCAGAGCAATAGTAATAAAAACTGCATGGTATTGGCATAGAAACAGAATAGTGGATCAATGGAACTGAATAGAAGACCCAGAAATGAACCCACACACCTATGGAAACTTGATTTTTGACAAAGAGGCCAAAACCATTCAATGGAAAAAAGACAGCATCTTCAACAAGTGGTGCTGGTCCAACTGGATGTCTATATGCAGAAAAATCAAAATAGATCCATATTTATCAGCCTGCACAAAACTAAAGTCCAAGTGGATCAAAAACCTCAACATAAAACCAGACAGAGTAAACCAGTTAGAAGAAAAAGTGGGGAAGACCCTAGAACTCATTGGCACAGGAGACTACTTCCTGAGCAGAACACCAATAGCATGGGCTCTAAGATCAACAATAAATAAATGGGACCTCATGAAACTGAAAAACTTCTGTAAAGCAAAAGACACTGTCATCAAAACAAAATAAAAACCTACAGACTGGGAAAGGATCTTTACCAGTCCTACATTTGACAGAGGACTAATATCCAGTATATATAAAGAACTCAAGAAGTTAAAAGGCAACAAATCAAGTAATCCAATTAAAAAATGAGATATGGAGCTAAACAGAGAACTCTCTGTAGAGGAGTGTAGAATGGCTGGAAAACACTTAAAGAAATGCTCAATGTCTTAGCCATCAGGGAGATGCAAATCAAAACAACCCTGAGATTTCACCTTACACCCACTTGAGGTTAAGATCAAAACCTCAAGTGACAACACAGGATGGAGAGGTTGTGGAGAAAGGCGTACCCTCCTCCATTGTTGTTTGGAATGCAAACTTGTACAACCACTCTGGAAATCAATTTGGCGCTTTCTTAGACAATTAGGAATAGTGATTCCTCAAGACCCAGCTATACCACTCTTAGGCATATATCCAAAAGATGCTCAATTACACAACAAGGACATTTGCTCAACTATGTTCGTAGCTGCTTTATTTGTAATAGCCAAAACCTGGAAACAACCCAGATGCCCCTCAGTCAAGGAATGGATACAGAAATTACCGTACTTTTACACAATGGAATACTACTCAACAATTAAAAACAAGGAAATCATGAAATTCGCAGGCAAATGGTGGGACCTGGAAACAATCATCCTGAGTGAGGTATCCCAAAAGTAGAATGAAACACATGGTATATACTCACTTATATAGACCTATAGGATAGGAAGTTCAAGCTGAAATCTACACACCTAGAGAGGATATACAAGAAGGAGGACCCAGGGTGTAATGATCAATCCTTGCTTAGATGAACAAATGGGATGGACATTGAATGTAGGAGAAAACAAGCAGCAGGACAGGAGCATACCACAGAAGGCCTCTGAAAGACTCTAACTTGCAATGTATCAAAGCAGATACTAAGACTCACAACCAAGTCTTTGGCAGAGTACAGAGATTCCTATGAAAAAAGGGGAGTTAGTAAGACTTGTTGAGGACAAGAGCTCCACATAGACCAAATAGATCAGGGCACAGGGGTCTTCTCTGAGACTGTTTCTCCAACCAAGGACCATGCATGGAGATAACCTAGAACCCCTGCTGGTATGTGTTCCATGGTAACTCAGTATCCAACTGGGTACCCTAGTAATGGAATCAGGGACTATTTCTGTCATGAACTCAATGGCTGGCTCTTCGACCTTCCCCCTCTCCCTGTTCCCTGGGAGGAACAGCCTACTTAGATCCCAGAAGAGAACAGTACATCCAACCCTGAAGAGATATGATAAGCTAGGGTAATATGGAAGAGGAAGAGGTCCTCCCCTATCAGTGGACTTGGAGGGGGGCAGGGAGGAGATGAGAGAGGAATGGGGAGAGTGGGAGGGAATGAGGGAAAGCGCTATGGCTAGATACAAAGTACATAACCTGTGATTAATATAAAAATATATAAATTACTTAAAAAATAGAATTCTAAATAGAGTAGGTTTGGCATCCTTAGTGAGGTATTCCAGAAGCAGAAAGACATACATGGTATATACTAACTTATACGTGGATATTGCACGTATAATATAGGATAATCATACTAAAATCTGTACACCTAAAGAAGCTAAGCAAAAAAGAGGACCCAGGGTAAGATGATCAATCCTCACTCAGAAAGGCAAACAGGAGGGACATGGAAGAGGGAGAAAACAGGAAACAGGACAGGAGCCTACCACTGAGGGCCTCTGAAAAACTCTACCCAGCAGTGTATCAAAGCAGATGCTGAAGCTCATAGCCAAACTTTGGGCAGAGTTCTGGGAATCTTATGAAAGAAGGGGGAGATAGAAAATCCTGGAAGGGACAGGAGCTCTACAAGGAGAGCAACAGAACCAAGAAATATGGGCTCAGGGGTCTTTTCTGAGACTGATACTCCAACCAAGGACCATGCATGGAGATAACCTAGAACCCCTCCACAGATGTAGCACATGGCAGCTCAGTATCCAAGTAGGTTCCCTATTAGTGGGAAGAGACTGTCTCTGACATGAACTCAGTGGCCTGCTCTTTGATCATCTCCCCCTGATGGGGGAGCAGCTTTACCAGGCCAAAAAGGAAGACAATGCAGCCAGTCCTGATGAGACCTAATAGGCTAGGGTCAGATGAAAAGGGATGAGAATCTCCCCTTCAGTGGACTTGGGGAGGGGCATGGGAAGAGATGAGGGATAGAGGGTGGGATTAGGAGGGAATCAGAGTGGGGGCAACAGCTGGGATACAAAGTGAATAAACTATAATTAACATAAAAAATATAAATTTAAAAAATCTAAGCCTACACATACCAGAGAAATCTATTAGGATGCATTATTTTAATTCTATTTATTATAATTCATTTATTATAATTTATTCAATTTGTGTCCTAGCTGTGGTCCCCTCCCTCATCTCCTCTGAATCCCACCCTTAGTCCTTTTGTTCCCTCTATACCTCTCCCCTAGTCCACGGGTAGGGGAGTTCCTCTTCCCCTTCTATTTGAACCTAGCCTACCAGGTCACATTGGGCTGGGTGCATTGTCTTCCTCTTTGGACTGGCAAGCCTGTACCCCCCAGGGGAAGATGATCAGAGAGCCTGTCAATCAAATTCTAAAGACATTCATGGTAGTAGTCATGAGCATTAAATGATTATCTGCTTGTAGAATTAGAATAGAATGAAGATTAAACATATAAAATCAATTTGCAGTAATGTGAGATCCTGTGAACTTATTACGAACTGTGGATGGAGCAGAGTACAAAATGTTCTTCCCACAAGGTAGTGTTCTATAAAGAATTTCATAAACCATGATAAGTGATTGTACTTAAAAGCAAGGACATGAAGGAAATAATCTGGTATGTCCACATTATCTCTGTGGGAGTGGCAAAGGCTTGGGAGGAATATGATTGACTCTTTACACGTGACCAAATATGGTGAGAAATAACACCAGATGTATTACCTCTCTGTACTTGCAGTTTATTAAGCTAACTGTAAATGCCACCTCATGTTTTTCTTGCTTTAATAATAAAAATTAGAGGTATGTTGTTTGCACTACGCTTGAGCTCAAATGCCTGGAGTCCCATGGCAACCCATGCAAGGCTTTGTTAATATCCTTTGATCAACTGGCGCTTAGCCTTGTTGGCCACTGTATTGTTGGCCATTGTATGGGACAGCACAGTAACTCTATGCTCAATAATTGTGATACAGTATAATGTTAAGGATATAAATTTAAAGAAGCATAAAAAATGTCCACAAACCCCCAAACTTTTAAAATATTATCAGCAGTAGTGATTGATCTCAAAAGTAAAGAGGGTCTGTAAAATTTTACAAGCATCCCAAATATGAATGGGAGTATCCAACTGTCTTTTAAATGTGTCTATCCATTTTCTGTCTGTCTATTTCTTACTCAATATATTCATGATGGCCCCATCATAACAAAAGATGGATATATTAAGATAAATTGTTTTATTGATGAAATGCTTAGAAACTCCCTGCTTCTCCTATGGGGACAAGGGTTTCCCTGTTCTCCATGAGTTAAGGTATGGGAGGTCAGATCCCAGGTTATCTAATATTCCCAAGTCAGAAAACAAAGAGCACATAAGAGCCTAGGATGGAGCGGCCAAGAAGTTCAGACTATCTGTGCTTACATCAGAGAGTGGCTCATGGAATGATAGATGAGAGCTTTGCGGAGGCTGAATAGAAGTCCAGGAAGCTCAGATCAGTGAACCAACCAATCATCACATTTGGAAATTTGATCGATTGTTGGGGAAGATCTATGATATAAAATCATTCAACCAAAATATAGAGGAAAGAAACAGAAAGTATTGACTTCTTGAGCTGAAGAAAAAAATAAGGACAAAGGGGAAGGACTTAATAAGTGAGGTTTCAATGAGCCATACTCATTAAATTTGAAACATTAGTTTCTTTTCATAATAATATATAATTAAAACCTAATTAGAAAATTGATTTGAGAGTTTGGAATCAGTGTCTCGGATTATGCTAATTATGGACAATTATGAGTTGGTTTATAACTGACAAAATTTTCTCTTTTGTTTCCCTTTCATAAGAAAAAGTAAAATTTGTTGACTTTTATTAAGACATAAGCTGCTTTTTAAAAATCTTCCAAATGGATTCACTTTCTATGTTTAGTTTACCTTATGAAAAATTATTGTAAACTGCAATGTTCTTATTTTTCTAAAGCATGGGAAGTTTTAACATTTCTTTTTTTAAAAAAGAAGAAAATGGTTTAACTAAAGTCAAAGGAAAAAAAAAGAAATGTTCAGCATCCTCAGTCATCAGAGAAATGCAAATCAAAATTACCCTGAGATTCCATCTTACACCTGACAGAATGGCTAAGATGAAAAGCTCAAGTAACAGCACATGCTGGCAAGAATGTGGGGCAAAGGGAACACTCCTCCATTGCTGGTGGGACTGCAAACATGTTCAACAACTCCGGAAATCAATATGGTGATTTCTCAGAAAATTGAGAATAGTTCTATGGCATGACCCAGCTATGCCACTTCTGGGCTTATACCCCAAAGATGTTCCACCATACCACAAGGACACTTGCTCAACTATGTCATAGCAACTTTATTTGTAATAGCCAGAAATTGGGAACCACCCAGATATCCCTCAACTGAATGATGGATGAAGGAAATGTGGTGCATTTACACAGTGGAATACTACCCATTTATTAAAAACAAGGAAATCATGAGATTTGTAGGCAAATGGAGGGAAGTAGAAAAAATAATCCTGAGTTAGGTAAGTCGGACCCAGAAAGACACAAATGACAGGAGCCTAGCATAGCTGTCCTCTGAGAGGGTCCACCAAGTGGCAGATTGAAACAGATGCTGAGACCCATAATCAAACATTAGGAGGAGGTTGGGGAGTCTTGTGGAAGAGTGGGAGGAAGGATAGGAGGTCCTGGACAAGACAGGAACTCCTCAAGAAGACCAACGGAGTCAACTAATTTAGGAGCATGGGCACTCACAGAGACTGAACCACCAAGAGATGAGCATGCATGGACTGGACCTAGGCCTCCAACACATATGTAACAAATGGGCAGCTTGATCTTCAAGTGGAGCTGGGGCTGTCTCTGACCTGGACTCTGTTGTCTGCTTTTTTTTCCCCCCAAAGCATTTGGTACTTTTTAATTATTTATTTTTGTACATCAATTACAGTTTATTTACATTGTGTCCAGCTGTAGCACCCTACCTCATTCCCTCCTAATCCCACCATCTCTCCCTCATCTCCTCCTTGCCCCTCTCTAAGTCCACTGATAGGGGAGGTTCTCCTCCCCTTCCATCTGACCCTAGCTTATCAGGTCTCACTAGGACTGGCTGCAATGTCCTCCTCTGTGGCCTAGCTAGGCTGCTCCTCTCACCGGGGACTGGGGAGGTCAAGGAGCTAGCCATAGAGTTCATATCAGAGACAGTCCCTGTTCCCCTTACTATGGTACCCACTTGGATACTGAGCTGCCATGAGCTACATTCAAGCAGGGGTTCTAGGTTATAACCATGCATGGTCCCTGGTTGGAGAATCAGTCTCAGACAAGTCCTTGTGCCCAGATATATTTGATCCTTGTGGAGGTCCTGAAGCAGAGGCAGAGGTATCCAAGCCTGCAGTGGAGAAAGTGGCGAGGTAGCAGAGGAAGCAGTGGAGGTACCACAGACTGCTGTTGTCTGCCTTTTGATCACTTTCCCCTAACTGCCTGCCTGGTCTGGCCTCAGTAGAAGAGGAAGTACTTATTCCTATTGTTATGTGATGAGGCAGCCAGAATGGGTTTGTAAGAGGGGAGGGATTCCGTTTCCTGAGGAGAAGGGAAAAGAATATGGGAGGATGGGATGGGATAAGGGAGGAGTTTGTGATAGGGATGTAAATAAAAATAAATAAATTTGAGAAAATTAAAACAAACAAATAAAATGCCTCTTAAAGTTAATTTTTATCAACATCATTGAAATGTACATGTCCTTCCCTCAAACTTTTGGTAAAGTTACATAATAGGTTTAGAATAAGTGTGCTGACACGTATGAATCCACCTGAAGACATGCTATTTCCTGTTACTTATGAATATCATATGCCAAATGTATTACGTAGAGAATTTTGTATTCTTTCAAGAATGATAATTAAATGTCCAAAATCTGGCAGAAAATATTGCTTTAAGTATATAAGCAGCGGGAGTGTATTGGTTACATCCAGTTCATAAGCTCTTGTGGGATTTCTTAAGAATTAAGGGCTTTGGCAAGTCTGTTTGCTTCAGTGAAATGTGAATAATCCAGGAAGCAGAAGCACCATATTTGTAGGCATCTAATAACGAGGACTGAAATAGGATACATGTATAATCACCTCATCTATAGATGTAGGTGGAAATAATGAAGCTTTGTAACTATAAAAATAATGTCATAATTGATTCATGACTTCTTTAGGTTGTAAGAAAATTGGTCCTTTTGGCACTTTCTACAATAGTCAAATATAATACTTAAATGAAAGATTAAGGTAACTGCTTTTTTTTTGCTAATTTTAAAAAAACATAAAATTATTATTTTAGGGAAAATGATGTAATAAAATAAAAGCTATATTGAAATGTGATTTGCTCATAAGATTTTTACTTTTATCTTTTACAACTTATTCTTTTATATCCAGATTGTAGTCCCCTTCCTCATCTCCTTCTGGTCTTTCCCTCCCTCCCACTTCCCTTCCTATCTTCCTCTCCTAGTGGACTAAAAGGGTAGCCCTCCTTCCTTGCCATCTGACCCTAGCCTATCAAGTTTAATCAGGACTGCCTGAATCTTCTCCCTCTCTGGGCTGGCAAGGCTGCACCTCCACAGGGAAAGGATCAAAGAGCAGGCAACTGAGTTCATCTCAGAGCCCCTGATCCCCTTACTGGGAAACCCACATCAAGACTGAGCTGCGCATGGGCTACATCTGAGCAGGGATTTTAGGTCTTCTCCATGCATGGTCCTTAATGGTGCATAAGTATCTGCGGGAAACTTGCCCAACCCCCCAGGGCCCAGATATTTTGGCTTTGTTGGTACCCCTGTGGAGTTCCTTTCCCCTTCTATCCCCCACTTCTTCCATAAGACTCCCTGCACTCAGTCCAAAGTTTGACTGTGAGTCTCCGTAACTGCCTTCCATCCCCTGCTGGGTGTAGTCTGTGGTAGGGTCCCATTCTTTTCCCTCTCTCACAGCTTCCAGTGTCTATCTTGTTTGCCATTCTCGATGAGAATTGAGCAGCCTCTGTAGGATCTTCCTTGTTTAGCTTTTTTAGGTCTATAGATTTTAGTATGCTCTTCCTATATTATATAGCTGATATCTGCTTATAAATGAGTATATACCATGCCTGTCTTCTTCTTTCTGGATTACCTCACTCAGGATGATCTTTTCTAGTTCCCACCATTTGCCTGCAAATTTCATGATTTCCTTGTTTTTTAATTGCTGAGTAGTATTTCATTATGTAAATGTACCACATTTTTAAAAAATCCATTCTTCAGTTGAAGGACAAGGACCATGCTTGGACAGGACCTAGACCCCTGCTCAGATGTAGTTCATAGGCAGCTCAGGCTTCATGTGGGTTCTCTAGTAAGGAGAGCAGGGGTTATCTCTGACATAGACTCTGTTACCTGATATATAACTCAGTGGTAGGCTGTTAGCTTTTTATGAATGAAGCTTTGGGTTTGAGCTGCATCAGAAGGGGAAAAGAGTCTTAAAAGGTTTATTTTAGAGTAGGACAGAGAAAACAGGGAATCTTTTTGTCATTTGAATTTGAAAGCATGAAACAATTTCCTTTGTGAATAGGATGAATGTGGCTCTACTACTTGATATTAAAACAAAATAAAAATGGAAAGTATATAAGGTTTGCAAAAATAGGCAGAGAAGGATCAAATATAAAAGAAAGAAATATAAATAAATTCAATATAAATTCATTAGCAAATGTCATGGGTACATTGCAGGTATTTTTATTTTTGGCAGTGTAAATGTAGGTAGTAATATCTTAAAGGAAGGTAAGATAAATTGTAAGATAATATCATAGTAAATTTTCATTTTATTGATCTAGTTAAATATGAAATTACTTATTAAAGGTTTATATATTTTAGTGTCAGATACATGTATACTTTTAAGAATAACATAATAAATATTATCCCTGGAAAAGTAATATCTCTGATTAATAAAGATAATTCAATGCTATTTTTCAGATTAATATTAATATTAATGCTTGGATCAATATTTGAATTCTTATTTGAGATGATCCTTTAAGGTACAGAATGTTCCTTTTTACTGTCTCATCTGTTGTAGACTTGAAATGGCCTTGCAAACTAAACACAATAAGCTTTCCAGTAACTATACTTTTTAGACTATTTCCAGAGTTAAATTTGAAAGCAAGCTGTATTTTGTAAATAACTTTATGAATAAATGTGAACACACACAGAGTGTACAAGATTGTTATATAAAACTTTTGTTATATCACAGATAGGAACTGTGACATATAAGTATATAATATATTAGTATAAAATACGTAAAATAAATGTAATATATATATAAAATATATAAGTGCTGTTTTAGCGAAGAATCACAATACAAAGAAATAATATGAAGCATTCCTCAAGTATATTAACTGACCTTTAAACTTCTTCAACACTTTATCATTTGAATTAAATGATTGAGTGGCATCAGAGAAGAGCTTTGTAAACTATAATGTACCATCTAAGGGAAAGATCTGATTTTTACTGATATCTTCAAATAAGTGTTTTCAATATATTGTGGGTCTGAAAACCAAATATATAAAACTGGATAACATTTTTTTTTATTTCCTTGGAGTTTACATAATAATTTTAATATTTTAGCAGGATAGCTTTCTAATGAAATGGGACTTATGCCAATAAGATTTATAATAATCTATTGTCATGAAATCACTCTTTCCAGAGATTTATAATTATCTTTTGTCATGAAGTCACTCTTTCCATATTTGTACAAGCATATCATTTTAAACTACTCTCAAACAAATGCATGCTTTTAAATCTTAAAAATAATCATTAAAATGATATGAAGCAGCCTCCACATGTCATCTCTCCTAAGCTCCATGCAAAAATGCTTACAAAGGAAATTCAGAATGTTGGCTACGAAGGAAGCACCATGCTGGATCTATCAACTTTTTCCTTGGGGAAACTGAATAATTTCAGCCTCAAATATCAGCTGTGTATCTAAATGAAATATGGGAGAGAAAGACATAGAAAGGGAAAGTGAATTTTGAAATGAGATACGTTACATAAACATTACAGATACCCCGTTTATAACTATGGGAATTTCTCCGTCCATGCTGTCACAACACCTATTCCCTGTAAGCAACAAGAACAGCTCAGTGTCTTTTCCTTTAGGAGCTTCATAAAAATGGAAAGCATTCAAAGTACATTTGCCATTAAAATCCTAAAGCATTTTGAATCTATGATAATTCCATCATATTTTGGTCATAAAATGATAATTAATGAAGCTAAGGATCTTTACGTTTTTGTTCTCTGGAATTTATTTTGTTTGTATTGCTGCTGTTGTTCTTGATTTACTATTCTTTTGAGGTGCAACTTTCAATCTGTCATCAGGACTGGTCTGGAACTTACTTTGTGTTCAGAATGGCCTAGAACTATGTTCTGAGACTCTGCTGGAATTCATGGCAATCTCCCAGTTTCAGTCTATCAAGTGCTGTGATTACAGCCATGCACCAGGTCCTAGACTGCCCATTCTATTCTTAAACAATTGCTGTTTGCTTTGCTGTATGTGGTAAAGCATATATCCTTTACACATGAGCACTGTACCCTGTATGAGTGGTTCTCAATATCACTGTAGTACTACTTTTCACAAAGCCTACAGGTGAGCTTGTGAGAAGTTCTCACTCAGAGACACACTCTATTTTCACAGATTTCTGTTTGCACAGTTCTGAATATATATATATATATATATATATATATATGTTCATATATTCCTTATTTTGTATATTATTCTGAGGAAGACAATAAAGAACATGAAATCTAGTTTATATATAGACATAGGGCTATTCAGAAAGCTTTGGAGACTGGTTTTAGTTCATAACTGTAGATCTGAGATTTGGTAGCAAATCCTCAGATTGTTAACCATACTCAAAGTAAGTCTTGACATATTTTGTGGCATGCTTATTCATGTCTTATGAAAATTCTCAATCTCCTTGTCTCATTTGCATAAGTGTCCTAAGATAGAAGACAAGTATATTTTACACAAAGTCTACCAATGTATAGTTAATTAAATTTAAATATATTCATTTATTTTAAAACCATCCACTAAAGTAATAAAGAAATATACTGAAATGAGAACAAAAAAATTTAAGAAGGGTGGGGCCGTGAAATCCTGGGATAAGAGTGTTAGATCAGGCATGCCGACAGTCCCATTGCTTGGGGCCAAGAGCAGAAGCTGGTAAATTCAAGGGCGGCCTGGTTCATCTTACCAAATGAGCATCAGATGAGACAGAGCTACAATGTGAAGCTCTATCTAAAGATAACACACAAGCACAAGTATTAATTTTCCACATATTAATCATACCATGTAATTAATTTTAAATAATTATGAGCTGGAAATAACAGTGATGCCTTTAATCTTATTACTCAGGAGGCAAATGTAGGTGTATCCCTGTAAATTTTAGGCCAGCTTGATCTACCTTCCAAGTCCCAGGATATCCAAAGATACAAAACAAGACCCTCAATCAATATTATGAAATGAAAAATTCTCTTTACACCTTCTAGCTTACAGAGAAAGGCAGATTAGGTAATTCTTTAATATACTAAATGATGAGCTCTACAAAAGAAGAAATGAGTCTAATGCCACTTCCATGGCTTTATTTTAAAAGCTTGAAGCCAATAATATGAAGAAAGCTTTGAAATAAATTGAAGTTCAATTTCAATACACATTTTTGTATTTTACATAGAATTTTGTTATAAACTTGTGCCCATTTTATTTTGAGCCTTTGTTAAGGTGTTCGTATTTTATTACCAATATTTTATTAATGTATCAAAAGTTAAAGTGTCTGACAGGTGTCACTGAAAGTAAGATATCCAAATATTTTATCATAATTGAGGAAACTTAAGATTTTCTTTCACAAAAATGTCAGAGCCATAAAAGTAGGATGATAGTTTTAATGTCCTCAGAGGCACAGATTCACTGTTTTTGGAAGCAAGAGTCAAAGTTAATATTGTAGTATTATAATAAAATTTTAATGGTCCCCATGCTTACTTCTCTTACCCTTTGCCTCCCATTTCTGCTGTCACATATTTGCCATTATCAGCACCTACTGTTACTGTCAACACTTAATCTTTGTCATTATCAATAAATATGACTTTCTCTAAAAGTGTTTTTTCTCAGTTTTATTAATAACAGTAGCAATTTTACAACTCTCTATAATTGACACATTTAAACTAATTTTATCAGTCCTTTGTCTTTTTTAGTAGTGAGTTTTCTTTTTTCTCCTTTCTTAATTTTATTTTTTTATATTAATTACAGTTTATTCACTACATATGCCAGCTCTAGCCCTCTCCCTCATTCCCTCCCACTCCTACCTTCCCTCCCTCACCTCCTCCCATGCCCCTCCCACAGTACACTGATAGGACTCCTCCCCTTCCATCTGACCCTAGCCTATCAGGTCTCATCAGGACTGGCTGCATTGTCTTCCTTTGTGACCAGGCAAGACTGTTCTCCCCCACAGGAAGAGGTGGTCAAAGAGACAGCCACTGAGTTCATGTCTTTTCTCCTTTCTTTCTTTCTTTTTTCTTTTAAAACCCTGTAGCATTTCATGATCCCTACATACACTCTTAATGATCTCATCCACTGTTAACTGCTTTAGGATCATTTTCAGTTTGATTGAATTCATTCTTTTGTTTATTGTTGGAGGCACCTGTGCAGTTCAGCATATACACTGTCGCATGAAATTAAATAAAATGTTGACAAAGCAAAAGTACAGGTAACAATGCAAATTTAAAAGAGAATTATACTTAACAGATTAAAATATATTAAAGTTAAACAAAACTGACACTTATTTATAAAAATCTAAAACCTAATAGGAAAAGTAGAACTGATCAGACAGGCATATAAACAAATTTAAGAACTGAGCATAAACCAGAACAGTAAAAGAGTGTTATTTAAGTACAAAGAAAATTAAAAAAAAATAAATTAAGGCACATAAAGTTAGATAAAATATTCAATAAGGTCAACTGTATCATACTTATTTCTTTTTAAAAGTAATTTATTTATTTTTATATCAATCACAGGTTAGCTACTTTGCATGCAAGGCATAGCCCCCTCCTTCTATCCCTCCCACTCTCCTCATCCCTCCCTCATCTCCTCCCCACCCCTTTCCAAGTCCAGGAACAGGGGAGGATCTCCTCCCTTCCATCTGACCCCAGTTCATCTTATCTCCTCAGGACTGGCAGCAATGTCCTCCCCTGGGATCTAGCTAGGCTGTTACTCCCTGGCATGTATGGGGGAGGGTCAAAGAGCCAGGAATCAAGTTCATGACTGAAACAGTCCCTGTTCCCCTTACTAGGGTCTTCAGTTGGACACAGAGCTACCATGGGCCACATGTGAGCAGGGGTTCTAGGCCATATCCATACATGGTCCTTGGTTGGAAAAACTGTTTCTTAAAAGACCACTGTGCCCTGCTCAGTTTGGTTTTGTGGAGCTCTGGTTCTCCCCAAATCTCACTAACTTCCCCTATTTTTATTATTACTTCCCGCCCTCTGCCAAAGGCTTGATTGTGAGTCTTAATATCTGCTTTGATATATTGCTATATTGATTCTTTCATAGGTCCTCTTTGGTTTGCTCCTGTCCTGTTGCTTGTTTTATCCTCCATTCAATGTCCATTCCATTGGTTCATTTAAACAAGAATTGATCATACCAACCTGGGTCCTCCTTCTTGTATATCTTCCCTAGGTGTGTATATTTCAGCATAACCTTCCTATCCTATAGGTCTATATAAGTGAGTATATACCATATGTTTTTTTCTTCTTTTGGGATACCTCACTTAGGATGATCGTTTCCAAGGACCACCATTTGCCTGTGAATTTCATGATTTCCTCCTTTTTAATTGCTGAGTAGTATTCCATTGTGTAAAAGTACCACAATTTCTGTATCCATTCCCCAACTGAGGGACATCTGGGTTTTTGATCTTAGCCATTCTGGTGGGTGTAAGGTGAAATCTCAGGGTCGTTTTGATTTGCATCTCTTTGATAGCTAAGGACATTGAGCATTTCTTTAAGTGTTTTCTGCCATTCTACACTCCTCTACAGTCAGTTCACTTTTTAGCTCCATACCCCATTTTTTAAATGGAATACTTGATGTCTTGCTTTTTAAATCTTGAGTTCTTTATATATACTAGATATTAGCCCTTCGTCAAAAGAAGGATTGGTAATTATCTTTTTCCACTCTGTAGGCGGTTGTTTTGTTTTGATGACAGTATCTTTTCCATTACTGTAGATTTTCAGTTTCATGAGGTCCCACTTATTGATTGTTCATCTTAGAGCCTGTGCTGTTGGTGTTCTATTCAGGAAGTAGTCTCCTGTGCCAATGAGTTCTAGGGTCTTCCCCACTTTTCTTCTAACCGGTTTAGTGTGTCTGGTTTTATGTTGAGGTCTTTGAACCACTTGGACTTTAGCTTTGTGAGAAATATGGATCTATTTTCATTTTTATGCATACAGATCTCCAGTTGGACCAGTACCATTTGTTGAAGATGCTGTCTTTTTTCCATTGAATAGTTTTGGCTTCTTTGTCAAAAATCAAGTTTCCATAGATGTGTGGGTTCATTTCTAGGTCTTCTATTCAGTTCCATTGATCCACTATTCTGTTTCTATGCCAATACCATGCAGTTTTTATTACTATTGCTCTGTAGTACAGCTTGAGGTCAGGGATGGAGATACCTCCAGATGATCAGTTGTTGTAGACGATTGTTTTGGAGATTCTGGGTTTTTTGTTTCTCCATATGAAGTTGAGTATTTTTCTT
>CM053763.1:47932018-48018219 GCA_028658305.1 Pachyuromys duprasi | reverse complement strand
TTGATCCACTATTCTGTTTCTATGCCAATACCATACAGTTTTTATTACTACTGCTCTGTAGTACAGCTTGAGATCAGGGATGGAGATAGCTCCAGATGATCTGTTGTTGTAGAGGATTGTTTTGGAGATTCTGGGTTTTTTGTTTCTTGTTAACTATTTTCAACAAGGCTTTATAAATTTCTTACAATGTATTGTTATAATTGTGTCATTTTGATAATGATATTAATTTGGTCTACTTCTTTGTAATTAAAATTACTAAGAAATTAACAAGGTAAATATTACATTTTTGAACTCCTGGGTAACGTAATAAAAGACGATTTCATTTACAGTTCCAAAGCCATGCCATTTACATCTTGAATCTGATTAAGCTCTGAAACACATTTAACTCAGAAAAATTACTGCATGCATTTCTCATATTTTACAGACGACAGATGGCCATGGCATGTGCTCAATCTTGGCATTTGATCTGAATTCCTGATTCCAAAGCTTGTGTATGTGTTTGTTTATAGATGTGTATTTGCATGAAATAGCAATTTAGTCATCCATACCACCAATTCTTGCCTCATATGGAGGAAAACATGATTAAATATTAAACGAAAAATTAAACACAGGAGTGGAGAGCTGATTTTTTTCTTTTAACTTTTTATCTATGAAATTGTACGTGAGAGTGGGGGTTCTCCAATTATCTTGATCAAATTATTTAAAATCAATCCTGTGCCATAATGTTAGTTTTAGGCAGAAGTCATCTTGTGACTAGGTCCCTCTTTTAAAGAGAAATGTTCTTATGGCCTGTTCTCGAGTGTTTGAGTTTGTGAACAAAAAGATAGTGACAGAGGATTTCTGGAAATTTTCTAATATTGTAGTTGAATAAGTAGCAAAAGGTAGGGAACATGGAATTTACTTATACTGTTCGTAATCTAAAATAAAAGCATAGGAACATCTCATAGCAAAAGATACAGAGACAGACAGGGATTTGCAGAAAGAAACATATCTTACTAAAGCATTTACTTTCTTGATCTGCACCTCCAAAATCCATAAAGTCCATAAAAATGTCTGGCTAAATATCATCACAGAGGAGAGCGAATCCAGTGCAGGTACCGAAAGCGCTCTCTCTGTGGACAGGAGTGAAGGTGCACATGCGCTGTCCCTGTTTTGTTTTGTACCCTACCTCGTAATCACAGGAAAATCGGGAAGAAAATGAAGAAAGCACTCGTTGAAACACTGATTGCTCTACAGCAGTGATCTAAAGATACCAGTGCTGAAACCGCACCCACATTTCTTATCTCTGTTTCTCAGTAAGTGTCATTTTAAGGAATGTTGCAAGTGAGAGGTACAAAAAGGTTAAAAATGATTCATTCTGAGAGGGTTGGGTTTATGTTCTGTTTCTAGCTCTTGAGTTCGAAGATGGAGGCCAGAACTTATAACAGTTATTCCTAAGCCTGGGGCTTAATTGCAACCTCCTTTCCCAACATGATCACATTTTGAGAAAACAACCATAGGATATTGAAGTGACACTAGAAGGTTCAAACGAGATATTCAATGTGGGGCACAATGCCACAGTAAGGTCTCAAAATAAGACGGGGAAAACTGTTTCTAGAAAATACATTCTGACTTTCTGCATGAAGAAAATCAGCTATCCCTGGAAGGCACTAAAGCCAGTGTGAGATATTGTGATATGTGATATGTGTGACCTAGTGTTACCCATCGATAATCGTATAACCCAGCTCAGTTACCTACTAGAATTACACGCACCCATATATTACTAGACTCAAATGAACTCACATAAAGCTTCTTTAAGACAAAGTATCAATGTCTTAGTAACTAACTCCACAACAATACATTTTAAAAGACAAACAAAATGCAGTGTACAATTGTCAGACTGGTCTCAGATACGGGTTTCTAAGAAAGACTTTGTGGTTTTGTAAGAAAGACAGTTGTGCCCACAAACTGAAGACAAGGCCCTATTGCTGAAGACAACTCCACACAACTCACTGAAGATGAAAAGGACTAGATGGTGCCTATCTAGAGCCTTCACCGCTATGGGCTAGCGTTCTTTGTACCCAAAGATACTCTGCATACTACCAAAAGAGAAAGAAAAGTACTAACCCAGCTTCAATCCACACTAGTAGCATCATTCAGTCTACTTGTAAGAGCAACAAACCAATGTATAATTTGATGTAAGGCACACTTCCTGAAATTAAACACCCAACCCTGCTTGGATAACCACAGACCTGAAACAAGATAGCCTGGGGGGAAAAATGTTACTCTACTAAAGAAAGATAGAAAAAACTAAAACCAAAAGCATATAATTTTTTTTATGGCAGAAGTGTGGTTAATATACCTAGCAACATTCTGTTGGAGAAAACAGGTTTAAGTTATCAATTGCAAATCACTTCTTGTGGTTTGTGCTTAAACCCCAGGTTTATTTCTGTCTCTCAGTGCTGAGCCTCTAACTGCTACTACTAATACTCTGCATAAATACACGGGTGAGCATTGAAAGAAAAGGATGTAGATTAATTTATGACTCTAAGTAAAATCATCAAATATTCCTCTTTCATAGTTGGTGGAGCAAATAAGAAAAACGATGTAAACTGAACAAAGCCCCAACAGAGTTGATATTATAGTTTAAATATGTTGTCAGTGAATATCAAGATATACATTATTGTCAAAAATGTCCACTAAAAGAGATCCGACTTGCAGGTCTTATCATAAATAACAACTAAAATTTTTAAAGAATTTTTCAGGAGAGGGTGAAAATATTCTGAAAATACAATAAAAATATACTAAAAATTAAACAACTCATCTAAATATGTAGGCAATAGCTAAAGCATTATATAGGAGAAAATTTGTAACATTTGATGGTGGATAGATGCTCTAGGAGCTTGCTTCTTTGTAGGTTCCCAGGGCCATATCCAACTCACAAACCCTTGCAACTCCAGATCCAGAGGAGCCAATATCTACTTCTCACCTCTAGGTGCATGCACACCTGTAAGAACATGCATGCAAACATATACAAATATAAATAATGAAAGCTAATCTTTTAAAAGTATTTTAGAAAAGAAGTATTTCATGTCAGTGAACACTTTACAACTTATAGAAAGAGAGAATGACTACAAAATGATACTCAAAACAGGCAGAATAAGGGATAAAAGAAAAGTTATTTAAAGATTTGTCTATGTCACAATAGCTACATACACCTAACAATGAATGAAGAAAATTGTGGTAGAGGAGGTGAAAAGATCCAAAGAAATGAAGGACCAGAACACCTGCTGCTAGATAAAATCATCAACACAGAGCAGGGATGCTATGCCTATAACATCTTAACAACACAGGTGACTAAAAAAAAATACTTGCACATCCTTTGACATGCCAATGTGGATGCAAAAAAATTTATCAAGGCCTACCCATTGATAAAGTGCTAGAAGCTAAGAGAGAGAGAATAAATCTTTAGGGAGGAATTCCCTGATAGGTTGTCCAACCCCTTGTCAGCCCTAAATGCATGCATGCATGTATATATATATATATATATATATATACATATATATGTATATGTATATATATACATATACATATGTATTCTGTAATATATATTACTGAATAAATTCAGTAACACACACACACACACCAAAAAAAAAACAATAAAAATTTAAGAAGTCATGGATTCAAGAGGGATTAGGAGGACATCAGGGGAGTTGTAAGTAAAAAAAGTTTAAATTACATAAATTCAGTAATTCTGTACTAAATCCTCTAAAAACTAATGTTTTAAAATCATAGTTCCTATGTGCTGGACTGATGGATCAATGATTAGGGGCACTTCTTGCTCTTCCAGAGTACACATTTCTAGCACCTACATCTGGCAGCTCATTACCTCCTGTATCCTTAGCTCTGGGTCATCCAATGTTCTCTTTTGACCTCTGAAACCATCAACACACATATCAGACACTCACAGAGATACACAAGTTCACATGAAAACAGATACAGTACCCTAATGTTCTCAGTATTTCACACCAGAAGACATTGGGAGCCAAGTGACAACACCAAGTGCAGTGAGGCCAGGGACAGTTGGCTATCTCATGTAGTCCAGATGCAAGGGCAGCATTGTGCTGTCAGAAGGAGAATGATAGGATGGCTCCTTTAGAGAAGTATGTGCATACTATGTCTTGTAGCTCCCATACTCCCTGATGTTTAACAAGTAAACTGATCGCAAGCCTGGGTCTTATACACGACAATTTATGAAACAATTTGTTTGGAGGAACAGAGGAATTTATGAACAGATAGGGCATTGGAGTTTTGTGGGATTAGCAGAGGAATGAGAACTAGGAAAGCAGAGGAAGGTGGTTGAGGCTGGTGGAACTGTTTTACAGCAGAGATAATACACTTTGTCTTTGGCAGAACCCACAGGCTTCACCACTAAGAAGGAATGCTATGTACAAATTAATAAATTCACTAGGGTGACTGGTGAACCCAATATGAAATGCAGACTAAGACAAATGAATCTAAATATACTCTAATTGCAGAACTAAGAACTCATTTTCAGCACATTGCACTTTGTACAGGGGCTGTGGCCTCAGAAAACATATCACCTTACATGACTTGAAGAAAATCATAAGAAAATAAATCCAATTAGAATTCTTGCCTACTTAAATTTTTGAATTATGTAGTGGTTTCTGAGCCCTTTTTTTGCTGGTAAATGTAACTATGTCTCAGGCATCAAATTTTAAGTCAGTAGTGAATACAAACAATAACTAAAAACTGAAGAGGGCATGGTTTTGGAAAATATCAAGGAGGGATATAGAGAAGATTTGAAAGGAAAAAAAGGACAGGAGGAAATCATGCAATTGTATTCTAATCTCAAAAGGTAAGTTTTTAAAGGAACTGTAAGGATTACGGCCTCCCTCATCATAGCTCAGAACTCAGCCTTGCTTTAAGTTTCCATAAATGCATTGTCTTGTCCTCCTTCCTCTGGATCCAGAATAGCATCACTATGTCACTCACACTGCAATGGTAACTCCTGCTCTTTAGGAGAGGTGATATACAACTGTTACTTTTTTTTTCCTTTTTAAATATACTTTTTAATTTTAATTTTTATATTAATTATAATTTATTCACTCTATATCCCAGCTGTAGCCCCCTCTCTAATTCCCTCCCAATCCCACCCTCCCTCATCTTTTCCCATGCCCCTCACCAAGTCCACTGATAGGGGAGGCCCTCCTCCCTTTCCCTCTGACCCTAACCTGCCAGGTCTAATCAGGACTGGCTGTATTGTCTTCTTCTGTGGTCTGATAAGGCTGCTCCCGCCTCAAGAGGAGGTGATCAGGGAGTCAGCCACTGAGTTCATGTCAGAGTTACTTTCTAAAGTGCCTACGCTTTAATATTCAATGACTTTAAGCTCCCTCAATATCAGTAAAACATGAAACTGTTGGAATAATTAGTTATTGAAAAAGAAAGTGTTCTTTATGCTCTGTTGCAATGTGTCATGCCCTCAACTCTACTTCCATTATTTTTCCTTTCATGGCAGTCTTAGAATCACCTATTACTTTATTTTTGTTATGCAACCGTAAAATATAGAGCATCATAATTTGGCACAAATATCCATAATGCAATTATTATTAAATGTGAGAAATTTTATATTTTTGTATGGCCTGAAAAATCACCTAAAATCATGTTGCAGAAAGTGTACTTATTCAAAAACTGTATTATTAATTTTTTATATTACTCCCTTATAATTATTGGCAGAGCACTTCAGTTAGCACACCAAATGATCATGTATTGTTCAACAATTTCTCATCATTTCCTACCTTAATATTATTCAATTTATACCAGCTTAATCTAATATAGATAGGTAGACAGATAGACAAATAGACAGACAGACAGACAGACAGACAGACAGACAGACAGACAGACAGACAGACAGACAGACAGACAGATAGATAGATAGATAGATAGATAGATAGATAGATAGATAGATAGATAGATAGATAGATAGATATAGATAGATAGCTGGTAGTTTTCCCTTAACAGTTTACAAAGCATCTTCTGTTACTATGAAAACTAAAAATCAGAGAAGAAGCTCCTTCATAATTACCATCTTCATTTCCCAATGTCCTTTGAGCACTGTGTGTAGTATCTTCAGGATTAGAGAATTCCTATCAAATTCTAATGCACATCTGAGAGAATGGCAATAAACCTGTTTTTTTCCCTGGGGTCTCCAAGAAATATCTGACCAGCATCTGTTCTTCTTCCTCTTTTCTCTCCATTATTCCCCTTTTCACTTTCATACTACCTGTGTTCTGAAATCACACTTACTTCAAGATAGTTCTTCTCCCTTCTCACCAACAGTCCTTTTCTGATTTTCTTGTACAGATATTACTAATTTAAGACACAAATCAAAAAAAAATATTTGATGCTAAAATACACATATGAATTAGTACAGAAGGCATTTTTTATGTGGGTTACTTCACTGAATATAATGTTTTCCAAGGTTGGAATGGTAACAGGCCTTAAAACTGAATCTACTATTCTATATCTGCTAAAGAGATATAGAATCACATTGCCCTCTAAATTTGTATCTCTCTACCAAGAGCTCACATAACTTATCAGAGAAGTTGCTTTGTGCAGAGGAGAGTAGATAACACAGAAGCTTAAACTGGTCCAAGTGGAGAAACATAGTGGTTAAGTGGATGGCCCTGTAGACAAGATGGTACAGGAAGTACCCATTGGGCTCAATGGCAGATTGTTAATAATTAAGCATGAGGACATAAAAATTTAAAAAGTGGAATAGATCTAATGAGTTTGGAGGATGTAGAGGTTAATATAAATATGCACTGTATGAAATTTTAAGAATAAAAATTTTATATTAAAAGCAATGCAAATAGCTGTAAAAGAAGCAATAAATAGCAGGTGTAAAATTCTTACATTATACCAGTTATATTTCATTTAATGGATATTATTCACAATTCAGCCTTGGTAGAATTCCATTGATTATATTTCCTTCTGCATTTTCATTACTTATTTAATGCCTTAAAATGACAAGAAACAGGCATGACAAGACCAACTCACAGGTCTTTTCCTCAGAACCAATGTTTAGTATCAACTGAATTTGGCCACAGTCATATTTTTTAATAAATTAAATTTGCTCTTTGACAGTTTTATACATTCATTTAGTGAATTCAGATTATTCTCACTTCCTACTCTGCCACATGTCCCTGTCCCAAACCTTGACTGACATTACTACAAATTTTTAAAATCATGCACTGTACTTTATTGCTTCACAAGTTTTGCATGTTTCTTGAAGTGGAAATCTTGACTTTCTAGTTCAGAAACTATCACAGCAGGATGGAAAACCAACAAAGGTCTGCTCTGTTGACCCTGCATAGCTGGAGGTTATAATTTGAATGTAGATACAACAGAGGAAAAGGAAAAAAAAAACAAAAAAACAAACAACAACAACCACAAAAAACCCTCTAACCTATGGGCTCTGATAAGTCTTTCTTTTTTCTTTTTAATTTTTATTTATTCATTTTACATCCTGTCATAGCCCTCTTCTTCCTCTCCTCCCAGCCTCAGCTTCCCTCCCTGCTTCCTCTGTCCTTCCTCCCTTACTCCTCAGAGAAGGGAACCCCACCCTATCCCAGCATATCAAGTTTCATCAGAACTGAGCTCATCCTCTTCCCCTGTGACTTAGTGAGGTAGCCCAGCCAGGAGAAAGTGACTGAAAAGCAGGTAACAAAGTCCATGTCAAAGCCAGCCCCAATTCCCCTCCCTAGGGGACCCATATGAGGACTGAAGCTGCCCATAGCCTACACTTGTGTAGGTTGGGTAGGTCCAGTCCATGCATGGTCCTTGGCTGGTGTGGCAGTCTTCACAGCCTCCATTGGCCCTGATTGGTTGGCTCTGTTTGTTTTCTTGTGGAGCTCCTGCCCCCTCTGGATCCTTCTATTTGTCCCTGACTCTTCCACAAGGATCACTGCCCTCCATGCTCCACCTAATGGTTGGCGGAGGGTCTCTGCATCTGTTTCCATCAGCTGCTTGGTTGAGCAACTCAGAGGACAGCTATGCTAGACTTCTGTCTGTAATTAAAGCAAGCAAAGTGCCCTTAATGGTGTCATGGGTTGGCTGACTCCCTTGGGGTGAGTCTCAGATTTGGCCAGTCTTTGGTTGGACATTCCCTCGATCTCTGTTCTATTGTTGTCCCTGCTCATCTTGTAGACAAGGTAAATTCTGGGTCAAAGTTTTCCTGGGTGGGTTGGTGTTTTCCTCCCTCCACTAGGAGTCCTGTCTAGTTAGAGGGTGGCCTCTTCAGTCTTTATGACCCTTGTTGTAGGAGTCTCAGCTAGAGTCACCATCATTTCCTTCAAGGAGCATACCCTGTCATAGGTCCTTAGATTGTCACAGAGAAGTCACTGCCCAAGGTTTCTCTTCTCTCTGTAAGCTCTCTATCCTTCTGCACACCGCTTCCACTCTTCCCAGGTCTGATATCGACCCTCATTTCTCTCTGTGCTCCCTCTCTTACCCTGTTCCCTCTCGTCCAACATTTCCATGGTCTATTTTGTTTCAACTTCTGAGTGGGAGGACCCCAGCATTCTACCTTGGGTCCTCTTTGTTACTTATCTTCTTTGGGTCTATGAGTTGTAATTTGATTGTCCTGTACTATATGGCTAAAATGCACTTATAAGTGAGTACAACCCATGTGTATCTTTCTGGGATAACACTTTAAATGAAGTAATTTAAAAGAATTAAATGTAAGTGGTTCTACCAAACCAAGTGAGAAGGTCTGAATACAGAGAGCTAAATTCAACACTCTTGAATAAATAAGTAAATGGAACAAAACAGAAAGTGAAAGAATTTTAAATGCATGTTTGCATGAAAGTATAAAATCTTTGTACCTTAAGTGTTCATTTTCCTTCTTGAGAAACAAAAAGCTCCTGAAGTTTTACCATCAATACAGATGTTCATCTGAAGTCTGGATTTAGCCATCCACTCCCATGCAGCCAGCACAGTAGTCCTAAGCTTAGTTGCTTCCCTTCATACAGAGGAGATTTAGGTTTAATCTCCAAAATCCATTTTTCTCTCCAGAGCTGGCCAGAGCTGAAAAAACTACAGATTCAGTGTCTCAGATTCTATGGAGAGACCGTTTGAGCCACACATGACTCTTCGTTGACCCCAACACACATAGAGGACTGTTCCATATCTGCCTGGCAATTGTATTAAATGGTTTAAAGAGAACTGACAACCCTCAGAGCAGATCCATTCACTTGCAGGAAGTTGTTACTTAAACATAAAAATCTTCTTTAGCCATAGCCAAGAGTTTGAAGTGAAAGCAAGGCCTTGATGTTCATTTTGCCTGAACTGTAGTTTGAAGTGAGCTGTTTTGAAAATGTGCATGCATCCTTTGTAATGCTTCTTATGGTGATTTTACTCCACTGTTTAATAATGCTGTACCTAAAAATGTGAAATAATTGAAATAGTTATTTTCAGCACAGGATTATCCATCAACATCTGCCAATAATGGACTGTTTTCTTGGGTTCAGAGCTGGTCTGTGTGAATTATCAGTGTTTCTGCCCTAGTGTTTAGTCTCTCACTGATGCTTTGACAGTGTTGACGGGTCTCAGTGAGGATGACAGGCCACAGAACAGTTCAAGTGTTTATTCCATCGTAAGCACTCACATGGATAGTTACATTGAGAGAGTCTTTCCCCTGGGGAATGTATAATCTTTTTACAATCAAAATATTCCCTGTGAAAGAATACAAAGTATGACCAAGAGCTTTGATCTAATTAAAGAATATTAGCTATATAAAACGGCACAATGCTTTTGATGAATAGAAGCACAAGGTAGAGCTTTGAACACATGGCTTGAATATCATCCATACTGTTTGTGAGACCCGAATTAGCCTAGTTAAAAGTGTATATATTTTGAGGACAATATGAACAAGAGGTCCTTGCCTTCCGCCCAGCGCTATTGAATGCCAGCTAATTATGTGTTTGCACCTGAGCCAGTGAGCACTTCTTAGTGAAGTTTGCCATCTTGTGGCAATGCTGCTAACACAGCAGGGTCAGAAGCTTATTAGCGGAGTTAAGGATTCAAGATTTTCAGTGGAAATTTTTAGTGAATCATTATAAATATATTTAATAAAATCATGTTTGTCCACAATATTTGAGAACTAATATGATCTTTTATCTTCCTTAACAATGAAATATCATAGATGAAATTCTTTATGATATAGTATATATTTAAAGGCATTATACCTGATAGGCTAGGGTCAGAGGGAAGGGGAAGAGGACCTCCCCTATCAGTGAACAAGGGGGGACATGGGAGGAGATGATGGAGGAAGGGTGGTGTTGGGAGGGGATAAAGGAGGGGGTTATAGCTGGGATACAATGTAATTAAACTATAATTAATACAAAAAATAAAGAGAATACAAGTTCACAGGGTAAGCTCCAGGGACAGTAGATGTGGATTCAAATAGATTTTTAAATATCTACCATGAATAAGAGAGAGATGAATAAAAGAGATATGAATGAGATATGAGCTTTTCACAGGATGTCCAAGTTTTCTTATATGAAAAATGCAGATAAATATATTTAATACTTAGGTTTTACATCATAAATGTACTATACTCAATTTAAAATAATGTTAGAAAAGCTCATATCTCTGAAAGACAGTCACTGGTACCACTACTTATGTCTTAATTTATATGTAATTATCCTTGCTGTGGATAATTTGTGGAGGGTGTTTTTCCATGTAGAGATTCTGAACAAGACATAAATATAGAGATAACAATACTTAACAGTTGTGCGATATTTATAATTTCCCCAGCATTCTCTGAATAGTTCCAAGAAATGTTTCTCATACTAACAAGGTGGTACATGATCATCCTTGTTTTTCAGATGAAGAAATGGAAGGATGAAAATTTTAAATTAGCATTATAGGTTACTTAACTCTAAGTAACAAACAAGATTTAAGCAGGATTCATCTTACACAGTACCTGTTGATTGTTATTTATATTACCTACTTCTCTCACAGGTATTTCTGGTAAATAGTTATTAGATGCTCTAGTGGCAGAGGGACCAATAGAACATGAAAAGAACAAGTTGTAAAATGTTAGTCTTCTTTCTCTAGAATCACCTATTCTCTATCTTCTTTTCTATTCGAGTCACATATCACCTTAACTCCTTTCCTTATTTGTTTTGTCGTTGCTGTTACATTCCAATTTTAAAATGATTTTTTTTTTACAAGTTACCCCAGGAGCTGGAAGATGGCTCAGACTAGTCTGCTAGCTGCTGGTTTGTTTTTTAGCCCAACAAAGGCTACTTGAATCTTACTCAGAAGGGAAAATAAGTTAGACAGCTGAAGTAGATGGAGTGAGGAAACTGGAAGGGAGAGGGGATAGGGTGGAAATGGGAGACTGGGGTCAGTATGGGAAGATCAGGGGAGATGTAAGGGGCATCTCTGGGACAGAAGAGCGTTCTGGGAATCTATGGGGTTGACCTAAGCTGAGACTTCTAGCAGCAGGAGATATGGAGTCTGAAGTGGCCATACCCTGTGGGCAGGTGGCACTTGGGAGGGGAGGGGGACACCAACCCACCAATCAAACCTCCAACCCAAAATTTTTCCTGCCTACAAGAAATGCAGGGATAAACATGGAACACAGATAGAAAGGATAGCAAACCAATGACTGGCCCAACTTGAGGCCTACCCCATGGGAGAGAGCCAAACCCTGACACTATTAATGTTACTCTACTATGATTGCAAACAGGAGCCTAGCATAACCGTATTCTGAGAGGCTTCATCCAGAAGCTAATGGAAACAGATGCAGAGACCCACAGCCAAGTATTAGCCAGTGCTCAAGAAGTCTTCTGGAAGAATGGGAAGAAGGATTGAGGAAGAAGGAAGAGGGCAAGGAAACTACAAGACCTACATAGTCAACTAACATGGGCCCATGGGGGAAAACAGAGACTGAACCACCAACCAAAGATCATGCATGGGCTGGACTAGGCCCCTGCACATATACAGCAGATGTACAGCTTGGCCATCATGTGGGTCCCCTAAAAACTTGGAATAGGGACTGTTTCTGATTCTGTTGCCTGCCACTGGCTCCCTTTCCCCTAGCTGGGCTGCCTTGTCTGACCTCAGCAATTCTCCTGTGACTTGACATGCCAGGGTGGGTTTGTACCCATCAGGGGAGAGGTTTCTCCCTTTCTCTTCTGAGAAGTGGGGTGAGGAGTGAGGTGGGGGGGGAACTAGGAGGAAAGGAGAGAAGGTCCTGTGATCAGCCTGTAACATGATGAAATAAATAAATTAATGGAAAAAAGAAAACTGTGTTCTTTTTAAACTGTGTCAATAAACACTATTCACACTTCCTTTGAGTCAGTAAATAGTGATTTATTTAGTACACTGAAATTATATAATTGAATGCATGACTATTTCACACTGATGTTAAGATAATGAACATATTATGAACATGCTAAATATTTAAATATTACTAGAAGGCTATAAAAGCCATCTCTCCTAATTTCTCACGGTAGCTGTTCATAGTGAGCAGAATAATTAGCACCACCTGTATTTCAAATCTTAGGAAGAACATGAGAGCATTTGCTTTGATTACGGAAGTCACAGACTAACTTGAGAAGATTCAGGAGTGGGATTCCAGAGTCTGATAATATATTATCAGTTGGGTTGTGCATGAAAACGCTTGTGGTTTTATCATTTCTATTGTAAAATACATAATTTCATGTGTTAGGAGAGTAAGGTATTACTAAATATCACCATTCTGCAACTGTACTCATGGAAAATGTTTTATTGTTTTATTTTATATTGTGATTTTATTCCTACGAAAAATATCTATGAAATTCATTCTAAAATCTCAAAATGAGAAAAAGTGCTTCTTATAGGAGTATAAAAGAAAAACAAATAGCAATTTCAAAACGGTCCTTTAAAGTCTGCCTTTACAGGCAAATAGGAAAGTGAGTGGTTGTGGGGTAGTGAATTTATACATCAAAACATAAGGGACTTTTATCCTTCTACTTATTAATATCATGGACTGCAGGGTAACTTAAAAATATGCAGCAAAAAAAAAGTGTGTGTGAGAGAGTGATTTATCAGTTGCCACAGGGGAACGGGCTTCAGTGCTACCAGGAGTTTCACACAGTGCAATGACTGTGTGGAAACAAAGGACAGTTTATATACTTGGTCCAAGGAGACCAAATAGCTAGAGAACATTACCATGGTATCCAGGACACTGACTGATGCCAGGATATCATAAAATGAAATGTGTGTTCCTTGAGTTAGTAAGATTCCCTTTATGCCCTTCTGGGACGACAAATGGGATGAGATCAAGACATCATTTTTAGTAGGTAGACATCCGAACACATTCTCCCCGTAAGGAACTCTTTTGTGGCTCTGCGTGTTATCCCCTGCCACCTAACTTTTGACCTTAATGTGTCTACTCTATGCTTTATGTCTACATGCTAACTCTATAGGCTTCGAACTATCCTGCTCACCAAGTGAGTGAAAAAAATGGTGACAATGTTGGAGAATTGTACTGAATTGCAGAGTGTAAGTTCTAAAACTGTAAGTTTTATTTTTTTCTTTTTTATATGTTTTTAATTCAATTTTATTTCTATATTTATTACCATCTATTTACTTTGTATCCCTGGTGCACCCCCTTCCTCATCTTCTCCCAGTCCCTCTTCTCCCCCTATGCCCTTTCCCTAATCTCCTGATAGGGGAGGACCTCCTCCCCTTCCATCTGACCCTAACTTATCAGGTCTCATCAAGGCTGGCTGTACCATCTTCCTCTGTGGCCTGGCAAGGCTGCATCCCCAAGGGAGAGGTGATCAAAGAACCGGCCACTGAGTTCATGTCAGAGACATCCCCTGTTCCCCTTACTAGGGTATCCATGCGGGAACTGAGCAACCTATGGGCTTCCTTTAAAAAGGGGGTCTAGGTCATCTACGTGCATGGTCCTTAATTGGAGTATTGGTCTCTGCAGGACCCTGTGGGTCCAGATTTTTTGGCTCTGTTGTTCTTGTGGAGTTCCTGTCCCCTCCAGGTCTCTCTCTTTTTCCATAAAGATTCCGTCACTCTGCCAAAAGTTTGGCTATGAGTCTCACTATGTCTTTCTATACCCTATTGGGTAAAGTCTTTCAGAGGTTCTCTGTGGAGGGCTCCTGTCCTGTTCCTTGTCTTCTCCCACTTCCAATGTCTATCCTGTTTGTCCTTATAAATGAGGATTAAGCATCTTCCCTGGGTTCCTCCTTGTTGTTTAGCTTCTTTAAGACTATTGATTTTAATATGTTTATCCTATATTATATGGCTAATATCCACTGAAAATGTGTATGTATCATATGTGTCTTTCTGCTTCTGGGTTACCTCACTCAGGATGATCTTTTCTAGATCTCAACATTTGCCTGCAAAATTCATAATTTCCTTGTTTTTTTCTTGTTGTTTTTTGTTTGTTTGTTTTTAGGTTTTATAATTGCCTTAGTTACCTTGGGCTGGGCAGATACTTCAGCAGTGCTACCTCAACAGCCTCACCATCCACATCCCACCCCCCATTTAATGCCATCCAGCTTCATCATCTTTATCTGGGCTGCCTTCCATCTGTAATCTTAGGATATTTGCCCGTACTTTTTCACCTGGGTCTTTCCACAGCATTATCGGAGTCCTCCTTCCCAGCCCACATGGTTTCTTCTCCATGCTTACACATCCTGGCATCCTTCTTCCTCCTTTCCTCCTATCTGTCTCTTTCTTGTGATTCTTCTGAACCCAAAGCCTGGGAAACTTAACCACACCTAACCCATTCTGCCCTGTTCAGGTTTTAGGCATTTTTATCAACCAATCAGGTACAATGTCTTAGGCAGGTTTACACAACAAAGATATGTGTATCTGTCCAGTAACCAGATTTTGAGTATTCCATTGTGTAAACATACCACACTTTCTCATTTCTTTACTCATTAAAACAGACATTAAGAATTAAGACAAAGAGAGTCTTTGTTTTCTTCAGTCACAAATGTAATCATTACCATTATTCATGAATTATGATGATATCACTTACCATATACTCTTTGAATTCAAAAGAGAAAGTTACTGAGGTAACATATGTTGACTTGTGATTATGCTTCTATATAAAAAAATGTTTTAAAACATTATTTCCAGATCTTTTCACTGTCATTTAATTGTGAATTTCTGAGGTCTTCTGCCAAAATAAATAGGCTCACTTGATGAATAATTCAGGTGATTGAATTCTGCACTCAGGTTCTGAACCTATTTGGAAAATTGACAAATGAGCTGATTTCTAATTACTTAGTAACTACCAACTATCAAAATAATATTGAACAGAAGTAAAGCAATGACTTTCTGATATTTTCCACAAATCCACCAACTAATGTGTTCCTTAAATAAATAGGAATACAGAATTCACATATGTCTCAATATTTTCCCACTAAAAATAAATTATTTTCCACTATTTATTATTTCATGTTTGTATGGTGTATTCATTGGCCATATATATTATTCACAGATAATGAAAGCCAAAATGATACATACTTGGATCTGATATGCTTCTCATGCAAAATAACTATGTGCTGAAGTAGCCCACAAAGAAGTATTCAGTGTTCATCAGCCCACAAATATGCAGTGAGCCAAATCAACATAGAATGGCCATGCCAGGAAGAATGCAGGATAAATGCTAAAATATTTAGGTACAACTAAATGCTTTAAATGACTTTTTTCATGAGCAGTAGAATTTATTGGACTAGAAACAGTACTGTCAATGATGACAAACCTGAGTGCTGAAAGTGAAATTGATAGTGTATGCGAGCATTTTAACAATTAGCTACATTGATGTATTCATGAACCTTTTACCCTCCCTCTCGTACTCCATCTCTCTATCACTTTTCCCGCTTTTCTTACTAAAATTCAGCTTAATGATTGTTGGCACCACTTTTTTATCTCTATTTTTTATGCTTTTCAATGCCCTTCTCCACACCATTTATGTCCAACATCCTGACAACAGGGAGGAGAGAAAGGTGAGTGGGGAGAGGGTCGGAGTCCTTGTTGGCTACTTCCAGCTGGTTAGAGTCATTGGATACTTTTGGGGCATTTCATATCCATTGAAGAAAACAATAGCTATTGCTACCTTTATGTAGCTTATGACCCACCCACTCCAAGCACTAGTTTGGCCTTGGCTTTTAGTATGATTTTCTTCTATAATCTGGCTTTAAATTTAATCTGACTGCATCTGTAATAGTCACATTATTACATAAATAGGTATATCATGCCTGGCATGTTTGTTCAGTAGCAGGATTGTTGGTAACAATAATTTTTCAGTCACCCCCAAAGCACTTTCTGTTACAATGAAAGCCAGCCAGCATGGAGAAAGCATGTAGCTCAGTCAGATCGTATAGGTCCTGAGACTTTTGGACACTTTCCTGATATAAAGTGCAGGAAGGTAGCTACCCCTGGCAATGGAACTTTAAGTGAACAGTGTGGGTCCTGGGAGTAGTTTCTCAGTTATTCAGGTTTAACTGAATAACTTTAACTGCTGATGTTAACTGTAATTCCAGATGTTGTCAAGCCCATAAGGCACTTGAAGTTTATCATCACATAATTAAAGTGCTTTTACGGGATGGAGAGAGGAATTTTGAAACTCCTAGAGTCAGCTCCAAACAATTGTTAATTGTCCTGCATGGCAAAGGGACCATTTTAAAAAGAAGCATTAGTAAGCACGGACTACAATTCCAACAGACCATGGAAAGATCCCATCATTTAAATGACTGGTTTTGTGGGGAGTAGGTTTGGGTACAGTGGCATAAATGAGAGGCACTACCATATCTAATTCTCTGTAATCCACAGAGTTATTCTATGTCCCATTTGGCCTCATCATTCCGGTGTGCTGCTGAAGCCACACGATGACTTTATCTCTCCCTATTCCTGGTAGTTTCTCCAAGGCTCACTTGAACTGCTGAGCCTGGATCGGGCTACAGGAGAGGTAGGCATGTTCTAGCCTGCTGTGCCTGCCGGCAGGGCTGGCTCCATGATTATGATAGATTGTGGGTTTAACAGTGGCAGTTTTTGTCTTTTCTTTGGCCATTCAAGACTGCTGAAAAGGGCTCCAGACTGGGCAAATAATCCCATCCCAAATGCATTTCTTTGCAAGCAAGAAATATATACTCCATACTTTAGAGACACACTTAATCGTGGTCAACTGCACTATTCTAATATTTATATGATCTGTGAACTATTGCACAGGCTTTAGTACCTTCTAAAACCTGACTAGTACATTGGCTAGCTGTTAATAATTCCTACAGGAACTCCCACTTGGCACAGATAAGGCTATCTTAATCTTCAGGTGACACGGGTACATAGCTCTGTCTATGTTTATCCTGCTTTCATGATCTCTTGATTGCTTCAGCTCCTATGCACTCAGGTGTGCCAGTGCCAAAGTACACTTTACCTCACAAAAATCTTGTTCCCTGTCACTGCACGCCTTCCTCTTTTTCTTCTGGTCTCCAGAGCTACAGGTTACTATTCAGAAATGGCCAAGTACAAGAACCATACCACATACAACAAATCCTGCAAATGGCATAGAAATGGCATCAAGAAACCCCAACAAGAAACTCTTAAGGGGTTTACCCCAAGTTCCTAAGGAACATGTGCTTTGCCAAGAAGCACAAGAAGAAAGCCTGAAGAAGATGCAGGCAAACAGCACAGAGGCAGTGAGTGCGCTCACAGAGGCCATTAAAACCCTTGTGACACCTATGGTGGTTAAGCTCAAAATGCCACAAGGCCCCAACAAAACATTCAGCCTTCTTGCTTTCATTACTTACCCCAAGCTTGGGAAGCAGAGTGGAAGCTTAATGGCAATATTTGCTAATGTTTAATTTGAACAGTTAACATTCTCAGAAATTCAAAAGAATGTGGGAACATGATAAATATCCCGTAATAAGAACTGAAAAAAATGTATTGTTTAGAGCCTAGCCAATTATACAAGCTGAGAGTTTGGTCTGTTTTCTGTGCTTCCTCATCAATCACATGGGGAAGATTTGCTCAGTTATTATTTACCATTTATTATTTTACAAGGATATCAGGCTGTTGTTTCTCTGGGATATAAATGCACAAGTTTATAAAATTTACATATGTGTGATATGTCTTCTAAATTGTAACTTGCTCTATTTGGTGAAGTAAATTACCATCTTCCTCATTAGGGTTCTAAGGTAGCTAATCAACATATACAGTCATGGACTGCATTACGTCATGTATGAGGGTAGACTGATACAGGAAGGAAAACTGGATGAGCTACAAGGCTGAGAGCAGGCATCCTCACTGTTTCCTATACCTGGAGAGATCATATCCAGCTCACCACATTTCCTCCACGGGTCTTACTCTTCCCTTATAGGGCTTTGACACTCTAGTGAATCTTCTCCAGAAACAGTTTCTAATATGCAAAGGTTTATCTTTTGAACACGTGATAATTGCTGTCTCTTAATGAAGTGCACTCTTAAAATACGTACTTGGCTTTGAAAGAAATGAAAACACTGGAGCCTCTAGGGATTATCTACTTTCTAAGTCTTTCAGACCTTTGGAAAATGATGGTGTTTAAGCCTAAGTTTTAGGGCCAGCTCAGGCTTGCAAAGGAGCCCAGGTCCCTGTGAAGGTCATAGAAAAAATGTTTTTTACCTGCCAATGTGCAGTAGAGGGCAGGTGGGACACGCCATTGTTTGCAGATGGTCAGTGCCCTATTCTGTTTTTACTAGTAAAATCGAGGCAAGATCACTTTAAAGAAATCATGTCCCCCATGGATTTCAGAAAAGTCATAAGACCCACATATTAATCAGTCTTTTGGTTAAGCTGAATCTATCTATCTATCTATCTATCTATCTATCTATCTATCTATCTATCTATCTATCTACCTACTTCATCAAGCAAGCATGTCACCTCTTTCCATGGAAATAAGTAGTACCCTAGAATTTCCTCTACAATTCTCTAGTCTCAGACTGCTTGGACTTAGATTCATGTTGTCTCATTTGGAGCATGCAACTTTTACCATGGCAAAGAGATATAGTACCTGATACTGCAAAAGAAAAACAAACACATCTGTATTTCTTCTATGAATGCTACACCTCAGGGCTCTGTCTCAATTCCAAGTTTTAGGATCTACTAAACAATTTTGTTCAGCACATTTTGAAAATGTCTAATAAGCCTTAAGAAGTAATAAGTGATTATAATAGTATTTTTTTACTAAAATGTCCCTTTTTAGATTTGTTAATGGATATCTAGGAATGTTGTGCTTACTATACAAAATGAGACTAAGTGTAAATGATAAGCAAAGACAGGAATGCCCACAGGGAGACACAGAAAGGAGAGAGAGATAAAGACAGAGTGACAGAGCAAATGGAGACTTTATTTTCAGAAACTTAACCATATGTTAGCTAAATAGCTAAATACTGATTAAGGTAAACTTTCATTAGGTCACGCAACACATGTCATCAGGAAATCTTGTTTACTTTTTAGAAAATAATCACTGATTAAGTGAAAATAAGTAATTACAGAATTTTCATAGCGTGCATATCATATCAACAAATGAACATTAGCAAATATTGTCTTGATGAAAAGACTAGGTACATGATAAAACAAGTTTTCTATGTAGCACTAGAATCTTCAAATCACATGCCTCCAACCATACTGCCGCACATGTACTTTCTAATTGAACATGTCTGACATTGGTCAAAAACAACCGAATATTCCACATAATTGTTATTTTTCTATTTTTAATTATTTTCCTTTCTAATGTCAAACTCATTCTTACCGACTTCTCTCATTTTTCTTTTTAATCTTTCTTTCCATATTTTACATTTACTGGTTTTGTTTGTGTCATTTGGTTTTAATTTATTTTTTTATTCTCTTTTTGCACAGTAAAACGTGACAGCTAATTGTTGAACTTTGGTAAGTGAACCAGCAGTGGCGTGGACTAGTGAGACTTATTTACCTCTGTCCCTCTTACTTTTTTTTTTTTTTTCAGAACATTAGACAACTTTTATTCTGAGGGTTAAGAAAAGTCATGAGCAAAGTTCACACAAGTTTAGGCTGTACACAGACACTGGGACAACCCATTCTTGGAGTTATCATCCTGAATAATAATGGGTAAGATGATGGGTAATCTTTTTAATTTATTTATTTTTATTTATTAAAATTTATTCACTTCATATCTTCACTTCACTTCACTTCATAGCTGTAGCTCCCTCTCTAGTCCTCTCCCACCCTCCTCCCTCCCTCTTCTCCTCCCATGTCCCTCCCCCAGTCCACTAATAGGAAAGGTCCTCTTCCCCTTCCCTCTGACCCTAGCCTATGGGATCTCATCAGATCTGGCTGCATTGTCTTCCTCTACATCTTGGTAAGGCTGTTCCCTCTTCCCTCAGGGAGAGGTGATCAGAAAGCCAGCCACTGAGTTCATTCCAGAGACAGCTCCAACCCCTTTGGAGACTGAACTGCTACATCTGAGCAGGATTCTAGGTCCTCTCCATGCATGGTCCTCAATTGGAGAATTTCTGTAGCATCTGGGGCTCTTCAGACTTCCACTTAAATGGGTAAGCTGTGCTATAATGCTATGCCGATGAAAGTAAATTGGGAAATACAAATCGGCATGATTTTACAGATTGTTTGCTTTCAATTTTCACCATTTGGCCTTTGGCTATTTTTATTTTTAATTTTTTCTGTAGTTCTTGATACCGTACTCTGTTTTCCAACTTGTCTTTTCGTGTGACTATATAAATGTGTATAGTCATGTATAGTCATAGACAGACTGTTAGACGTGAGTATATATGAACTACACACCTAGGAAATAGTTTGGGAACTTTCATTTCACAGTATTTTATTTAATTTATCAGCAGTATTGATACAAAACTAACACAGGCTAGGTTTATGTTATTATGTAACTTCAGATATATGTGAGCTAAAACAACTAAGTGTTTGAAAAATGTTCTCAGTAAGATATTTTCCTGAGGTAGTTTCTGGATTTCAATGACTCATTGAGGACAATGTCAAATTGCTACATCTGAAGTGATTAAGGACTGTAGCTGTATGTAAAGGCACTTGCAAACAAGCCTGCTGACAAGAGTTTGTTCTTAAGACAAATAGAGAAAAGGGAGAACCGGACTCCACACACATGCTCAAAAAATAAACAGTTAACAACAGTTACTATAAATTAATAAATAATTTATAAATTAATAAATAAATAATGCAGATACGTAGTTTTTAAACGCAGAAAATGTGTTCTGCATTAGCAAAGCGAGAATGTGCACATGTACTTTCTCTGCCTGCTTACCTCCTCTGTGTCTGCAGCTAAAACTGTTTTGCATTTTAGTTTGTAAAATTATTTTTCAGAATATGCTGTCTTTATTTGTAACTTGTTCAGTCTAGAAGAAAGAACTCACCATGACCTTGGTGAATAGTGTTCAGATCAGAAGAAAATAAATATTAAAAAGAGGAAATAGATAGGTCTGTAATACATAAATATTGATATTTATTTCTAAGTGCCCATAAACTACTTCAACATAAAATCTGAATTAGTGTGAAAGGAAAGTGCCAATAAATTTAAAGGATATCTGAAGAAATAAGAGTATTTTTTGTTTTTGTTTTTTGAGACAGGACTTTTTCTGTGTAGACTGTGTCTTAGACTCACTTTGTATACCAGGCTTGCCTCAAACTCACAGAGATCCACCTACCTCTGCCTTGCAGAGTACAGAGATTACAGATGTGCACACCATGCCCAGTTGAAATAACAGTATTTTTTAATTGAAAGAAGAATCTACTCATTTTAAATAAATGACAATATCTAAAAATCACATTAACTGGATAAACAATAATAGAAACTATAATTCCTGCAAATCTTAGATCTTTTCTATTAAAATTATAATATAGATAATTATCCAACAAGCAGGAAACATATTAAATGACTGATGATTAACAACAAAAGTCTCGTGTAAAAATGAAAAGTAGGAAATCAGGCCAACAAAATAATAAAATAAGATGCCACAATAGTTAAAATATAAAAATGAAATATAAAATGAAGTTTAGTTTTTTTTCTACAGAAGTGAGAATATTATTTTTGCAGTATATAAATGTATAGTTGAAAATGCCCTAAACATCAGACATACCAATGCTACAATTTTGAAGTCTTCTTTTTGTGCAACATAATTTTCCTTCTTAAGATGAGTTCCGGTATTTAATACCTACCCTCCTAACTTCAAAAGCCTTAGTCTTTCGACCTTCTTAATACATTTTGTCAGCCTGGAAACGATCATCCTGAATGAGGTATCCCAAAAGCAGAAAGAAACATTTGATATATACTCACTTATATAGGCCAATAGGATAAGATGGACATGCTGAAATTTATACACCTAGGGAAGATAAGCAAGAAGGACAACCCAGGTTGGGATGATCAATCCTCGCTTAGATGGACAAATGGGATGGACATTGAATGTAGGAGAAAACAAACAACAGGACAGAAGCCTACCACAGAGGGCCTCTGAAAGACTAACTAGCAATGTATCAAAGCAGATATTAAGACTCACAACCAAGCCTTCGCAGAGTGCAGGGAATCATATGAAAAAAAGGGGGAGTTAGTAAGACTTGGCAAGGACAAGAGCTCCACAAAAACCAAATAGATCAGGGCACAGGGGTCTTTTATGAGACTGTTTCTCCAACTAAGGACATGTATGGATATAAGCTAGAACCCCTGCTTGGATTCAGCAGCCCATGGTAGCTCAGTATCCAACTGGGTACCCTAGTAAGGGGATCAGGGACTACTTTGGTCATGAACTCAATGACTGGCTCTTCAACCCTCCCCTTTCCTCTCGAGGGAGGAGCAGCCTAGCTGGTTCCCAGAAGAGAACATTGCAGCCAGCCCTGAAGAGACCTGATAAGCTAGGGTCAAATGGAAGTGAGGGAGGTCCTTCCCTATCAGTGGACTTGGAGAGGGGCAGGGAGAAAATGATGGAGGGATGGAGAGAGTGGAAGGGAATGAGGGAGAGAGCTATGGCTGGGATACAAAGTACATAACCTGTGATTAGTATAAAGTGATCAGTATAAAAATAAATAAATTACTTAAAGAAAAGATTGGCAAAATTAAATGCCTTGAAATAAGGCAAATTTGCTAGAGGCTAATCGTTGAGAGGCTCCTGGACTTTGTTTTGTCTCAGTGGATGGAGGGGATAGATGAGTCTACTTACCTAACCACACTCATGAGTAACCCAAGTTGAATTCATATTGTTCACTAGCCATTCCTTTTCACAATAAATGTGATGAGCAAGTGTTAGTTTCCACATGCTGAGTTTTTTCTGACTTATCAATCAATGAAACTTCTCTTCCTTGGTCATTCTCCCACAACAAAAACTGGTAAGAAAAATGAAGGCTATCTTTTATCCCTTGAACAAAATGATCAATTTGCATTGTATGTCAGACATTTGTGGTACCCAAACTCAGAAACCTTGAAAAATCATTGGACTATCTCTCTTTAAGATAATTTAAATACACTTTCTAGAAAAAAAACATGAAGTGTCTATTGAGCACACAGGGATGCACAGGCACAGGAGTCTTGAACTCATCTCCCAAGGAATCCTGACAGGAGATGGGCCAAAGTCAGAGTGGTCCTTCTTTTTCAAGTTTGGGACATGGCCTCTAATTTCTTTCTGTCTGTGTTCCCTACTCTAACAGAGGACAATCATTGTCCATATGCCAAAAGACTGTGTAATGGGAAGTGCAGAAAGCGTATAGAAGATCCTACAAATAGGCTAAATATTTTTCTATTAGGTATCAAGGAACCCAATGTGGCTGCTGCTATATCCTGTTCTGAATGTTTTCACCACACCTCTATAAGTGCCTAATGGCAGGAGAATTTTCACTTGAAGCTTTCAATTTAAAATCAAATGTCTAAAATGAATGTGCAGACAAGTTTAAAATGTATAGTAGCAAAATGCACACTGTAATCTCATGAAAATTGCTTGCACTTTCTCTCAAACAAAAGATTTTAAAAATAAATCCGAAATAAGAGTACACAAAACCACAACAATGATGAAATGTGAGGAGATCAATTTAACACCAATTGGATTACTATAATTAGTGATGGAAATTTAACATCTGGTTCCTTATGTAATTGAATCACAGAAACTTAATATGGCTTATATATGCCTGGAAGAAACCTTGCATTACTTTAGGATTATCACCAAATAAAGACTGTGCAGGTATCAAATGAGATAACCTGGAACCACTCAGCCATCTTTGTGTTGCAAATGAGGAGCTAAGTACAGGGTGCACGTGTGTTTGTAATGTAGAAATAGAAGGCTGTATTCAGAACCAGTGTTGGGAACCGCACAAAGGAGACAGAGTTACTTATTAAAGTAAAAGTCATAAAGTGAGGTACGACATGCTATAACTGGTTTTGTTGGAAAATATTGCTCACAGAAACATTGTCACACAAATACAAAAGCAAGGGTTGAGAAAACATTCAAGAATAAAACAGAGAAATCGCAAAGTGATTTGGAAAGTGACAAAAGTATATGGTGGTACTCTGTTTCTTTGTTCCCCAAATAACGTTTTCCGAGTTGACAACACGTGAAGAAAAAGGCTTTTACCTTCTGATGCACAGGGGAAATGCAGCTTCTGTATTTTTTGTTGTCATATTTTCCTGGCCAGCTTCTGCTCTGCACATGTAGCATGAAGGCAAGCAGTGCACAGAAGAGGTGAATGTGGAAGTTCATGAGATATAGCTGGCTGTTGTTTTGTTTTGTCCAGCAACAAGGCCTGTTGGGCATTGAGGTGCAGCATCATCTCAGTTACGAATTTGCTGTAATCGGTTCTCAATTGTTTAGCGGAGTCCTTGTGTCTACCATACTGGTAGAAATTGCATAAAGCTAGAAAGCCTGGGTAAATGGCTTTTATGTGACTATTGTCTAATTTTAAGCCTGCAGATGCCAGAAACCTCTTCTAGCACTCATATAATGGACAGACCCATATTTCACTTTGAGACTTGTTGAAAGATACCTTTTTGTTTTTTGTTTTATGTTGTTGAATTTAATGGGGGATGAGATCAGAAATAGTTCAGGAAAAATAGGTCCAAAAAAATTTCCACAGAAGGCTCCTGTTCACTCAAGATCACCACATCAAACAAAAATTCAGTTCAATGGTAAAGGTGAAAAATAATTTCAAAGCAGGGTGAATAAGAATGAGGAAAAAAACATTTTGTTACTGGGTGACTATCCCTCACTATGTGATCAAATGATTGTGTTGTTTAAAAAAATGTTTTCCAGTTTCCCCTCAAATTCTCTATTGGGCATTTAGCCAATGAAATTAAATCCACTTAAAATTACAGACCAAAAGACTAGGTTTTTGAAAGAGTCCCTGATAACAAAGCTACTCTTATTCCATAATCTTTTTATAATCTTTAAATTAAAAGATTTCAATTCATTAAATTCATTCAGTCACAAGCTTGAAGATCAAGTTACTCTACACAAGGCAGGCTTAACAGTATATGAAGTGTGGTAATTTGCAACTCTTCTGGCAGGGCCATTAAACTTGACAATCATCAGTGCCATCAGTACGTGTATGTAGTTCTAAGGAGGAGAGGAAAGATATACTGAGCATATAGTTAAGTATATTTTTCAATGATTTCTGCCCACTTCAAAAGTGTTTCAGGACTTCCTGACTCTCCCGCAGAGTCATTCCAATTCATTTTTGAAGCACCTGCAACACTGAGGTAAAACACTGATTAATATGAAGCAAAAAACAGTCAAGATTTCAATTTTTAGACAACCCAGTCTAGTGACTTTTTAAAAATGACATATAGAAAAGGATAATAGCATTTCTGAAGTGGGGAGAAATCTCCATTTCATTGAGTTGTGTCTTCTCCCTTAATTGAAGCAGTTACAGTCAGAATTTAATTTTATTCATGGTGAAGGAGTTGATGTAATTGTTTCACATTTGCTTTAATTATTTTCTATTTAATTTCTCTTTACATTTTTATTTATTCCCAGCTCTGATATTTAATGAAGTTTCCTTGTGGAAGTTTACAATTAGGTGTTACTTTCCTATCCAATCCAATGTCTTCTGGTCTTTTTGTTGGGACTTAAAACCATTTACGTTTAATATGTTAACTGATGTTAATGAACTTAAAAATCACCATTTATTTTCTTTCACCTTACCTATCAGTACTTTAAAAATGTTTTTATATGCCAGAAATTGTTTTTGTTTTCTTTTCTTGAAGATTTTTGTCTGCCTTCTTGCCACTAAGAGATTACTTTGCTTTCCTCTGAAGCTGGCGTTGTCCTGAATAGCGCCTAGTACTCCCACCTGCCAATGTCAGACCAGCTGACAATGAAGGAACCCGTAACTCTGCACAATGACTGCTCCCTTCAGGAAGTGACAATACTGTTTTCATGTGTGCACTTTTCATGTGTGTGTTCAGCCAACTTAACTCATGTCGATGTTTTTGCTTGAGATAATTATGTGTCTTTGAATGTTATTATGTACTGCGCTCTGCCAGGTTGTCTAAACCCTGTGGTCTTTTTTTGTTTTTTAGTGTACATATAAAATCCAGATCAGTTGCTCAATAGACTTCCTTATACCAATGTTTAAAATGTGTACTAGTGATTGTTTTGTGTTTTGAAATATGAAACTTTAATTTTGTGTACCATTATCTACTCTATCATGGTTGCAATGTGAAGGCATTTATTCCAGTATCCAGTAGATATCATGTTCTCTGGAAAAGAAAGCCAACTATTTTTTGTTACCCTTAGTTCTCTGAAGTAAATGCCTGTCCCCTGGTCACTTTACAGTCTTGGTGTCTTATTTTAAAGTATTTTATAATTTAACTTGGCATAATTCTCTGTTGGGTGTGTTGTGGGTTTGAGGCTAGTTATCTTCCTGTGTATCTGAGTTCACCATATTTTATATCAAATTTATAACATTTAAGAACATTATTTTAAAAGCATTTTGCATTTGATCCTATCCTTGGGGAATCTAATTTTACATGTGTTAGGCTGTAGTAAGTTGTGTTTCCCAATTCATAATATTCTATTAATACCATTTGGATTGTTTTATCTTTTGATTTAAAATGATAAATGTTGGACAGTTAGGGAGCTTGAGATGCTGTTGATGATGTTTACTGTTCTTTCACAGGACCGAAGTTCAGTTCCCACCACCAATGTTAGGTGTCTCAAAATGATGCATGTTAAAGTAAATAAATTAATAAATGGAAATTTAAACAAATCTTTAAAATAGGTAATATTGTTAAGAATTCTCTCTTGCTAATCTCTGCAGTGTCTCATCTACTCGTAACTTAATCTAACCTTTAACTATTAAAATGGAAATATTAAGTGGGTGTTTTATGGCTATGTAATATGTATTAGTGGGTAGAACTGTTGCCATACAAGATGCACAGCTTCAAAATTCTGGGTAAAATTGTCACCTGAAACAACTTGGGAAGAACATAGGCATATTTTATCAGTGTGCCTTTCCACTGGTTAGTGCACACCTCCTTTGGCAATGTGTTACAAGAAGAGATTAGAACATAATTGAAAAAATAGATAACCTTTATAAATTTTAATTTTTTAACAGGTCTAAAGACAGACTCCTTTCCTTTCAACAAAAATAATAGATGAAATAAAATATTTAAAAAGAAATCCAAGGAAATTATACAATTAAACTGTGTGACTTGGCCTTATAGCAAAAGCCAAATTAAGGGTGTTCACCTTCTCATTTCTCCACACAGACCCTATGGTCTCAGATTTAGTTGAAGAAAGGGCATGGGACCATAACACAACAAAAATACATGAAATGTTAGCTCTATCTCAAAATTGAGCTTTGGGTGTGGATGTTGGCACAAGAAACTGGCAAGAAACAGAAATTAGAAAAGGACGAATGAGCTGTAAGAGAATTACAATGCCAAGAAGCATTGACTTTGGACTATAAAATCTCCTGTGACTGTTGAGAGTCATTAAAATAGCAGTCACAGTAAATCCTCTAGTGACGGGGAAGGAATATAAGCCTCGGTGATCTGGAAGGCTGTGGGAACACTTTGTGAGCACTTAGAATAAAAATTTGCCACAGGCTAAGGAAAATTTTTCTACTCACTATGATGTGTGAGAGAATCCAGTGTCCATTAAGATCATCAGACACTGCAAAAGAAGAGTCGTGTTATACATTTCTTTCAGAGCTCCAGTGCCAAAAAATTAACAAATGTCTCCTTTGGTATCCTAAGAACTTGAAGAATATGCACATAAATGAAATTGTCAGCCACTTGTCTTTAAAAGCCAGGATAACTATCACATTATGTTTTCTTTCTGTTTGAAAAGTTACTTCAAATATATAACTATCACATTATGTTTTCTTTCTGTTTGAAAAGTTACTTCAAATATATAAAGTTTATTGGCATTTGCCTTACAAGGTTTTTCAGTAAATATAATATAAACAATGAGTGAGCAGCACATTTTTGCAAGAATTGATTTCAGATTATAATACTTCATGACCCTTTTGAATTTTTGTTTAAATAACATGAAGTCAGGACATGTATAGTTTGTAGTGTTTATATAGATTTATTGGCAGAGTACAATGGAAAATTTACCGAGAGAGAAAAATGTTGTTTATTCTCCGTTTTATTACAGAGCTGAAATTTTGAGGGCTGGCTGAATACTTCTTAGTCTCATTTAATTTCACCTATTTACATGCCTGAAGTAGACTTCTTCACTTGTTGAAATAATAAAACACAGATATCAGTTTGATACAGAATGGAGTCATGATTTGTATTTTATTTGTTTATGGTTTTTGTATTTATCTATTGAGGTAAGTGCATATCAAAAAAAATGGAGCTCAGAGCAGTGACATGTTCTTGTAATCTCAGTATTTAGAATGTTGAGGTCAGCCTAGACTATATCATAAGAACCTGTTCCAAAATGAAAGAAAAAAATTCACAAATGATGAAGGAAACAAAAATTTAAAAAGAAAGAAAAAGAACAAAGAAAATGAGACATAAGCATATATGGATGATAACTAAAATCAACGTATATATAAGTAGTCTAAAAATATGCCATACTTAAAAATTAATATTAGTTTCAGACTGAATTTCACTATGTAGCCAAGATTGACCTCAAATTTATGATTGCTTTTCTGTTTCTCAAGTGCCTATTTGTCAAGTACAGGAATAACAAGCATATGCCACTACACAAATATTATTGATGACATTAAGAATCCACAAAATGTATGTGGGATGTGGAATTCTTTGATTTGCACTGAGAACCCAATAACTGTATTCTTCTGCTTTGTTTTGTTGTTTATTTTATTTTTATATTAATTACCGTTTATTCACTTTGTATCCCTATAACTATATTATTGAGACAAAACTGAAAGCTGTGTTTCCAGGAATATATTCTCCTAGAACATGTGACTAAAACACATTGTGTCTCGCTAAAATAACTGTGAGCAGTTTCTGGAAGGTATCCTTTAATGTGTTAATGTACATTGTAGAATACAAAGAGTTCATAAAGATACCAGGAAGCAATTATGCAGTTTCCATTCCTTTGACTATAAAACTCTTGTTAAAGGAGTATTTTTTTTAATTTGTTCTTTTATTTAAGGCACACAGGAAAATTACTGAATCTACAAAGAGAAGTAACAACTATGGAAATATTTAGGGGATCGCTCCTCGATCCCCCACCACACACAAACCAGGGTAAACTAGGATTAATAGTACTGACCAGTTCAGACTTCTATTTAAGGCTGTTTTGCCATAGGGAATTTATCTGCTGACCACTAAGTGTGTGACTCCAAGTGGGGCTTTTTTGTTTGTTTTGTTTTGTTTTTAATATATTTATTCGTCTGTCTTCATTTTATTTTCCTGGCCACAATATTATTATGTACATTTTAGTTATGTAGTCTTGCAGTGAAATAAAGGGTTTGGAAACACAACAAATGACACATTCTTTCTCACCATGTAATAATGTTAAATTTAAATAGTATGTTTTAGATACTTGTACAGATGTTGAGCAAAGAATAGTGATAGTACCTTGGAGACACATATCTTATATGGGATTCATACTTACAATGTTTGAATATAAATTTCAATGTATACACCCAGATATTGACTATGAAGTTTATTTCTCTGAAACCAAAAAATGGCTGGAAATAAAAAAGATAACTCATAATGGGAAGGCAAGTAAATTGGAAATATATTAGAAATGGTTTATTTGAAATAATATTTTATTAGAACTGTAGTTGCTGTGATTTTTGGCTGGTAATGTAACCTCAATGTTTTATAATAAGGAAATGATAAGAGATTTTCACTAAGATATTCAAATTAAACAGTTTATTAAAATCTTGCATTTATTAAGAAACAGAAAAAACTATTCCCTAAACATTTATGTATATGGTGGAGGAGTACTTAAGGTTAACTCAATGATAGTCTTAAGTTTATTATGATGCACAATTTTCAAAAAGAGTAAGCTTCAGGATGTACTGTAGTTACTGTCGACCTCTTGGACTCTTGTCATGTAGTTAGTTATTCTAGGGGGTAGGAAGGAAGGAGTAATCATCTTTCACAGTGTAAAGCTTTCCTACTTTCTGAATGCTTACACTAATTAGTTTTTCATAAAGACTATAGCAAATCATCACAGACTTCTTTATGTTGAATTTATATCAAACATTGTTTATTGTTATCTCTTGATAACTTTGGTAGGGAGAGATTAAATGTTAAGGAAAAATTAATGAATGTCGTGAGCTATGCTAGTTTTGGAATTATTTTAAAAATTAAGGTGTTACTTGAACCAGAAGCTAATAGTCATACAAAATTACAAATTTTAGCACTGCATTAAAATTTTGATATATATATATCAAATATATATATATATCAAAGCACATTTGTTCGCTGGGTTTTTTTTTTCTACTTTTGTGAATAAGTTCAATTTTCCCTGTTTAGAATGTGCTCAATTCTTAAAGTGTTCTACCACCATCTAGTGTCCCATCAGCAAAATTTCACTGTTCTTAGATCTTCCAACTTTTAAGCGAGTAGCTGGAAAGTATACTACGGGAGTAAAGCATACTTTTGATGATACAATATATATAAATTGCTTCTGTATCAGTACATAATAGTGTTATTGATAACCCTCTAAAAATATAGATTTTTAAAGTATACTAGCTAATGTTAAAATGAGGCACTATATTTAATATTCAACGTGAATATTTATTAAGGTATTTTCTTTCTATTCCACAATAGACAAATTACCTGTCTTTAAAAATATGTATCATTAGCTGACTAATGGACTAAGGCCAACTCAGAAGGAGGGATTTTATACCAACTGCCCTTAGCTGAAGAGGGCACAGACTGTAAAGATGGACCTACTTCAGCCATTTTCCTAACTCAGTAGAGCTTCTAACTTCATTCTAAATTCCTGTTCTTATATCTACAAATTAGTGCAACACTCACCTCCTTATCAAAGAAGTTTTGTTTTGTTGTGTTTTTTAAAGCAAATCACTACAGAGATTCACAGCTTATTATAATGCAGAAAAATGTGACCATTAGGTATCCTAGCCAATGCTTTACACCTACAATACAACACCTACTTCTAAAGCTCAGAGTACATTGAGAAAGAGAAAGAAGGAAACTTGTAAGAGTCAGAGGACCAGGATGCCTACTTCTTGATATTAATTTCTAGACACTAATGCTGCACCAGCAAATCTCAGCAACAGAGTGGTCTGAACAATATCTGAATAATATATTCATAAATGATACCGTTTATGACCATCAGGGTAGGAGAAAGTCCATGAGACTTTCTTTTAGGCAAGAGTTTCATGATTGATTATCCAATTGTATATAGTTACATCTAAATACATTCTGCGTAAGAAAGATAGCAAACGGACTCAGATTATATAAAATTTTATATGTGTGTATGCATATGTAATATACATATGTATTACACATGTGAAGAGAAGGGCAAGTGGAGAGAGAAGATGAGGTCAGAAATCCCGGCAAGATTTGGTGAGTTGGAAGTGTGAGAAGGACAGCTAGATGTGGTATAAGTACAACATAATCACACATGGAATTTTCCAAACTGAAATACAAACAAAACACAAATGTAAATGCATATGAAGTATCTTAACAATGAACATTATTCCTACATGAAACCTCAATGTGGTCTTTATGGTTTGCTTTTTACTATCCATATATTCTCATATAGTCCCATAATGTTTAAGTAAAATTCTAAACTGTTCAATTGCTCAAACCTCTCAGTAATTAATATATAGCAACATCTCACACTGGTTTAGACACTATGCATGACTCTTATCCAAATAGTTGACTATTAGCTCTGATCAGGAGACATTAAACATCTTTACCATGAGAAGAGTTGTTCAGCTGCAGTTTTCATAACATGACATTTAAATATTCTCAGTTGTGTTGTTTTATATTTTTTATCATTAGTAATTTTGCACATTCATCATGAACCCAAAAGTATTTCTGCAATAATCTTGAATCAGTAATAGGAGGCCTAATTTAATTTTTTTTACCTTTTATATTAACACACTTTGCAATGTAATAATCCATATTACAAATTCCATAGCAACTAGCTAGAAAATATAGCATTAATGAGCTCTTTATAGACCTAAGGTACCAAAAATAATGACACATCACTATTAGGATACATTAAAGCTGGGGATCAACAGAATACCTTTCAGTTACATATATACTGAAAATGCCTTAAATCCCTAAATACATAATGTGTGTTGTCTGCAACTGATTTAACTTAATTTCTATTGCTACATTGGGATGAATCTCTACAAAATGCTAAAATCTACAGAAAGTTTTACTTTATGTTTATTATTAAATATTGAAAATTGGATAAAATACATCTCAAACCAAGGGAAATTGTCTTATGTAATACTTTATGAATGCTATGGTATTTTTATTATTAAAATAAAAGATAAGATAAAACATAGTCTACAACATCACAGTTGGACAGGACAAACTAAAATTGATGTCTAGATTTTTTATTTTAATATTTGGATATTAATCCTATATCAGAGGTGTAATTGGAAAAATTATTTTCTTATTCTGTAGGCTACCACTTCTATTGAATCATGTTCTTCTTTGCCATTCAGAAGCTTTTTGGTTCCTTTGAGGTCTCCTTTACTAATTGTTGATCTTAGAGCATATGCTAATGGTGTTCAATTCAGAAAGTCTTTTCCTGAGCCAATGAATTCAGTCACTTTCTCTTCTATAAAGTTCAGTGTATCTAGTCTTATGTTTAGAGCTTTGATCCCTTTGGAGATGAATTTTACATGAGATGATAAGTATGAATTCATTCGCATTTTTACATGTGCAGACATTCAGTTTGACCAGCACCATTTACTTAAAATGTTCTTTTTTTCCCCATTGTGTTTTTCTGGCTTCTTTATTAAAAATAAAAAAATCACACGTCCGTAATATGTGGATTTAATTCCCATCAATGTGTCTGTTTTTGTAACATGCAGTTTTTATTGCAATAGCTCCAATTTCTTTCTTCAAAGTTTTGAAGTTTTTATCACATAACTTTCACTTCTGCTTGGTTAGAGTTACCCCAAAGTGTTTTGTGTTATTTGAGGCTAAAATGAAAGGTATAGTCTCCCTGATTTCTTTCTCAGACTGTCATTTGTATATAGAAGAGATACTCATTTTTCCGAACTAATATTTTTTATTCAGCTACTTTTGCTCAAGTGTTTTTCAGCTGTAGGATTTAAAGACATTGCTCTACACTTTTAGGTATAGGCTACCCTCTGGATGCTGGGCATGGATGGTACCTCACAGCCCTAAGTCAGCCTAGTACTTTGTTGCTGAGCAACCAACCATGCCTCATGATAATGTGTAGCCTTGTTTAGTATTCCAAGTGTACTTGATGAATTTTGAAGTTATATGCCTCCAATTTGGAATGGAATTCCTACCTCAAGTAGCACCCTTATTTCCAAACAACTTGGTATAACTTGCTCTTTCCTGACAATATAAGGGGAAGAAAAACGCACTTAAAAATAGAACACTGAATCAAATAAAGAATAAAATGACAAGGTAAATATGTTTAAAATATATTAAACATATATTTTATGGTTTATGTGATTAAGTGTTAATGGTGTGTGTGATTAAATGTTATAGATCTGACATTAATGGCATTCCTTGAACTTTTAGAATTTCATGTTTTGTTATTAATGATTTTTTGAGATTTTAATATAATTGCAACATCTCCCTCCTCTGTTTTCCTCCCAAATCTCCAATATGCCTCCCCCAATGCTCTTTCAAATTTGACCTCTTTTTAAGTTAATTGCCATTGAATGTATATATCTATGTGTATGTATTTATGTATATGTATATACACATGTATTCCTAAATAAAACCTTTTCAGTTCATATAATGTTACCTGTATGTGTGTTCTCAGGAGTGACCATTTGTCACTGGAAAACCAAATGAACTGATGTGCTCTTCCCTGGTTAAAACGGTCTCTCCTGTTTCCAGCTTTCATCAGTTGCCTATAGCATTTTGTGAATGGTTAAGGCCTGTGGGATTTCCTGCTCTCTCTTTGGAATGTTGAAAGTGTCATCCTTTTCTGGTCACTTTTCAGCAGTCATGCTGGTGAGACTCTATGGGTGTAGCTTCTGTGAAACTAGGCAAGACAGTCTCACAGCAAATTCCATGTTCTTCTGGCTCTTACAATCTTTCTGCTCCCTCTTCTGAGATGAGCCTTAGGTGTGAGAGAGTTTTGTAGGTATATCTACTGGCTCTAGTGACCTCTATCTGTTGCAAAAAATAAAAAAATAAAATAAATAAAAACCCTCTTGACGAGGGTTTATTGCACTTTGGGTGTAAGGGGAAATGTTGTAAATAATTGTTAGCGATTATGCTGATTAAATAATTAGTGCTTGTAGATTATACTTTAGAATTTGTTTTATCATGTTTCAGACAGTCAGTTAAATTTGAGTTGCAGTTTAGAATAGCAAATAAGTATAAAATACTTCTGAAAAATGATAGAACAGAGACAGGGTTGTGACAAACATTTTAATAATGTACAACACAAATGAATTTAGTAAGCAATTACATTCTAGTGCTCAGCAAGGGCAGTAACAGCGTAATGGTGGGAGATGCTAACGTTTACATGCTGTGCACTCCATATTTGCTGCAACATAAGAACAAGAGCCCTGTTTCCAAATAGTCCTTAAGAGGATGCTGTTAGCTATTATTTGAGTACTGTCTCTGTGTGAAGACTATCTGATATGAACCTTTCTGTCCTTGATTAAATGAGCCTGTCTTTCCTTAACTAAATGAAAATAATAAGAAGGAACATTCTGTAACAAATAGTTGCAAAACTAAGTAGCAGCATAAACATGGGGAAATGCAAATAAAAAGTGGTTGACAAAAATATTCCTGGATCAATCCATCCTTGTTCTATGGTGTACATAGAAAGCAACTGTAATATCTAAACTCTCATACAAACAACCATTTATGATTATATGGGATAAGCACTCCACATACAAATGTGTTTGCACATGTGTCAACCTCGTCCTTCTGAACCACTTTAGCAATGTAGAGGTGAGCATGAGAGACAGAAAGTTTGTGTGTGACAAAAACTATCTCAAATGACATCTTTGATCCCAGAGTCTCAATTTCTGTAAACTTTTCATGAGTTTTGTAGGATAGTGTCCCAATTCACATTAGCTTATAAAAAGTAAAGAAAAACATGTGTTGGAAACAACTAGTTCTCGAACACAGAAGAAGGACATGCCCTTGTTTAGAGTGAAGGGCATTAAGGCTGGTTAGACACTGTGGTACTCCTTGGAATCTCCAGGCCTAGATAAGGATCAACAGCTATGAATGGGAAGGAATAACTATGAAATTCAGCAACATGCACATACATGCACATCAGTATGCATACATGTAGATGTGCACACAAACACAGGGAGGGAGCCTTGAGACCTTTGCTGTATTTTTGTGATTATAGCAATTTTTTGCTACAGTTATATCCCACCTCACTGAGATAAAACTGACTTATCCATCCACCGCTATATTTTGAGGAGCTAAGGGATGCAAAACTCTAAGTGCTATTTTACAAAGTAAAGATAAGACTTTAAAAGTTATGCTTAAATAAGAAAGTTATCTTATCAAGAAATCTCTTCTGGGATGCAGTCTATTAGGATCCTAATGAAAAATTTAAAACCTTGGGAAATAGATAATAGATGTTCTTATGAATAAAATGGCATGCTTCTACTAAGTTTTGCAATAGCATCCTGAGTGAAAAAAGAACCAGGATTTACACTTTGATGATTGCAGTACACATTTTTTAAGATCCAGTCATCAGAAATATTAATTCACATATATTGTGGCCATACCTGCATATCCAAGGGCATCAAAATAATTATACAATAATTTTTTTGAAGTAGAAGTTTTTGGTTTCTTTGGAAACTCAGTTGTGTCATGTGATGATATTTTTTATTTTGGTCCCAACTGTGAGACGTGGGAGTTTTCTACTTTTCCTGCTAAAAATAGTGCCCGTAGAAAACAGCCCAAATGAAAGATGGTACATGATGCTGGTAGCTGAAAGCTACCTTGTGCGAGGGGCGTTGGTTTTGTAAGCTACAAACATCCTCTTATGGACTTTGAGAAGGGTTAAATAGATGCTCACAGACAGTGAGACAACATTTTTCTGTACCTCTATGCTTTTGCATTACTATGCTTTCCTATGGTTCTATCCTTTGCCAGTCTTTGCAGAGATAAATGCTCCAGAGAAGTGCTTGTACTACTTGGGTGGAGTTTTGCTGCTCTGAGGGAGTTTTTACTTTTCAGAGCAATTGTGCCATTTGGATGGAGTCTAGCTGTTTCTATAGAATTATTCCCACTGCTGCTGATGCATTCTGAGGCTGCTGCTTTTCTGTTCCTAGACTGCTGGTATCCTGAACACTGAGTTTGGTAATCCCCAAAGGACCCATCAACCTTTAACAGCAGGAAGTATATTAAAAGGCTCTACAGCCCCTTTCCCTGGGATTCTACCTAAGATTGGAAGGGAGGTAAAGATATTTAAGAGCAGTAAATAAAGTAGATGTTTTTAAAACCTAAGCCTACAGGTGTAGTATATTATGAGCTACCATTTGTTACATTTTTATTTACATTGTTGTATGTAAACATTATATATATATATATATATACAGATATAGATAGATATAGATGGGCTACACTTCTATTAATCAATTTCAAATGTAGACCAATTATATTCTGTAATATTTATTGTATTCCTGAAAATGAGTAAAAGCCTACAAAGAGAGCTGTGAAAAATTGTGCTTTGAGATATGAGTTTTTGGCTAAGTTAAAGCTATGAGCATGTCAATTAAAAGAACTTCAAAAAGTGTGTCTACTGTTTGGTGATAAGGTCTTTTTCATAGAGTGGATACTTTAAGAATGGATTCTGAAGAGGAATGAAGAAGAAGTGGATGATTGGAAAAGAGGGGAGGTAGGGAGAAAGGACTAGAGGGAAAGAAGGTAGGGGAAACTTGTTGGAATGTAAAAAAGAAAAAAAATCAAAATTAAGGTCTAATTCCATAATTCTTTGGGACTAGTATAATCTGAAACTATAAATCATGAAAGAGATCTGTAAATGGATATTCCTTTTTCCTTTTTGCATCTGGTCATACACTCTATTAATTGGCACACTCTTACAGGAATCACTTAACAGATGAAACTGTCAGTATAATGATTTTATCTGTGGTCATGTAGTTGAATGACAGGTCTGAATGATATTGTATTCTCTAGCACTTTCTATATATTATCTTTCAAAATGACAGCTTTTGTTTGTTTTTGAGACTGGCTAATTGATATTCTAAACATGTCAGCTCTTTGACTCTAAACCTTGCTTAATGTTTGAAAGTGCTGTGTTATATCTGCTGCTGGCTTTCTACCAGGAAGATATCTAAAATGTGCTGGTGTTATGTATTCATTCTATAGTCTCAGCCAACATGTATGCAAACTCTATTGTTTTTGTTTAAATAGAAATTTCTTATGTCATTTTCCAGCAGATGTTTGCGACTACTGAATTAACAAGACTGACAGACACAGCTTGATTTTTTAAAAAGTATCTATAAAAATATTACATTTTTATATGAAATCAACTTTCAAAGTTATTATCTAATTTTGATTTAGGATAACATGCTAGTAAAATTATACAGGCAGTTGGTATACAACTTACATTATTTCATTATGGATGCCCTATCTCCTGACTTCATGTTTTTATTATTAATCCTGGTTCAATGGTACAGTAATTGGAGAGAGACAGAGGTAGAGAATCATGTCCATCCTTGGCTATATAGAAAATTTAAGACCAGTCTGGGCTTCATAAGAACTATTTTCAAAGCCATAAAATAAAAATACAAATACACTTTAAAGTACACCAGTTAAAATTTGAATTGATTCTAGGAGACATAAATTGGCTTTCAGTCTATAAGTGCCTTACCCTGAGTCGTCACCAGCCAGTTCCTTGACAGAGCATTCAGAAAAGATGAGAAGATAGTATGAAGATAAAGACAAAGACATAATTAGTAAATGTTAAATATCATCCATCTAGGGACATCAACATTTTATTTTAATTAAACTTCTACTAGATACTAATATTCTATACCCACATTCTTTTTTTTAAATAAAATAGACCAGTATGTGCTAGAAGTAAACATTCCAACTGATCAAGGAGGCACAAATAGATTGCTAAGTTTCAAGTACAGTAATGTTTTTCTTTAACTTATTACCTATGGCCATGTCTTATATGGTAATTAGAAAACAAGCTGTGATAGAAGCTAAGAAATGCTTATTTTCTGTATCTAGCATGACTAATGTTTATTATTATTATAGCTATTTTTGTTTTTTTTATGTGATGAGATCTATGAGTATGTTTTTTTTATAGAATTGATTTCAATTTGTGTGTATGATCACTTACAGGAGACTTAAATTGTCATATTAGTCATCACACTTCGGAAAAAAGAGACAGACTTGCCGGTACTGAAAAGTGGTGTTACACTATATGTGGGAAATGTCTATATTTAGTCTGAAGACAAAATTGATACTCAAATACAAAGCTTTAATCTTCACATGACTAATAAAAATGTCTGTTTGGCCCAATTAAAGACCAGGATTGTAGAACTTGGAGAAAGTCCCATGTACAATACACACAAATAAAAACAGGAAGAAGAGATAGATCTCACTGAGAAGTAAAACTGTTATTATCATTACCAATTCTAAAACATCAAAATAGATTGAGTTTATTGATCTTAATGAGTAATCAGAGTCAACATTTCGCAACTTTTAATATTTCTCCACACTAGTCCCAGACACTTCTCCCCAACAAGATTACTTTACCTCAATTGTCTTATCAAGTTCTCAATATCATATTTGCCATTTTGCTATGTAGGTAGTGTGTGTGTGTGTGTGTGTAATTTCCCTTAAGTATGTGAAGCTCAACTTTCAATGTTGTTGAAGTAAACCAAAAGCTTCTGTATGTTTTTCATGTTTTATCTAACTTTTATAAAAATCTGTTAACTTGCCCTGAAATAAACTTTTCTTTAGGCTGTATTTAATATTTCAATCAAATGGTTTTCTCTCCTCACTTTTTCTCATGCTCACTTTCAAACCTCATAATCTTTTTTACTTTTAAATATATATATATATATATATATATATGTATATATAAATATATATATCATGTAGTTCACAAGTTTGTTCTTGTTAACTTTTTTATTTAAACTTTTAAACTTTAGCCAGTTTTCACCTGAGACACACTGCATTTTAATAGCTTCCTATTCTTTTTTTAAAAAATTGTTTGTTTATTATAATCTCTTCAGTTTGTATCCCTCCTGCAGGCCTCTCTGTCATCTCCTCCCAGTCCCACCAACCCTCCCTCTTCTTCCCCCGATGCCCTTTCCCTAGTCCCCTGATAGGGGAGGACCTCCTCCTTTTCTATCTGACCTAGCTTATCAGGTCTCTTCAAGGCTGGCTGCATCATCTTCCTCTGTGATGATGTACAAGGTTGCACTCCCCCTACCCCAGGGGGAGCTGATCAAAGAGCCAGCCACTGAGTTCATATGAGAGACATCCCCATACCCTTTACAATGGAACCCACTTGGAAACTGAGCAGCCAATGGGCTTCTTTGAACAGAGGGTTTAGGTACTCTTAATGCATGTTCCTTGGTTGGAGATGGTATGGAAGGAGATACTGAGAATCATAGCCAAACTTTAGGCAGAGTGCCAGAATCTTTATAGAGTAAGAGGGAAATAGAAAGACCTGGAGGGGACAGGAACTCTACAAGGAGAGAAACAGAGCAGAAATACCTGAGCCCAGGGAGGGCCTGCAGAGACAGATGCAACAACCAATAGCTTCCTATTCTTAACAAATTTACATTTGCAAACATACAAATGTAGGGTACTTCAGATTTAAAACCAGTAAGGGAAACACCCTTTATTTGTACTCCAGGATTAATTTGATAATTGGTGCTTTTTTCAAAAATGGCATAGAATTAGTGTATTAAAATGTTTTCTTCAGGACTAGTTGCATTGTCTTCCTCTGTGGTCTGGCAAAGCTGATCCCCCAGGGGATGATGATCAGAGAGTCTGCTACTGAGTTCATGCTAGAGACAGCCCCTGCTCCCCTTACTAAGGAACCCACTCGGAGACTGAGTCTGTGGGCTACATCTGAGCTGGGGTTTTAGATCCTCTCCTTGCATGGTGCTTGATACCCATCCTTTTCTTCAGGGAATCCAGGTCTCAGTTTTTTGGTTCTGTTGCTGTCCTTTTGGAGCTCCTGTCCCTTCCATGTCTTTCTATCTCCCCCTTCTTTCATAAAATTTCATGCATTTTGCCCAAAGTTTGGCTATAAGTATCAGTCTCTGCTTCAATGCCTCAATCAGTAGAGTCTTTCAGAGGCCTTCTGTGGTAGGCTCCTATCCTGTGCCCTGTCTTTGCCTACTTCCAATGTCTATTGCATTTGCCCTTCTGAATGAAGATTAAGCATCTTCCCTAGGATCTTCCTTGCTCTTTAACCTCTTTAGGAATGCAGATTTTAGTAGATTTAACTTATATTATGTCTAATAACTACCTACGAGTGAGTACATACCATGTGTGTCTTTCTGTTTCTGGGTTACCTCACTCAAAATGATCTTTTCTAGTTCTCACCATTTGCATGCAAATTTCAAATGATAGGCTAGGGTCAGATAGAAGGGGAGGAAGACCTCCCCTTTAAGTGGACTATGGGAGGGGCATGGGGGGAAGAGGGAGTGAGGGTGGAATTGGGAAGAGATGAAGGAGGGGACCACAGCTGGAATACAAATTGAATAAATTGTAATAAATGATAATATTAATGAAAAAGAAAAAGAAAAATGTTCATGTTGACATATATGTAATCATTTAAAACCCATTTAAATATAGAAAAATAAAATATCAATCTGATTTTTAATAAAATTTAATTTAAATATATATTTTGAAATTGGCTATATTTCATCCCGAGATAATTCTTTTCTGTTGCTCATATTTCAAGGATCTATGTCTATAACCAGTGTTTGATGGGGAGAAAAGTAGTTTGAGAAATAAAATGTTTCTTCTGTACAACTTGTCTCTCTCATTCTTTCTTATTTGGACGGTAGAAGATTTCCCTCATCCATTGCTTCAAAAAGAAACTCTAGCAAAAGAGGAAAGTAATGTGGCGTTCTTTATTTCTTATATATTGTTGAAAATGTAGAGCCTTTGGAAAAATGAACTTTCAGACACTTAATGAGTAGCTTGAGGAACAATAAAGCAGAAACAATACTTTGATAGAAAGTGTGGTACATATCTCCAAATTCAAAGGAGGGACTTATAAAAGCTGAGAAGCTTAGGTCCCCTGTTTAGTGAAGGAACTGGGAATGTGCAAGACCACAGGGGATTGCTGCACAGGACATGTTAGCAGCCATCTCTGGAAACATATATTGAGATCCGCACACCAACACCATTGGAGAACAGCTAAGCCCAACGTGGCCAGTGTTAAACATCCAGGGATCTGGGAATAACTCCGGTGAATGGCTCGGCAAAGGATACCAATAACCAAGACTCTGAAAGAAAAGTGCAAAGTTATCTATCTTCCTATCTGTCTATAATGAAAAATATATGATTTTAAAAGGTGTAAACTCATATTGTGATTAAGGTAAACTTGTTCCTGAACTATTACTTTTCATGAATAGTAGTACAAAGAAAAATCATAAACAATAATCCCCTGAAAATGTGTCTTCATTATAGTACGCATTTGACCTTTGCGAATGTTTTGTGTTGTTGTTGTTCTTCTTCTCCTATTTATCTATTTATTTCAATTTATTCACTTTGTATTACAACTATAACCACCTCCCTCATCCCATCCTAATCCCACTCTCCCTCCCTCTTCTCCTCCCTTGACCCTCCCCCAGTCCACTGATAGGGGAGATCCTCTTCCCCTTCCCTCTGACCCTAGACTATCAGGTCTCATAAGACTGGCAGCATTGTTTTCCTCTGTGACCTCGTAAGGCTCTCCCCACTCCTCAGGTGAAGGTGATCAAAGAGCCAGTCACTGATTTCATGCCAGAGACAGTCCCTGTTTCCATTACTAGAAAACCCACTTGAACACTGAACTGCCATGGGCTACATCTGTGCTAGGGTTCTAGGTTATCTCCATGCATTGTCCTTGGTTGGAGTATCTGTCTCAGAAAAGACTCCCATGCCCAGATTTTTTGGTTCTGTTGCTCTCCTTGTGGAGCTCCTGTCCCCTTCAGGTCTTTCTATCTCCCCATTCTTTTATAAGATTCCCTGCACTCTGCCCAAAGTTTAGGTATAAGTCACAGCATCTGCTTTGATACCCTGCTGGGCAGAGTCTTTCAGAGACCCTCTGTGGTACACTCCTCACCTGTTCTCTGTTCTCTCCCTCTTCTGATGTCCATCCTGTTTGCTTTTCTGAATGAGGATTGCTCATCTTACCCAGGGTCTTCCTCCCTGCTTAGCTTCTTTAGGCTTACAGATTTTAGTATGTTTATCCTATATTATATGTCTAATATCCACTTTTAAGTGAGTATATACCATGTGTGTCTTTCTGTTTCTGGGATACCACACTCAGAATGATCTTTCCTAGTTCCCACCAATTGCGTGCAAATTTCATGATTTCCTTATTTTTAATTGCTGAGTAGTATTCCATTGTGTAAATTCATCACAATTTCTTTACCCATTCTTCAGTTGAGGACATCTGTGTCATTTCAAGATTCTGGCTATTATGAATAAAGCTGCTAAAAGCATGGCTGAACAACTGTCGTTGTTGTATACTTGAGTATCTTTTGGATACATGCCTAGGAGTGGTATAGCTGGACCTTGAGGTAGCATTATTCCCGATTTTCTAAGAAAGCATCAGATGCCCCGAATACAAGGGCACCTGCATCTGTAAAGAAAACATCATTAAAACTTAAATCACACATAGATCCCAACATCTTAATAGTGGCAGACTTCAACACTCCACTCTCACCAAGGGACAGTTCATCAAAACAGAAGCTAAATAGGGAAATAATGACACAGAGGTCCTATATCAAATGGATCTAATAGATATCTACAGAACTTTTCACCCAAACTGAGAAGGTAATACCTTCTTCTCAGCATCTCACAGAACCTTCTCCAAAATTGACCATATGGTCAGGGACAAAGCAAGCCTCAACAGATACAAGAAGATCAAAATAAGCCCTTGTATCGTATCAGACAACCACAGCCTAAAACTAGACCTCATCAACAACAGAAATAACAAAAGCCTACATATACTTTGAAACTGAACAACTCTCTATTCAGTGACAGCTGGCCCAGAGAAGAAATAAAAAAAAAAGAAATTAAAGACTTCCTAAAATTCAAATGTTTTTTCTTAATAAGTAATCACGACCTTTTTGTCGTATTTTTGGTCATGTAGTTAAGCTCTTGACCTCGAGGGGGCAGCTGAATATAAGCTAAATCAGTTCGCAGACCCAGTTTCAGTCCTCTGTAGGAAAATGTTTATTTTCACTAAGTGAGACGTTTATTTTGCTATTTTCTATATATGAAGCCTGAGGTCTTTCAGTACACTTCTGAAAACTACAGTTCTCCATGAGTAAAATGTTAGATGCTCTTCTATGTAAGTTAACTTCTCTCTTCCCCTTCAAAGAAAATTTTCTATATTCAAATAGGTTTTGTTTTTAACATTATCAGACATCAGACATGGGATAGGTGTGTGTAATTTGTTAGCAGTAAAGGAAATACAGAGTGAGAATTGGCCGGCTCTAAATGACTTTCCTAAAATGCTTTCTAGTTTCCAATGATTATATTTTAATAAAATAGGGGTGTTTTTAAATAGCTCAATCAACATAAAATTTCCTATTAGAGAAGGTTCTACACACTCAAGAACTCTGAATAATAAGATGTTGGGAGACATTCAGTGTGCCCAGAGACAAGTCACTAGTAAATGTTGCTAAAATAAAAAGTAGCTAGCCAGACTTAGGGTTAATTAAGTGTAAGGAAGACAGGACAAATGAAGGGAACTTACACATTTGGTCTCATAGGATCTTAAAAGATGGCAATCAGTGTGTCCCTCAATACAAAGTACTTTAATAAAATAAAAGATGACTCCTTCAAAAATTAAGAAAATCCAAAAATACAATATCACTTTCTGAGGAGATGAGGATGTATATAACTCTAAACAAATATCTGTGCAATGGAAACATTTTGCCTTTTAATTCCACAACATAAATATTCCATTTATTAATTTTTATATTTAATATTTGTTTATATTTAAACTAGACAGAATATATATAAGTAGAGTTAAACATACACAAATATATACATTCATATATAAATACATACATGTTTATAGATAAATGTATATATAAACATATATTTGTATGTGTGTGTGTGTATATATATATAAATGCGGAGTTAGAGATGGCTGCTTTTCAATCTGTTTAGGCTCTGTGTGTATCTTCAGTGGAGAATATAATATTTTCATATTCATTGGAATGTGAAAATTACTGTTTTCATTTATTCTTATATCCTTTATTCCTTTTATTCTTATGATTTTTTACTTATAATTACATCTTTTGTAGCATTTTTTATATGTTGGTTTTGAATTTGTCTCTGCTATATTTGGCTTAAAGTTTTTTAAAGTTATGAGGTTATTTTAAGCTTATGTTAAAAACATTTACTTTACTACTTTGAATCACACACTTAAGACAATTTTACTGGTATTTTTATTATTTTAAGAAGTGAATATTCAATCTTGAAAGTGCTTCTCATTATCATATTCAACTGTTTTGATTTTCTTCAAAGTTTGTGACAAAAATAAGAAGTTAATGTTATTAGCCTGTTGCCACCATTTTACTCTAAAGATGCAAATTAACATACACTCAGGAATAAAAGTTTGATATTTTTTCCCTAGGATGGAGGAAGGATCCCAAGATACTTAGCATGATAAAATAAATTTTGAATTCAAATATGCATAAAATTTGAATTCAAATATTCTTTTCTCAGGAGGGGGAGATATGTAGAGAAATTGAGCAGAGGCCCAAGTCAACTGGCTATAATTGTCACTTCCTGACAGTATAAAAATTCTCTACTTTTTAAGTGCTATGCAGGTTTACTGTTGTAGACCTGTAGTCCAAACTACTAAGGAAGGAGAGGCAAGAAGGATTGTAAGCTTTTAGCTGGCTACAGAGTGAGTTTATGACCACCATGAGCAACGTAGTAAATCCTTGTCTTAAAAAAAATTATATAGAGAGAAATGTGTTTATATTATTATACATAAGGGCATATTTCATAGATATATGGAGAGAGGGGAAGGATGCTGCTTAGTGGCACAGGACTCTAAATTAAATTTGTAGCACACTATTTAAAAATTGAAAATAGAATTTGAGAATGGGGAGATTATTTCCTGATATCATACCTTATGCATTTTCCTCCGAAGTTTGGTTCCAAGCTACTCAAAAGTAGATGTCTGAGATGGAGGTAACAGACTTCATTGAGAGTGAAATATGTGGGAGAAAACATCCCACTATTCATGTCTAGAGAATAGAGCCCTATTAAATCAAATGAAATACATAAGCATGATAGTCATTACAACTAATTGCATTTTATCCAATAATTTTGCCCAGCAACTACATGACTGCAAAATTAATTGTTTTGGAGATTAAAACTTGACTTTATGGCAATTGATCCATTGCTCCCTCTAAAAGACCCATTCTGTAATAACTCTGAAAGTTTGAATTACTTCAAGAGTATGAATCTCCAGGAAACACTCATTTCTTACAGACATTAACTAGACCTTTAAGGCTTATGACACTGAAGATTTTGGTTGTTGAACTTACTCTGCCTGTGTTGCCAGGAGTAGGTTCTATTACACAGACTTTTTATCTTAAGAATATTGTGAGAATGTCTGTCTAACCATAGTTCAATCATTTAATTTTTACAAAACGAATGAGATTGTTAACTTAAAAAATGTATAAATACAATGGTAAACAGTATAACTTCCTAGGATAGCATGCCACTGACTTTTTTTTAAGTTTTATTGTACTTGTACTTGTAGTGAGATAAAGTCTTGGAGCACCAGTTAATTGGGTGTCAAGATATCAAACAATAGGACTGATAACCACTCAGTGAGCTGCCTTCTTTTCAGAACTCCGTTAGAAAAATGATCAGTGAACTTTATAGTATTGGGTTTTCTGTCTCCTCTTAACCTTTACATCCTGTAGATTCATTTCAAAGGAAGCTCCCCTGTATCAAGCAGAGATTAAATGAAAGATTAGAAAGTGACACAGGATTCTAGTGTTTCTCTGGTAGAAAATATCAGCCAGCCAACTAATCTTACAATATAGACTTCTGTTAAGGTGATTCACAGAAATGAAGATAACAAATACAGCAAATTATTTTTGCATTGGAACATACAAATAAATTTCACGAAAATTAAGATGTAAAATAAATTTATGCATTATCTACGTAAACTGTAACCATTATATGTCTAAAAGCAACTACAGTATGCAACCTATTATTATCATGTTGCAATAATGCTAAGGATATGATCATTATATTGTCTCAGGAAAAGGCAATTTGAAGTATGCTTTCCATGACGTAGAAGTCTAATATAATGACTAGAGAATACATGACACAGTCAGCACAGAAGAAACTACTACAATTTGCTTGAGAAGTTACAAACAAATTGAATAGAGATATTTTGACATAAAATATAAATGATGAATTGTTTTTATTTTGGTGTTATCAATTTCTAAATAATAAAACAAGTATGCAAATGAAGAGAACTGGAAATCTTTAAGTGAAATGACGGCAATACATGACAAACTCTCTTATACTCTGCCTCTCACAATCTTTCCACATCTCTTGCCTCTTCTGCAGTGTTCTTTGAGCCGTAGGTATAGAAATGTTTTGTGCGGTAAACAAGGGCAACTCTAATGGACTAAAGTGGACATGGACTTCAACCTACAGAAGAACTATTATGACTGAGGAAACCAGGGAGTGGGAGAGGAAGCCTTCACTAGGAAAGAGCACACCAATTGTTTGTCCAGTGCCCAAGAGTCCAGCCTGAGAACATAAAGGTCACATTGTATGGACTGAGAAGTGTAAGTGCTTGTTTATCAAAAGCTACTTTATTTGGAGTTGCCTTAAAGCCTATACCTCCATTCCAAACCCAACCCCAGAAAGGGAAAAAAAGGTTGAAAAGGAACGGGGAGTGTAGACCTCTTTACTTCTGGCTGGATAGGGCTGTAGGATTCTTTTGAAGGCATTAGCAGTCTCAGTTGTCAGGATATACATAAGTCCAGGTAATCAGCAAACTAGCACACCAGCAAATTCAGCAAGCAATCCTCTGTCCACCTCCTCCAAGTCCCCATGCCTTCTCCCTCTGGGCTATCATATTTATGCCCCTTAAAGTCCTCATAATGCAACTGAGTGCAGCTGGCAAAGACCATGCCCCTGCATGAGGCAATTACCAGCTTTAAACGAAGCAAAATCTCACACTTGGGATTATAACAAAAACATGTTTACATAACGTAACTGAGTTTATAAAGAAACCAAAATTTCCATTACAGGGCAGTTTTACACTGAATAAGCATATGTATATATGTATCTGATGATGTATAATGTGATTTGTATGATGCATACATATATGATGTGTGTGTGTGTGTGTGTGTGTAGCATGCATTAACAATTAGTGACAAAAAAGGCCATGAATTTGGAGAGATTGGAGAGGAGTGTATAAGAAAACTTGGAGGAGGACATGGAAGAAAGAAATGGTGGAATTATATTACTTATCAAAATAAAAAAAAAGTGTTGTAACTTTCAAAATACTGGTTTATGGGAGTGGTAAAAGAAACAGAGCTTATTGAATGAGCATGAGGGAAATGAATGCAACATTCACACATTAAGAAAAGTATACAGAAGTAAGTAAATTGAAAGGAAAATAAAATAAATAATAAGAGTCTTAGCTTTAGACTTTGCAGTACGCAAAGGTTACATTAATAATAGAAAGTAGAGGACAATCTAACTGATACTTAGGTTTCAGAAATCAATAAACATAATATTCTGGAAATACAGCAGGCTATATCTTCTTCACTTGACTAGAATCATTCTCAAAAGCTTTCTAAGATACTAATTAAGTTTCAGATTTGACAGCTTTTAGAAAGCAGTCTTTGACTATACTGATCGATGGACTTCACTCTACAAACTGCATACTTTTCTTCTCATATACTAAAAAGAAATGTGAACATAGTCCCACACAGTAGAGATTAAAAGTTTCTGATCTGAATAAGTTCATTTAGTTTTCAAGAAATTTGGTTTAGAAGAATGTGTCTCTGAGATATTGTTTTTAGTTTCTTTACTCACAATTGATTGTAATTTTCTTAACAAATATGTCTGTGTTTTGGTAGAACTTCTAAATATGAAGACAAATTAACTGTTAAGACACAAACGCCAAAATGAGACATATCAGAGCTAAAAGTAAAGAAACACAAAACATGGTTTAGGTTAAAGTAAACTGAAAAGAACAGATAGCAAACCTCAGAGATGCATTTTTATCTTCTAATATGAAACAGATAGTAACATGTATGTAGATAGTAGCTAATTTAAAATCAATAAAATGAAGAGAAGCTGTAAAGGAATTGTTTTGACTTCATGGATTTGACAGTCCCATGAGTGATGCCAAATTCCAAAGATTTAAAGCCAAATAGTGCCACTAAAGAGACTAAATATAAAAGAAAAATGAGAGACAAACCTGGTGAAATTTTTAAATGCTTTAGGCTACTTATAATAATTCTTCCTTAAGACATATATCATGATTTAATGCTGAGCATTGTTGTTTCTTTGTTTTAGTTTTCTTACTTTTGAGACAGGATCTTACTCACCTCTACAAAACTAACTATGTAGCCAGAGATGATTTTGCTTTTCTTTTTTTAAAGAAATTTATTTATTTTTATATTAATCACAGGTTAGGTACTTTGTATCCCAGCCATAGCCCCCTCCCTCATTCCCTCCCACTCTCCCCATCCCTCCCTTATCTCCTCCCTGCCCCCTCCAAGTCCACTGATAGGGGAGGACCTCCTCTCCTTCCATCTGACCCTAGCTTCTCATGTCTCTTCAGGGCTGGCTGCAATGTTCTCTTCTGGGATCTAGTTAGGCTGCTCTTCCTGGGGCGGGGGGGTCAAAGAGCCAGCCATTGAGTTCATGACAGAAATAGTCCCTGTTCCCCTTACTAGGATACTGAGCTACCATGGGCCACATCCAAGCAGGGCTTCTAGGTTATATCCATACATGGTCCTTGGTTGGAGAAACAGTCTCATAAAAGATCCCTGTGCCCTGATCTATTTGGTCTTTGTGGAGCTATTGTCCTCACCAAGTCTTACTAACCCCCCCCCTTTTTCATATGATTCCCTGCACTCTGGTAATGGCTTGGTTGTGAGTCTTAATATCTGCTTTGATACATTGCTAGTTAGAGTCTTTCAGAGGCCCTCTGTGGTAGGCTCCTGTCCTGTTGCTTGTTTTCTCCTACATTCAATGTCCATCCCATTTGTCCATCTAAGCGAGGATTGATCATCCCAACCTGGGTCCTCCTTCTTGCTTATCTTCCCTAGGTGTATAGATTTCAGCATGACCTATAGGTTTATATAAGTGAGTATATATCAAGTGTTTCTTTCTGCTTTGGGGATACCTCACTCAGGATGATCGTTTCCAGGTCCCACCATTTGCCTGCAAATTTCATAATTTCCTCCTTTTTAATTGCTGAGTAGTATTCCATTGTGTAAAAGTACCACAATTTCTGTATCCATTCTTCGACTGAGGGACATCTGGGTTGATTCCAGGTTCTGGCTATTACAAATAAAGCTGCTACGAATATGGTTGAGCAAATGTCCTTGCTAGAGCAATAAGACAACTAAAGGAGAACAAAGGGATACAAATTGGAAAGGAGGAAGTCAAAGTATCACTATTTGCAGACGATATGATAATATACATGAGTGACCCCCAAAATTCAACCAGAGAACTGATAAACTGATAAACACCTTCAGCTGATAAACACCTTCAGCAAAGTGGTTGGATACAAAATCAAGTCAAAAAAATCAGAAGTCCTCTTGTATACCAAAGACAAAAGGGCTGAGAAAGAAATTAGGGAAACAACACCCTTCACAATAGCCACTAGCAACATAAAGTACCTTGGGGTGACTCTAACCAAGCAAGTGCAAGACCTGTTTGAGAAAAACTTCAAGTCTCTGAAGAAAGAAATTGAAGAAGATATCAGAAGATGGAAAGACCTCCTGTGCTCATGTATTGGTAGGATGAACACAGTGATTTTGCTTTTCTTAAATTCTTACATTTATCCCCTGTCTTCTGAGGTTAAAAGCATGCACCATGGCATTTACTTGTATGTGATGCTGGCAAGCAAATTCAATGCTTTCTGCATACTATACAAATATTCTACCAAGTGAGCTATACTCTGGTATCATATTTTATTCATTTACTTTTAAATTCACCAAATATACCTTACAGCTAAAAAAAAAAAAAAAGGTAGTGAAATTCTTAGGGAGAATAGGAGAAAATAGAAGCTGCAAGGTAAGCATAGCCATATAAACCTGAGATTAAATGCAAAGGTTGGGTGACATCAGAGGAGCAAAGATCAAGGAGTTAAGTAGCCTCAAGAAGTGTCAGCCAAATATAACATGTTCATCCTCAAGTCATAATAGCCTCACTCAAAAGTACAAGTGACAGACATGTAACAAGTCTTTCTTACTCAAGAAACATGTTAATTTCTTTTTTTTTTCTTCAGTATGTTTCATTCCAGAGGTTGAAAATGTTAGTGCTTCATGATGGAACACCAGGGTGGGAAATGAGGGGCCACTGTCATTGTTGATAAGATGAACATCTCAGAGGTAAGAAGAGCCCGCTTCTGAGTTTGTACCTATCTATAAAACACACAGCAAACTCGTTATCTTGTTTGTGAACATTCAACTCTGGGCCTTTAAGCAAGGCTTTCAGATATCCAAATTTATGCAGTTACCCTTGCATACTGTAGCCACTGGCAGTGCACATAGTTTGACATGGTCATTAGGGTTTTTTTTTTTTTTTTTTGGAGTTTTTAGAGCAAATGTGTTACTGGAAACCCAATTTACTCTTGACAGAATACTATTAGGCAGCTAAAAACAGAGTGTCAAAGGTTTCCTCTAAGTGAACAGGCTGCTGAGAAGAAGGTGCGTGCTAGCAGAAATGTATTTATTTATTTAGAATTTTAAAACTCATTTCTTTGCTTTACCATTTAAAATAATAGATTATTGTTTCTATGTGATACTTAACAGGAACAAAGAGTGATTTCCCTATATTAAAATTTCTGCTTCATTGGTAGTGGGACCTCATGTTATAGGATCCAAAAACAACTATCCCAGTCTATTGTCATGTATATAAGAAAGCAGGAGGAAACAGGACAAGCAGCATAGAAGAACTGAAACGGCAAAGAACAGCTTTGGAGCCTGAAAATTACTTTATAGTACTTATGCCCTTCCTCAACTAATTCCTAACCTTTGAAATTATTAATTTTAAAGACATGTACCAGCATGACAAGTAAATTTCAACCTAGTGAGCATGAGTTATTAGAAAATAATTATCTGCCTTTTGACCCTCAAGCAATGAAACTGCAGAAATGCTGTCAGAAAACTCAGGGCCGAGCAGGAGGACAGGTAACAGCTTGCTAGGTACTTCCTGAATATGATGTGGCCCCACTGAGCAGTTTCTCACAGTCCCCCTGCCTGCTTGCTGTCTCAATGTACTGAATACATGCCAGCAGCAGAGAAAAAACTTCAGGCTAGAGGCCTAAAGATCCAGCAAGTCCTGGCCAGCAACCAGACAGCTGGAATTAACTCTCCTGCCACCGGCTACTCCATGGTCTTCTTTCTGTGTGTTTCTCATGTTCTTCCTTATGCTACATCAACTTCCCAGAGCTGTGTGTTGTGGCTTCCTTGAAGTCCAACCTGTTCCTTTAACTTCAGATCTAATGAAGGCCACCTTCTGCCTGGCAGGCACACATCAGGAAGAAGAAAACATGAAGGAAGGAACAGGTTAGTAGGGGACCTACTGAATGCAAAAGGTCATGATGAGGGCCTTTAGGAAAAGAATTCAGAGAAGACCCCAAACGTGCTTTTTGGAGCAATCAACTGTAGGTTAATTCAGATTGAAACTCCCAGGATGAAGAATAGAAAGGAAAAATTATTTATATCAAACTGACTTATTGCTTCATAATGGCAGGAAAGAGCTACAATAACTGAGGCTTTCCAGGATGAAATAGCTTTGTTATCTCTGGAATCTGGGCCTTGGTAAGTACTCTTCATGGAAGAGTAGCATGCTAGAATGTCCCTGGATGTTGCAAAATATCTAAGGAGGAACTGAGGGGAAAAGGCCCATAGATAGTCATGGAGGACAATGTTCAAAAGGAAAACTTATAATTGGCCAGTTTACCAGGAATAAATAAGTGATAGGGAACCATGTGTCCCCTCTTTTTGACTCTCAAACCATTGAAATGAAGGACTTTAGGAAATTATATTTTCCCAATGAATCTTCTCCTGAAGGGAGCAAAGATTGATGCCTCTGGGATCTTAGTCATAGGAGAAACATGCACCTAAAATACAAAGTTGTCTCTAGGAGAGAGATTTATAGCTTGTTAAGGGGCTTCTCAGGAGAGACTTGGATCTAAGACAAAGACGGCCTGCAGGAACCACACCTTGGCTAGCTTGGTTAGCTATCCACCTGTCTTAGTTTCTATGTAAACTTTTCCTCACATCAGGGCCTTGAAGATGGACTTGGATAAGGTGGGTAGCTAGATCACCTTATCCCTCTTTCCAATGTGTTCACATCAAATACATCCTATTTTTGATATTTATTTTTTACTGTTGATTTGGCTATTTTAATTGGTTTGTTGAGAATAGGTGTCCAAATCTGGTTTGCTGGGGCATAAGGTATCACTTAATTCCATTAACAACTGGCCCAGTGTTAGGGCAACACCACACTAACAATCTCAGAACTATCAAATGTAGATGGCCAAGTACATTTCCCTAGGGGCAAGATACTGAGCTGGAACTGGCTTGTTGGGTTCTGTGTTGTCTACATGTTTGTTCTTCCTAGATATAAGATGAGGTACTTATTGCTCTTGGCCATATAAAGTCTATAATTTGGAGAAATCACAAGAATACAAAGAATACAAGAGAAATCTTCAAAATTTAAAACAGTATGGGCATGTGGCTAGAGAAATGGCTCAGCAGTAACAAGACCAGGCTTCTTTTGCAGAGGACCTGACTTCAGTTCCCAGTACAGACTTGGTGATTCAAAACTGTTTGCAACTCCAGTTTCAGGGCTTTAGCATCCTCTACTGGCCGCCATGGGAAACAGGAACTCACAGAGCACACATATATGCAAGCAGATGTTCATATACATCAAATAAAGATATATGTATATATATTTTAAAAGAGTGCTTCAGTGATCTGCAGGTAACATATCATCGCAAGTTAGGAGATTATTTCTGCTGTAGTTAAGATATGAACAAAAAAAATAAAAATAATAGATTAATTTTAAATTTGTTGTAGAATTTCTTTTCCATTAATTCTATGTATACAAGCCATCCATTCAGTTCTTGCTTAGGCTTGAGGAACGAGAAAAATCCCAATAAAAACTGGTTAGTGTCAACAATCTCCTGACAAGTTCATAGTTGATATATTCAGTAAGCTATAATATGAGAACATAATGATTCACCATGAAGTATTCTATGTAGTTCGGGCACCTATCCTAAAAGGGCTATTGTCCCAAATGGCTTTTGTTCCAGCTGGTCTCTGATAACCAGATGAAGTGGGTATTTGTAAAATATACCCATCCTGCTTTCATTTTTGCTCAGTTCATGGAGAGTTGGTACTACTTCTGCGTTTTATAAAACAATTTGATCTGTAGCAGAATTTCGTTTCTTTTCTCACAACCCCTTCCTTCCACTTGAAAAACCTTAAGCACTAAAGACAATAGATGATCTTTCCAGCATAAATGGAGACAGCCCCTCCCACCAGCTCCTATGACCACCATGGGAAGTTTGCTCTGTTCTGTTGGGAAACTCTTCTCAAGCTATGAATCTTGTCAGTGTTAACCTAAGAAAGAAAGAGCTTGAGACTATGCTCTGCATTCTGACACAGAGAAGCAAACCAGTATTTCTGTTAAAATGGTCTGATGTGCTAGAAATTGAGGCCTCTTAACCATTAACATATTTCTTAGGGGTTAATTTCTTGTTGCTAATTCTAATAAGGGACAATTAACACTTGAGATACTTAAAGCAAACTTTTTAATAATGGTCTTCGAAAGCTTCATACAATGTAGTTTAGTGAGCTTTACCCCACTTTCCCCAAATCCTCCAGCTCCCATCCCCCCAACTCTGTGTACTCTTTTTCAACAAACAAATAAATAAACATGCGTCAGGCCTGATTTGTGCAGGCCATAAACTTCTCGTGTGCCAGCCCTTCCACTGGAGCATGGTAGATTTATCAAGAGACACATTGTTAAAGAGCATAGACTTCCATCTCCCAGCAGATATCAATTGCCAATAGTTCTTCAGTTCCTGGGAAGACTTCATGCCACATATCCCTGACACACATACACACACATACACAACCCTGGAATGCTGGGATTTTGTCTAGCTTGAACATGCATAGCTCTTTTTTTTTCTTATTTATTTATTTCTTTTTATTTTATTTTTATTATTAGTTACATTTTATTAACTCTGTATCCAGGTGTATCTTGCTCCCTCATTCCCTCCCAATCCTACCCTTCCTCCCTCCTCTCCTCCCTGCCCCTTTCCAAGTCCACTGATAGGGGAGGAGCTCCTCCCCTTTCCTCTGACCCTGGTTTATCAGGTGTCTTCAGGACTGGTTGCAAAGTCCTCCTCTGTGGCCTAGCAGGGCTGCTGCTCCCGTGAGGGAGTGGGGAGGTCAAAGAGCCCGCATATGACATGCATATCTCTTATGCACCGTTTCACAGCTCTTGTGAGTTCAAATCTACAACTCCTCAGGTATAGTCAGAAAACACTGTTCCCTTTGAGTCATCTAGCACTCTGGTTCTTCGTTTTGTTTTCTTTGTCTATTTGTTTGTTTGTTTGTTTGTTTGTTTTTGTTTGTCCTGCCTCCTTTTCCCCAACTCTTCCTAAAACCTGGGAAGAATGGTGTGTTATAGATGTGATATTAGGAGTGAACATTCTCTTCCTTCCTGAACCTTGATCAGTCATGGGTCCTTTCACTGATTTCCATCTTCTGCAAAAAGAAGCTTCTCTGATGAATGTTGAGATATGCTCTAATCTATGAATGTAACAATATAAGTAGCTGGTTTAATAACAAACCCTGGAAGCAAAGACAAACACTGAAGAAACAGGACTTCTGAAACTAAAATGTTTCTCTACAGCAAAGGAAACATTCTTTTGCGTGAAGACACTTCCTACAAAATAGGGAAATTCTTACCAGTTATACATGTGAAAGCATTTTGAGGATAAATCAGTAGATATAATAGTTGATGCTACCTGCTTAATTATGTGATGCATGCTATAATTAGTGTCTGGTAAAATACATCTTTAGAATAGTAAATATATTAAATTTTACACATACACAAAAATCTTTAAAATAAGATATTCATATAGTTCCTTTATCTGTACAACATAATATAAATTCAAGATTCTCAAATAAAGACAGGTGTGAATTTCAGGGTATTGAACTTTGATCATAACATATTTGGAGAATGATGAGAAATTTGATGTTTAAGAAGTAATGCACCCAGAATTGCTAAAACAATCCTCTACAGTAAAATATCTTCTGGCAGTATCTCCATCCCTGATCTCAAGCTGTACTATAGAGCATAATACTAAAAACTGCATGGTACTGACATAGAAACAGACTGGTGGGTCAATGGAATCGAATAGAAGACCCTGAAATAAATCCATACACTTATGGACACCTGATTTTTTACAAAGATGCCAAATCCACTCAATGGAAAAAAGAGTGCATCTTCAACAAATGGTGCTGGTCTAATTGGATGTTTACATGTAGAAAAATGCAAATACAACCATACTCATCACCCTGCACAAAACTAAAGTCCAAGTGGATCAAAGATCTCAACATAAAACCAGACACATTAAATTGGTTAGAAGAAAAAGTGGGGAAGAGCCTTGAACTCATTGGCACAGGAGACAACTTCCTGAACAGAACACCAATAGCACAGGCTCTAAGATCAATATTCAATAAATGGGACCTCATAAAACTGAAAAGCTTCTGTAAAGCAAAGGACAGCTTTACAGCTGCCTACAGATTGGGAAAGGATCTTCACCAACCCTATATCTGGCAGAGGACTACTATCCAGTATATATATATAAAGAACTCAAAAAATTAAACAGCAACAAATCAAGTAATCCAATGAAAAAATGGGGTACACAGCTAAAGAGAGAATTCTCAATAGAGGAATATCAAATGGCAGAGAAACACTTAAAGAAATGCTCAACATTCTTACTCATCAGGGAACTATAAATCAAAATGACCCTGAGATTTCACTTTACACCAGTCAGAATGACTAAGATCAAAAACTCAAGTGACAACACATGCTGGAGAGGCTGTGGAAAAAGGGGAACCCTCCTCCACTGCTGGTGGGAATGTAAACTTGTACAACCACTCTGGAAATCAATCTGGTGCTTCCTCAGACATCTAGGTATAGTGCTTTCTCAAGATCCAGGTATACCACTCCTAGGCATATATCCCAAAGAGGCTCAAGTACACAATAAGGACATTTGCTCAACCATGTTTGTAGCAGCTTTTTTTGTAATAAGCAGAAGCTGGAAACAACCCAGATGCCCTTCAACTAAGGAATAGATACAGAAATTGTGGTATGTCTACACAATGGAATATTACTCAGCAATAAAAAAAAAAAACAAGGATATCATGAAATTTGCAGGCAAATGATGTGAACTGGGAAGTATCATCCTGAGTGCTATCCCAGAAACAGAAAGACACACAAGGTATATACTCACTCATATAGACATATAAAATAGGATAACCTACTAAAATCTGTACACCTAAAGAAACTAATCAAGAGGGAGGACTCTGGCCAAACGTTCAATCCCCATCCAGAAAGGCAAAGAGGATAGACATCAGAAGAAAGAGAAAACAGAGAACAAGTCAGGAGCCTGCCACAGAGGGCCTTGGAAGGGCTCTGCCCTGCAGAATATCAAAGCAGATGCAGAGACTTATGGCCAACACTTGGGGAGAGTTCAGGGAATCTTATGAAAGAAGTGGGAAATAGTGAGATCTGGAGAGGGCAGGAGAGCAACAGATCCAAATAATCTGGGCACAGTGGTCTTTCCTGAGGCTGATAATCCAACCAAGTACCATGAATGGAGATGACCTAGGACCTCTGCACAGATGTGGCCCATAGCAGTTCAGTGTCCAAGTGGGTTCTATAGTAATGGGAATAGGGACTGTCTCTGACATGAACTGATTGGCTTGCTCTTTAATCACCTCCCCTTGAGGGGGGAGCAGCCTTGCCAGGCCACAGAGGAAGAGAATGCAGCCACTCCTGATGAGACCTAACAGACTAGGATCAGAAGGAGGGAAAAGAGGACCTCCCCTTTCAGTGGACTTGTAGAGGGACATGGGCGCAAAAGGGGGAAGAAGGAGGGATTGGGACAGGAGGAGGGAGGGAACTACAGAGGTATATAAGATTAATAAAGTGTAATTAATAAAGAATTTAATAAAAAATTTTAAAAAGCAAAAAAAAGAAGTAATACACAAGCTATAGAAAGAAAAGTTTGTAAAATTAACATCCGTTCATATTTTTTAAAATGCACTGATAGACATAGTGAGATAGATAGGTTTATATTTTCATAAATTTTTACTTAGGAACAGTTTTACAAAGTACATATATATATATAATTTATATTCAATAAACTTGTAATGAATAAAATTATTTTCTGTTAACATATCAGTGGGCTAATATAAATTTATGCATAGTTCACAAACATGACACTAAGTAATTTCAGGAAGTAAACTATCCCAAAAAGAAGCTAACTGAGACTCATTGAAGGAAGCAATTAGAATACTTTTGTCAATATTAAATAGGAAGGAGTTAACCATAGAGTGATATTTAAGTTCACCATGTGTAGTCAATATTTTAACAATTCACTTGGAATATTCAGAAAATGAAAACTATCAAGAGAAAGGTAAAGGGAAACATAGAAACGAACAGAGACTACACACAGAATTAGGGTTGCTTTACATTAAGACAACAAAGATAAAAGACTGGTCATGTAGACCCTATCCCTTAGCCAGACTAGTGTATTCAACTTTTCATAGAATGGAAAACCACTGGAAGAAATTCTGCAACAATGTAAAGTGATCTGATTTATTCTTTAAACTATGGATTGGCAGAAAACAAATGTTGCATATTAAATGTCCAAGGCTGCAGTACAGAAAGAAAATCAATATCTCATGAAGATGAAGAAAACTGGAGAGAGTTGAGATGTGTTTTACTATTGATATGAACAAACCCTTCTTAGTAAACAGTTTTAGGAACTGAGAAAATACTATGTTTTAAGAAGGACAGTCAGCTTCAGTATGAGCCATTGGCATAGGTGATGAATTTCCCCTGAAATACAGATAACAGTCATTTTGTGGAGTGTAATTAATTCTTTCAAATGAGAAATAGTCACCAAAGATGACTAAGTAGGGAAGTTATATGACTGCATCTAAATTTTCTGTGGGCAATACAGTAAAACTGTAGAGAAAGTAGGATAAGGTGGGGTCCCAGGCAACTTAGAACACATTGAAAATCCATCCAGGGAACATGAAAAGCTCCCAGGTGGTTCCAGATTTCACATTTCCTAAATAAAGAAATGAACAGTGGTTCATTTCATTGTGGTTAACGGTTTGGAGAAAACTAGTTGTTATTTGACACAAATACAAGAGTCTCCTAATTCAGGACCATGTGAGTGACCTACTTCTTTATTCTAAAGGGATCTTTAATTTTCTGGACAAGAAAGTACAGAGAAAGTAATATGTGAGGTGGAAAATTACAGTGAAAAGTGTAAAATTAATAAATGATAGAGTTAAGTTTTATTAACAAGATGACAGAAGAATCAGCTACACATCACTATTGAATATGGCCCTAGGAAAATACTTGAAAAAATATAAGTGACAATAATACTTCCAAATTTAGTTTAAAGAATGTGGTTAGCATAAAATAATTTCTGATGTGATATAATTGTGCATACTAGAAGAACAGTTGACCCAGTTCATATAGATTGACTAGAAACTCAATACACTGAGTAAGAACTTAGTTTTCTGTAAAATGAAAACATAGGCACCATAAAAACTAGCTATTAGCTATTTTTTGGTTCTGTTTTTCATATTTGCACATCAGTGTTTATTACAATTTTTTACCTAATAGCTAAGTTATGGATATATTACAGGTTTTCAAAAGCAGAATATGTATAGAGAAAATGTGGTGTATTTTGCAATGGAAGTTATATTTTTCAGTCAAAAGAAATAAATAGATATCATTTTTAGGAATATGAAAATAATATGCCTAAGTAAATTTAGTCAGACTTAAAATTTTTGGATGTTTTCTTTTATTTGTTGTCTCTAAACTGTAGATAGATAGATAGATAGATAGATAGATAGATAGATAGATAGATAGATAGATATACATAAATAAATAACTGTACATATGAACTAAAAGTAGAGGCAAGACTGTCTAGGTATATAAAAGGCACTAATAAAAGCAGGAAGAAAGAGTACAAGCTGAGAAGAAAAGTTATTTTCAAATTAAATTGATGGATACATAAACATTGCCTTATATTTGAGTTGGGCACTTACATATACTATCCTGTTAGGACTGTTTCCCTGTATTCCCTAGATTCTGGAGTGCTTGTTTTCATTTGCATTTAATTTTAGTAAGTTTTGTGTTCATGTATTCAATAATCAGTTCATTGTTGTACATTCCAAACTGCATTGTTTATTGTCTATGGTTGTATATATTTTCTAAGGTTTCTCATGTTGTTGATATCAATCTTTATTCCATTGCACTCTGATACAAGGGGTTATTTCAAATTCCCTACACTGGTAAAACTGTGTTTTGTATCCCAGTGTGTGGTCTGCTTTAAATATAGTCTCATGAGCTGCTAAGAAGAATGAATCTTCTCTTGTGTTTGGGTGGAATGTCCTGTAGATAGGTCAGTATGCAGTATAATGCCATTTAGGCCCAAAGTTTCTCGGTGTTTTTGTTGGTTGGGCTGGTGAAAGTGTGGTACTGAAATTACCCATTACTCTTAGAGAAAACTCTGTGGCATTATGTAAAGTACCATTTGTTTTATGACAATTGACAAACTGAAAAAACATAAAAAGTTAGCAAATTACATATTCAATGTCATGCTTGCATATAGAACAAAGAACTCTTAAAATACATGAACAAACAAATAATTGGAAAACATGCAAAAAGAAATATCACACTAAAGTAAAGACAAATAAGTGCATAAAAAACATGCTCAGTATCCTTTTCCATTCACCCCTTTTCATTAAGAACAAATGAATTTAAAACAAATGCAGTATCACCAAAAATATAGTCAGAACTAACAGAATAAAACAGAAATGCCTGGGAAAATCAGAAAGATGGGTCAGTCATACATTGTTAGTAACAATGTGTTACAGATTCTCTAGAAGTGTTTTGCAAGTTCCTAAATTTAAAAAAAAAACAAACAGAAAAAACTAAGCTGTAAAATATCATCATGCATGGGGTAGTTACGCTTATGAGCATTTATTATAAAGTCACAAAAATTTAATAGCTCATTTATTTATAATAGTTCTGAAATAAATTTTGAAAGCTCAAATATTGACTAATAATGGAACTGCTTAAAAAGAGGACCCAGGGTAAGATGATCAATCCTCACTTAGCTAGACAAATGGGACGGATATTGAATGTAGGAGAAAACAAGCAACAGGACAGGAGCCTACCACAGAGGGCCTCGGAAAGACTCTACCTAATAATGTATCAAAGCAGATATTAAGACTCACAACCAAACCTTCAGCAGAGTGCAGGGAATCATATGAAAGAAGGGAGAGTTGGTAAGACTTGGAGAGGACAAGAGCTCTGCAAAGACCAAATAGATCAGGGCACAGGGGTCTTTTATGAGACTGTTTCTCCAAGCAAGAACCATGTATGGATATAACCTAGAACCCCTGCTCTGATATATCCCATGGTAGCTCAGTATCCAACTGGGTGTCCTAGTAAGGGGCACAGGGACTATTTCGGTCATGAACTCAATGGCTGGCTCTTCCACCCTCCTCCCCACCCCCCAAGGGAGGAGCAGCCTTGTTAGAGCTCAAAAGAGGACATTGCAGCCAGCCCTGAAGGGACATGATAAGCCAGGGTCAGATGGAAGGGGAGGAGGTCCTCCCTTATCAGTAGATTTGGAAAAGGGCAGGGGGGAGATGAGGGAAGGATGGGGAGAGTGGGAGGGAATGAGAGAGGGGGCTATGGCTGGGATACAAAGTATATAACCTGTGAATAATATAAAAATAAATAAATTTAAAAAATAAAAACATCACATTTGCCAGGAAAAAAAGCGATAAAATATTTTATGGCATACCCATCAGGAACAAGAAAGAACACAATAAATTGTTATTAACTATAGTTTTCAAATTTTACAATAAATCTGAGTAACTTATTACTTGAGTTGAATTGAAACTCTGTAGCAAAAATCATAGCAATGTGATGAGGCAATATGTAAGACAATTAGATAGATTTAGTCAGTCTACAATACAATATAGTTCAAAACATACTTTTTCCACAATAATTATGTATACTTTATAACTGTCAATTAAAAAGAAACCATTGGTACAAGCAACAGTTGGACGAATTTCACATGAATTTTGCTGAGTGAAAAACTAGCATTGACAAATTTACATACATGATGTGGCATTCTGAATAGAGAGATAAGAAATATATAAGTAATTACTGAAGAGAATTGGAAAGGATATGAAGGAAATGTAGTATGTTCATAAAAATTTCATACGGCATGATTATATGCATGATTATGCAATTGTATGAGTATAATCTCACAATTAACACAGAGTTATCTTGCAATTGTAGTAGTGGCCCCCCAAAATCTATAAATTATTTTTGAAATTAATAATTTTTGCATTCACATATCAATGAATGTATATAAAATTAATAAATTTTAAATAAGTCTGGAGGTTTATATAGGCATTAATTTTCGAGTTGTGACATACTACCATTATGCAAGAGGTGTACAGTATTTCTCTATATTATTTAAGCTACATATAAATTAAAATTGTTTCAAACTAAATAATTTAAAGAAAAAAAAACAACAGCTGTTGTCATCCTAGGGAGACCATGGAAGGAGGCTGAATACTAATAGTGTGAATTATGTCAGTGAGAAAATTCATGAAAAAGTTATTTTAGGATTTCACAGATTACATCATCTGAGTTCTTTATATTCTTGGCTTGAAGATGTTTGGGCAAGAAAAGAAAAAAAACTGGAATCAAATACTAAAAGGGTTCACTTATTTTTCTTTACTGAGAGGAGTTTTATATTTATGGTAAGTTCTGGACCCAAGATGATTCTATATACTACAGTGAGAGTGGTACACCACCTTTCATATTTGGGGTTATCATTGCCATGATGAAACACCATGACCAAAGTAACTTGGGGAAGAAAAGGGTTTATTGGCTTAAGTTTCCAAGTCACTGAGCATCGTCTAAGGAAGTCAAGACAGGAAAAGGAACAGGGCAGGAAACTGGAGTTGATGCAGAGGCCACGGAGAAAGAGTGCTAATTGGCATGAACTGCATGGCTTGCCCAGTCTGCCTTCTTAAAGTTTAAAGTACTACCAGCCCCCTCTCCCCCAAAATGCTTGTGGCTTATATTTGAGGACTTTCAAAAACAATTGTAACATTTTAGTGTTACATGCAATGTTCCTTACAGAGGAAAAATTAGCTGACTTCACTTTGAATTAAGGCTAAGCTAATATGAATTTCCTCACCATAACTTTTTCTTTCTTTCTTTACTATTTTTTCTTTCTTTCTTCCCTTTCCTCCTTCATTTCTTCCTTTATTTCTCTTTTTTCCTTCTTTCTTTTCTTCCTTTCTTTTTCTTTTATTTCTCCCTTCCTTCCCTTTTTTCTTTTCTCTTTCTTTCTTTCTTTCTTTCTTTCTTTCTTTCTTTCTTTCTTTCTTTCTTTCTCTATTTCTTTCTTTGTCTTTGTTTCAAAAGGGTTTCTCTGTGCAATTCTGGCTGTCCTGGAACTCCTGTAGACCAGGCTGACTTCAAATTTAGAGATCTAGCTTCATCTGCCTTGGGAGACCTGGGTGTAAAGGCATATGCCACCACAACCTGGCTATCCATTACTTCTTAACTATTGTGATTTCAGTCAAGTGTGAGTTTTATTTATATTGATTATTTATTTATTTAACACACACTAATAATAAGACAATGGTATTTCTGCACGTTAAAAATTTAAATTTGTTACTAAATTGTATGAAACTTTCATCCTTCTATATCTATTTATCATCTAGCTACCTATCTATAGTATATCATCTATCATCACCTATCACCTACCTACCTTTGATTTATCTCTATGACATATTCACTATGTATTTTACTATGTCAAGTTTAATATCTCTGCCTTTATTTTTCTATCTTTGTTGAGATTTGGATACTTAAATTAAGCTTCCTATTTCACAATACAAACTTTTTAAACAGGGAGTTGTATGTTCCCTTCAATTATAATGACTCTAGGGTCCTAATGTGGTAGTTAACTGAAATTTTCTTATTTCAGTGATGAAGGAGAAGGACACTCAGATGATTTGTATGAAAATGTGAGAAGCAACTAATGCACTTCCTGACTTCTTTGAGATATTTCTTGTATCATTTGAACATTTGGTTTTTAAGCAGGACTTGACTTTGACTTTTTTCCCCTTAAGCACAGACTACATTTTATCTTATCTTAAAATTTTCCTCCAGAGTGGTTGTACAAGTTTGTATTCCCACCAGCAGTGGAAGAGGGTTCTGCTTTCTCCACAACCTCTCCAGCATATGTTGTCACTTGAGTTTTTGATTTTAGCCATTCTGATGGATGTAAGGTGAAACCTCAGGGTCATTTTGCTTTGCATCTCCCTGATGGCTAAGGATGTTGAGCATTTCTTTAAGTGTTTCTCTGCCATTCTATATTTCTCTATAGAGAATTCTCTGTTTAGCTCTTTACCCCAAATTTTATTGTATTATTTGATTTGTTGCTGTTTAACTTCTTTAGTTCTTTATATATTCTGGATATTAGCCCTCTGTCCGATATAAGGTTGGTGAAGATCCTTTCCCAGTCTGTAGGCTGTCATCGTGTTCTGACAACAGTTTTGCTTTACAGAAGCTTTTCAGTTTCATGAGGTCCCCTTTATTGATTGTTGATCTCAGAGCCTGTGCTGTTGGTGTTCTGTTGAGGAAGCTGTCTCCTGTACCAATGAGTTTTAGGCTCTTCCCCACTTTTTCTTCTAAAAAATTTAATGTGTCTGGTTTAATGTTAAGGTCTTTGATCCACTTGGTTTTGTGCAGCGTGATAAATATGGATCTATTTTCATTTTTCTGCATGTAGACATCCAATTGATTCAAATGGGTTCCCTAGTAAGGGGAAGACGGACTGTCTCTGACATGAACTTGGTGGCTGGTTCTTTGATCACCCCCCACCCCCTGAGGAGGAGGAGCCTTGCCAGGGCACAGAGAAGGACATTGCAGCCAGTCCTGATGAGACCTGATAAACTAGAGTTGGATGGAAGGGGAGGTGGACTTCCCTATTGGTGGACTTGGAGAGAGGCATGGGAGGAGATGAGAGAGGGAGGGTGGGATTGGGAGGAAATGAGGGAGGGGGCTACAGCTGGGATGCAAAGAGAATAAAATGTAATTAATGTAAAAATAAAAATTGCCTCAGTGTTTGCCACTCTTCCAAAGGATGTTCAGCTCCTAACAACAACAATCAGGTGATTCACAGCTGCCTGAAAGTCCAGTTTCAGGGGATCCAAAATCTTTCCCAAAGAATTCAAGGAGCAGTCATACTCATGTGACATGCATGCACAGAGACACACTCTCCCCACCCCACATGTTTATAAAATCTGGGATATATGCCAGTGTGTGGAGGGAGAAAATGCACAAAAGAAATGCATTTTATTACAATTTCAAGAATAAAAAGTATATATATATATATACACATATATATACATATATAAAGTATATGTAAAAGTGTATATATATATATATATATATATATATATATGGAGAGATTTAAAATTTCAAAATTTGGCCTGAAATTAACTGTTCTGTTACACTTTTAGGATGTAGTTTATGTTCTACTACATATATTAGTGAACCTTCATGTAAAATGAAAGTCTGTTGCTTAAAAATAGCATGTCTTTTTTCCTACAGTTTTAAAAATTACAAAATAGTTATAGATATGGGGATGTTTGCCCAGTCAGATGTGGCAATATCCCCGGGAAGCCTAAAGGGTTCACCAGCTCTGTGCACCTTGGCACAGACATTTATTGAAAACAAATCTTTTTTGCCCCTTATTCCATTAACATTTTAAGAGCAACTACGTTTATAGACTCACTGTGGTGAATTAGCCTCTAAATGATGTATGAAATGAAATATCCCTGCCAACTTCAGATAATGAGCTGAGTTCCTTTATGCTCAGTTACTTCTTTGAATGTGTGTATGTTCAATCTATTTAACTTTCCTGTATCTTCTACTACACGCATTATTTTTTCCCCAAAAACTTCTTCAAACGATGGCAAGTTACAAGAACCATCGTATAAAGGAACATTGGATATTAGCCATATAATATAGGATAAGCATAAAAATTTAGCCCTAAAGAAGATAAACAACAAGGAAGACCCTAGGGAAGATGCTTAAATCCTGATTCAGAAGGGCAAACAGGATAGACATCAGAAGTAGGAAAAGACAAGAACAGGACAGGAACCTTCCACAGAGTACCTCTGAAAGACTCTACCCACCAGGGTATCGAAGTACATGCTGAGACTCATAGCCAAAATTTGGGTAGAGTACCAGAATCCTTTTGGAAGAAAAGGGACATAGAAAGACCTGGAGAGGACAGGAACTCCACAAGGAGAAAAGCAGAGCCAAAATACCTGGGCCCAGGGGTTCCAACAGAGACCAATACTGCAACTAAAGACCATGCATGGAGAGGTCCTAGACCCCGTGTTCAAAGGAAGCCCATTGGTGCTCAGTTTCCAAGTGGGTTCTCTATGAATGGGAACAGGGACTGTCTCTAACATGAACTCAGTGGCTTGCTCTTTGATCACCTCCTCCTGGGGCGTACAAGCCTTTCCAGGCCACAGAGGAAGATGATACAGCCAGCCCTGATGATCCCTGATAAGCCCTGGCCAAATAGAAGGAGAGGAGATCCTTGTCTATCAGGGGACTAGGGAAAGGGCATAGGGGGAGAAGAGGGAGGGTGGGTAGGACTGTGAGGAGACAAGGGAGGGGGCTGCAGCAGGGATACAAAGTGAATAAATTGTAATAAATATATAAATAAAATTAAATGAAAAAGAGTCTAATTTAGGAAATTTCATCCTGACATTGAGCTGCATCTCACATACTAGTTAGGAGTAGGAGTATGTTGTTTCCTCTGACCATAAATATCACAACTACCTAACAAAGTCACCCAGATTATCTTCTAAGAAAACAAAGTCCAGTCAAAGTTCACTTTGCAAGCATGAAATAGTTCAACTATTAGAAGTTTCAAGGGGAAATTTTAACCTAATATATATATACACTAAAACTAGTACACACTATTTAAAAATACAGTTTTTCTCTTTTAAAAGTAAGAATTGATTATTTTAAATACTTTCAAATATCTCATCCAAAAACTTAATATTTAAATCAATAAAATGACAAGTAGATTTCATAAGAAGACACAATTCTGATTGGTAACCCATTTCTTAATCACTTTTTGTTGTCTATAATCCAATCTAGTCTCCATGTCAGAAGCTCAACATAAAGAATGCCTTAGTAAAGAATAAAATCTTTGTATAGCTACTGTCTAGTAGGTGTAGTGAAAAGGTGCTAGTGAAAAGTTATTTTTAATTAACACTTTACCTTGAATTATTTTTACACTGTTCTATGTCAAATTGGTTATATTTTTTCTAGAAAAAAGTAGCTATTACTGAAAAATACTTTTTCGAAAAATGAGTTGCAATTTGAAAATATATGAAACATCCTTATTTTGTCCACATAAACCAACTTATGCTTAACCGGAGAGATTATTGACACATGTCTCTATTGGTCTTTCTTTTTTGATTAAATTTTAATTATTTATAAATTACAGATTGTTCACTTTGTCTCCCAGCTGTAGTTTCCCCTCTCCTCCCCTCCCAATCTCACCCTCTCTCTCTCATCTCCCCCTATGCCCCTCTCCAAGTCCACAGATAGGAGAGGTCCTCTCCCCTTTCCATCTGACCCTAGCTTATCCGGTCTCATCAGAACTGGCTGCATTGTCCTCCTCTGTGGCCTGTCAAGGCTGCTCCCCCATCTGGGAAAGGTGGTCAAAGAGCCAGCCACTGAATTCAAGTCAGAGACAGTCCCTGTTCCCCTTCCTAGGATACTCACCTGGATACTGAGTTGCCATGGGCTACATCTGAACCGGGGTTTTCATCTTTTGTGCATGCTGTTGGGTGGAATCTATGAAGGAATACTGCAGAATGCTCTAGGGAAAAATTTTGTAAGTAATAGAAAACAGAAAATGGAGTAGCAGTTAACTACAGTATATTTGGAAGGGAGACAAAGAAAAAGCCTGGAAAAGCTTTGGGTGATGCTCAAGTGAGGAGCCCAACAATTGGATCCTTATATTGAACATTAAGAGAATGTGTTCTGTTCCTGGTGCATGGGACACCCAGGATGCAGCTGCTTTCTAGCTAGGAGCAATTCCCCATGAAAATCTCCCCTGCAAGCCAAACTTCAGAGTCAGAGTGTAAAGAGGTGATCTAGGTTGTTTATTGGACATTCTCCATCACTGGCTACTCGGTGTGCTCCTCAAATCCAGTTGTTTCATAAGACAGTTCATTCAATCAGTGAACAATTTATTCAAAGTCCTGTTTAGTAATGTTTCTGAATTAATGTGAAAGGAAATGAGTGGGATGGATTTCATAGCAACTGCTGGTTATTCTTGGGGCCATAGTAGATATGTGTTCCTAATTTCTCTATAACTCAAACAAGAATTCCTCAGTCTTCTTTTTAACACAGGTGCTAGAGTGGGCAGCTTAATATATAAAATGTGCTAGTACTTGATTCTTGAGTTGCCCAGAAACTCTAGTCATGATGGTCTATTTCCTTTATATTTTTACCTTAAAATGTGGCCAAAACATCAAGAAGTTTTCTAATATACCAGCAGAATCTAATGCTCATATTGTCTTTTCTTATGCATTGTTAGAGCAACACTAGTTTTTCAAAATGATGACAGTCTCTCCCTGTGATAAATTTTCTTTCTTTCTGAATTTTGGCACAAAGAATGCAGTGCAACTAGGGATACTATTAGCTTAAAGTTTGGTGAAATTATTGCTGTACTAGTTAATGGAAGTGTTTATACTTTGGAGAGAGTAAACTACAGTTTTGAGGTAAAGTTATACAATTGAGTCAATGCATCAATGTACTCTAGAGCCTATGTGTGAAACCAAAAGACTAACTGGTCAAAAATGCCAATAGTCTTGAGATTAGAAAACCCTTGTGTGCATTAGAACATTGGAGTAGAAGGTTCTCACATAGGTAAAATGTGATATGATTTTTAGGTACAATGGTATTTCTTTATTCTTGGCATAATACAATTTCTCTGGCCAGAAATAATCTAACATGGTCTGATGTCTTGCTCAATCAACATTTTATAAGACCTTATAATAATGAATCTTTCATAATAGTGATTGACTTTTACAAAGATTTATGTTCAATTAGGGGACTGGTATTAGTTTCTACAAGTTTTGAGGATCAGCAATAATAATATCTACATTGCCTTGAAGAATAGAGGCCTAAAATGTTCCATCCATTAACTGATGTACTGTGTTACATATATTTTACTGCCAGTTTGAAACATTCTAGATTTATCAGAAAAGATAAGGTTTTAATTGCAAAATTGCCCAAGTCACATTAGCCTATGTCGATATTTTTAAGACATTGTTGTAACTAACGATTGATATGAGAAGGTCAAATCCACTGTTGGCAGCATCATTCCTAGGAGGTACAGATGTACCTGACAGTTATATGAAAAATAGCAGAACATGAGCCTGTAAGCAGAGTTCCCACTTTTTCTACTTCATTTTCTGCTTGCCTTCCCTGGATGATGGCCTGTAATACCTGGAAAGTCAATCATTTCCAACAACCGTTACTCCTGTTTATCCCATGGTGTAAAAATCCCTGCGATGAGAATGAGAAACCAGAAGTTCATTTATGGGGAGGAGGAAGAGATGCTGTGCCTGGAGCTCTTAACCAGGATTCTACTTTTATCTATCAACTGTTTGCTCCTTGTTCTCTTTTGCTTTCCCCATGCTTAATAAATGCAGTCATTTAAAGAAAATTGGTAAATATCGCTATTGTAACTCCTTCCCCTTCTCCAACAGAAAAGGGTATTAATATTTTTGTAACTTAGAAATACAAAAACCGCATTATGCTACACCAAATTTTAAGAAGTTCATCTGTCTTATATTTGGAATCTAAAGATAATAATATAAATGTAGAAAGCGTTAATTGTTGATGTTCCACATGTTTTATCCAAAAGAAATCAAGAAGATTTTTTTTCTAAGCACAAGAGTTGGTTTCAGAGTGGCATGTACCGCTTCCTTCTTCTGTCGTGTCATGATGCTATATTAGTATGCCTTGAATTATTGTAGTCCTTAAAGAGAGGACCAGGTCAAAATTGCAACTGTTGAGTCTATGCATGGAAGAGATGAGTTTGAGGCAGATTATTGAATTATAGTTGTAGAGCCCTCATGCACAAGGTCACTGCCCTTGTGAAAGCTCTCAGGAATGCATCATTACTCTTACCAGAGGAGCATACAATGAGAAGTGACAATCAGCCAGGGAAAGGGCACTTACTAGGTAGCCAGGTCTATATGTGCCATGTCCATGAGAAATATGTTTGTAATACTTACAATATTTAGCAATAACACCATAAAAATTGAGAGACAATTTTTCTTCTTTTATTATTATCATCATTTATTACAATTTATTCAGTTTGTATCCTGGCTGTGGCCCTCTCCTTATCACTGAAATCCCGTAGCTGAAAATAGTAATGCTTACAAAATAAAACTCCATTAGTTCATAAGTTTTAGTTTCTTCGCTTTTAGCATGAAAATGTTTTATGTTCTCAAAGAAGAAATTCTGGAGAAGCCCTCAATATTGTCACTTAATCAGGTGAATTCTACTTTCTAAACTAATGCCTTCAAACACACACAAACAAACTACACACTCAATATTGAATTACTCATTAAGTTTATGGATCTATTACAAATTTTCAATATGTGTTTTATAGGTATGGGAGAGCATATGGACCTTTAATCCTCTTTGCATTAATTTCTCTGATGGAAGGTGTCCTGGATCCAGATGTTTGATACCAGTATTTATTGAAGTATTCATTGATATGCATAATATAGTCATTATCATAGAAAATAAATCCCTCTATTTATAATTAATCTGTATGTGTGTGACCATTTCTTTACTTAAATTTATTAATTTTTGCTTTGTGTTCAGTAACATTAAAGTTAAATAACATGCCTTCAGGGTTTATTGGCAGGTCAACTTGTTGAGCAGTGGTAGGAAATCAACTTAACATAAAATACTTTTCAAATGACAAAACTCCACATGCATTGCCAAATTACCTTTTTTTTTCCCTAAAGCATTGAAAAGCCAGTATTTTGTAATTAATTGGTTCTTGCATTCTTTATTTTTCTAGGTGATGATTGATCATTTTTATTGCAATAATTTTACATGCCAATGATACTTTAACTCAAAATATTAAATGCATTGTTTGAACTAGTAGTATGTTACATCAGTTTTCTTTAAATTACCTCTTTTCTGAAATTTTGTGTATTATTTGAATGTGGGCCTGCACGTGTTTATCTGCACCAACTACTTGATGGTTTTAATGAGATACCTGCTGTGACAGCTGGGAATCAAATGCAGGCCTCTTCAGGAGCAGTGAATGTTCTCAACTCTAAGCCGTATCTTAAGCCTTAAATCACATGCATTTTTTTAAACTTCATACATGAATACTGTATTTTTATCATTCTTACCGTTCCTTTCCTGCCTAATTTCATCTATGTCCTCATGCGTCCACGCTTTTAATCTCTTATTCTTTAATTACTGTTCTAGCATAGGCATATATGTGTGTGTATGTATATATACAATCTACTAAGTCCACTTAGCATTACCTTTATGTCTGAGCCTAGAGTTGAATACTTGTCAACTCATCTATGTTTATTAGTTTTTCATCAATTGGACACAAGCTAGGGTTACCTAAGAAGAGGGACCTTACAATAATAAATACATCTAACACACTGGCCTGAAGCAAGTCTCTGGAGACTTCTCTTAGTTAATATTTGATGTGGGAGAAACCATTCACTATGGACAAGTGGCCCTGGGTTGTATAAGAAAGCAAGCTGAAAAACCCATAAAAACAAGCCAGTAAGTGTTCTAATCCCATATTTTCTGCTGCAGTTCCAGCCTTCAGGTTCCTATCCAAACTATCCTCAGTGAACTGGGACTTAGGATATGTAGGCTAACTAATTCCTTTTCAAGTTAAGTTACATTTGGCCATGGTCTTAATCACAATGAGAGAAAGCTAACTAGAACATCATTCCTGGAAAAATACGATTCTCTCTCTCTCAGGATCAATTGACAACCTGTAATTCTTTATATAGGAATAAGAACTTGAGGTACTTATCTTGTCAACAATGAAGTGTAAACTAGTATTTTCATTATGGCAGTTTTGCTAAGGCAACCGTACTGTTGAAATTTCATGGAAACATTTTCCCTGTCACATCTTGGTGATACTATCTAGTAAAGGTCATTCTGTTTTTTCTGGCTTTTAAATTTTTTTCTACCTCAATTTCAGCAATGTTCCCTGAGTTTTAGGTTTAGCTCTTTTGAGGATGTATCAGTTAAGTTTGAGTATTATACTAACATTCATTTTCTACATTCACCAGATGTGAATCTCTGTAGCAGTCTCTCTGTATTGCAAAAGAAGTTTCTTTGAGGAGGAGTGAGAGCTACAAATATCTGTGAGTATAAAGATAAGTATTTAGAATACAATTAGAAATTATAGTAAGTCAGGAAAGTGTCAGATTATGTTCTCCTCTAGTGTGTGTGGCCTCCCTAACTATGGATAGTTGATTAATGTTACACTACCAGACGTGGATTCCCTCCCATCAAATAGGGCTTAAGTCATATTAGATAGCTGTTACTTACATCCAAGATAAAGTGCCATTATTGCATTGCAAAGCAAATGAAATCATGAAGTTGGTAGATAAGTTAATAGAGCTTGAGAAAAATTAATACTAGACATACAGCTTATTTGTAGATTCTAACTCCAAATTTTTAGATTTGCTTATGGCTTGAAATCTCCAAAAAGAATAAAAGGAGGGGAGTCATGATATCATGATCAAGGGAAGAAGAGAGCTCCACAGAGCAGAGGATAGTTCAATATAGGAACTATGAAGTGGACAATGGGGGAAATGGAGCTTTAACTACAGAAGGGGAGGGACAGAAGAAAGAGGAGGAAGGAAAGATGAACAACACTAGGGATGTTTGGAAAAAACATAAAGAAACAGACTGTAGTAGAAGTTTACTTAAAATTTTATAGACAACTCATATATAACACAATACATACATATATGCATTTATGTATATATGTGTATTGATTTTTGTTCTCAAATGCAGTTATACCAGTTGTGTGATTGTGAGCCTTCCAAGATCAATCAATACACTTTCTAATAAAACTCTCAGTTTATTCTCAGGCATGGGAAATCTTCTCTCAAATTGTTGAGCAGGGAAATAGAAGAATTTCACAAATAACATTGGTCATTGCCCTTGCCCTTGACTGCCTTCTAGAACTTGAAGATAAGATGATATTTTTGAAGATACCATGAACCTTGATTATGGGGTGGGAAATATTTGAACTGGGATTGGCCTGAAACCCTCTTTCCTGAGAACTTATTCTTCTAAGATCAGAGAGTGCTTGGCAAGCTGATAAGTCCTAAGACTGTAGGTCCTATAAAAACAGATTGTCCTTTCCAGGTACCCTCAAATCACAAGTTTTAAGATAACATTATGTTTTCCACTGACATTTAGATTCTAAGACATATTAGCCATTTTATGGTTATGGAATAAAAATTACAGAATATGTATATTTTTTCGTCTAATAGGTGTTGACTACCAAAGATAAAGGTGTTAAAATAGACAGTGCATAGTCAAAATATTGAGAACATATAGCCTCTGGCAAGATGATCTTGCCAAAATTATTGTTGATCTTTAATATATATATATAAATATATATAATATACATATGTAAATACTAACTATGTAAATATATACATATGTAAATATTAAAATTTAATTTAAATTTATATATTTTGCCAGACTTATTGAAATTTGTGAATAATTATAAGAAAATAAAAAGATGAAACATCCTATTGAAAACAAAAGTAATTTTCTTTTAGCCCTCCATGTATCTTCTAATTATATACACTACTTTTTTATTGAATTATTTTAAGTAAACCTCAAAAATTATTTTGTCTTATTTACTAAGCTTTCTAAATTCTTGGGTTTCCAATAGTAGTAAGGAAAAACTTCTCCTGGGATTTATAAATCTATCAAATTAAAAAAAAAACGGCAATTGGAGCTTGTACTTAAGATGTAATCTGGTATTTTATGAATACCAAACTGTATTCCATAAATGCATAGTATAAAACATTTTAAGTTGGAAGAGTTCTATCTACTCAGGAGCTGACCTGATTCCAGGTTTTGTGCTAAGAACACATTACACAAATGAATTTTCTTCTTCTTCTTTTTAACAAAGTATCAGTTGTGCTCTGCCTGTTTAAGATGCTTTTTAGAGTTGTAAGTCACAATTCTCAATGGGAATGAACTACATTTTAAGCACATTACCCAAGGTATTGTTCTCCTGAGCCTAAATTTCAGCTAATGAAGCAAAGCCAATACACACACATCTATTATTTTCACATGGGGAATAGACTCACAGGGTGAATGAAATTGGCAATTTACCAGAAATACCCAAATAACTCTGAAATTGAAAAAAAAAACCCCTCAGGATAAATAGAAAATATAAATACTTCGTATGTGAAAAGGGTTAATAGAGCTAAACCAAAGATCTTCAGTGCAATTTTATGGCATTTTCCTAACATTAATATTATATTATGAATCTTAAAATGTTTGTTTTCAAGTTTTTCTTTTATGTTCATTGTTTTCCCATGCTTTTATAAACACATCCAGTGGACAAATTACTGAAATATTTTATGAAAAGCGTTTATCAACTAAGATCATTAGATTTGCAAATTAATCTTTTTGCTCATAATCACCCTTAAGTTATAGATAAATATCTAGATTTACTGGTGTGAACACTGGCACTGGAATCCCTATCATACATGTTTAAACTTTATAAGTAATATTTTGTTTATTCTTTAAATTTTTATAAATATACACAGTATGTGTAGATTATATCCAGTCTCACTCAATCTTCATAAACCAACATGTTTGCCTCCTCACTTCACCTTCTCTTCTTTTTTTCATAACTCACTGAATCCAATTATAAAGATGTTTCAATTGAAATATAGATGAGAAGCAGAAATAAATGAGAAAAGGGAAAATATGGTGTTGAAGAAAATAAGTATTAAGTTTGCCTTCTTTTCAATATTTCATTTCAGTATTAGTGTGATTATTTATCACTGACTTTCAAAAAGCACATGATTAGATTTAAATCGATTTAGAGTTAGCACAAACCTTAAGCCTTTCAAAAACTAAACTTGAAAATACCTAGCCTCATATTCTGATCATAGGTTATTTCTATTTGTTTGTGTATTACAATTTATTCACTTTGTATCCCCACTGTAGATCCCTCCCTTGTCTCCTCTCGGTCCCACCCAACCTCTCTCTATGCCCTTTCCCTAGTGCCCTGATAGGGGAGGACCTTCTCCCCTTCCATCTGACCCTACCCTCTCATATCTCATCAGGGCTAATTGTATCATCTTCCTCTGTGGCCTGGCAAGGCTGCACCCCACAGGGGGAAGTGAACAAGGAGCTGGCCACTGAGTTCAAGTCAGAGACATCCCCTGATCCCCTTGTATTGACTGCTTTTCTGACACATATGTTAGGAAAAGAGAAATCTAAAATGTTTCTTTTCTTTTCTTTTTTTTAATTAAATTTTTATTTTTTTACATTACTTACATTTTATTCACTTTGCATCCCAGCTGTAACCCTCTCCCTCATTCCCTCCCACTCCCACCCTACCTCTGTCATTTCCTCCCATATCCCTCTCTAAGTCCACTCATAAGGGAGGTACTCTTCTCCTTCCATCTGACCCTAACTTATCAGGTTTTTTCAGGACTGTCTGCAATGTCCTCCTCTGTGGCCTAGCAAGGCTGCTCCTCCCTCTGGACGGAGGGGGCATCAAAGCCCCAGCCACTGAGTTCATGTCAGAGACAGTCCCTTTACCTACTTGGAGCCTGAGCTGCCATGGGCTATGTCCGAACAGGGGATCTAGGTTATGAATGGTCCTTGGTTAGAGTATTAGTCTCAGAAAAGACCCCTGTGCCCAGATATTTTTGGTCCTTGTGGAGCTCCTGTCCTTTCCAAGTCTTACTAAGTCCCTCTTCTTTCATATGATTCCCTGCACTCAGCCTAATGTTTGGTTATGAGTCTCAGCATCTGCTTTGATACACTGCTAGATACAGTCTTTCAGAAGCCCTCTATGGTAGGCTCCTGTCCTGTTTCTTGTTTTCTCCTTCTTCCAATGTCCATCCCATTTGTATTTCTACGTGGGGATTGATCATCTTACCCCAGGTCCTCCTTGTTGCTAAACTTCTTTAGGTGTACTGATTTTAGTATGTTTATCCTATCTTATAGGTCTAGTATCCACTTATAAGTGAGCATATACTGTGTGTGTCTTTCTGCTTCTGGGATACCTCACTTTTGACAAAGAAGCCAAAACCATTCAATGGAAAAAGACAGCATTTTCAACAAATGGTGATGGTCCAACTGGATGTCTACATACAGAAAAATGAAGATAGATCTATACTTATCACCCTGCTCAAAACAAAAGCTCAAGTGGATCAAAGACCTCAACATAAAACCAGACACACTAAATCACGTAGAAGAAACCTGGGGAAGAGCCTAAAACTCATTTGCACAGGAGACAACTTCCTGAACAGAACACCAACAATACAGGCTCTAAGATCAACAATCAATAAATGGGACCTCATGAAACTGAAAAGCTTCTGTAAAGCAAAAGACACTGTCATCAAAACAAAATGACAGCCTTCAGACAGGGAAAGGAGCTTCACCAACCCTATATCTGACAGAGGGCTAATATCCAGAATATATAAAGAACTCAAGAAGTTAAAAAGCAACAAATCAAGTAATCCAATTAAAAAATAGGGTACAGAGCTAAACAGAGAATTCCCAATAGAGGAATATAAAATGTTGAACACTTAAAGAACTGTTCAACATCCGTAGCCATCAGGGACAGGCAAATCAATACAACTCTGAGATTTCACCTTACATCCATCAGAATGGCTAATATCAAAACCTCAAGTGACAACACATGCTGGAGGGGATGTGGAGGAAGGGGCACCCATCTCCATTGATGGTGGGAATGTAAACTTGTACAACCACTTTGGAAATCAATCTGGTGCTTTCTCAGACAATTAGGAATAGCACTTCCTCAAGGTCCGACTATACCACTCTTAGGCATATATCCAAAAAAATTGCTAAAGTACACAACAAGGATATTTGTTCAAACCTGTTCAAAGCAGCTTTATTGGTAATAGCCAGAACCTGGAAACAACCCAGATGTCCTTCAACTGTGGAATGGATACAGAAACTGTGGTACATTTACACAATGGAATACTACTCAGCTATTAAAAAGAAAGAAATCATGAATTTTACAAGCAAATGGTAGGATCTAAACTCTTTCTATGGAATGCCATTATATATCTCAATACAGCCTGATCAAACAGGTCTTGAAGTACTCGAAAGTGTAGTTTAAAGGAGTCTTTTTTATGATAAGATGGGCTTTTTTTCCATCCATATTGGAAATTCCTTTGCTGTCATCCCTGTTTAACTCAGGTTTGGACAGTAATGTTGGTGACACTTTCCTGGTGTAGCCTCTGGTATACTAGGACTTAAGCCTACAAAAAGAACTCTAGGCAACTGAGGAACGCTAGGAGAGAAAGATGGGGTCTTTCCCAAGAAATAACAAGTAGCAGGAAAAGGTGATGAATTTGAAGGGTAGGGAGAAGTACATAGGAAGGTTTGGAGGCAACAAAAGAAAAGGAAAATGTTAAATTATAATCTCAAAAATAATATTAACTTAAAGAAAATGGGATGCTGATAATGAAGAAGTTTGCTTTATTTTAAAAAGTGCAATAATTATTCTGAAAATAAGGAAAATAATTGTTTAAACCATTTTGGGGGCCAGATTTTTATATAAATAGAGAAATACAGATGACAAAACACAGTTATAAATTAAAAAAACTATGATGTGATGGGTATAAATAAGAGGAGAACAGAAGGAAAGAAAGATTAATGCTCATTGTTCAGAAGTTTAACTCAGGACTATAAAGTACTTACTTTCTATCACTTCTTAAGATTTTGGAAATACCTCATGACTCAGAGAATTCCAGAATTATCCCACTTTCTTAATAAGCTACGGTTTATTTTCACTTCAAAACTGCTTTGAATTTTATAACTATTAACTGCTTCCTATTTTAGCGCCTAAATGAAATAAAATGTTTATATTTATATAAAAATCCTTTTCTATATATGATTTGTGACTCAGTTTACTATTATTAAAATTCATTAATATTATTAGGAATATTTACTATTCATTATTTAAGACAAAGAAAAATTCACATTATGTGCTCCAGGATGGAGAATTATAGATATTCCTATGCTAGACTGCTTCCTAAGCACATTATTGTCTCTCTCAATATAAAGAGTGAGAGTTTTAGATGCTCTGTCTTTACAGTCTATCATGATTTTTGGTCCTTAGAATAACCCTAGTAGGTGGTGTTACATTTTAACTCAACTTAGGTTATCATTCATTTCCAAAAGATGTTTGTATTCCAGATGCCACCATTATGTTAAACATATCTAGCAGGTAAATTTTTCTTATGGAAAACCTGCTTTCTGGCTGCTAAATGATCTCTTTAGGATGGCAGTCATCACATACAGCCAAATAAAGACTAGGTTAACCTTGAGTACGCACTTGTTTTTGTAAATAAATTTTAGTCAGAAGCCAGATGTTCCTAGATTCATAGAGGCACTCCTTCGGTAACAGCAGGGTCTTCAATGGAATATGAACCACTGGCTCTAAAATACCTACACTTCCTCTGTGGCCAGGTAAGGCTGCCCCCACCCACCCACCCATACCAGAGGTAGGTGATTGAAGAGCCAGCCACTGAGTTCATGTCAAAGACAGTGCTTATTCCAATTACTATGGAACCCACTTGGAGACTGAGCTGCCATGGGCTACATCTGGGCAGGGGTTCTAGGTTATCTCCATGTCCTGATGATACCTGATAGGCTAGGGTCAGATGGAATGGGAAGAGGAACTCCCCTATCAATGGACTGGGGGAGGGACATGGGAGAAAAATGAGAGGGAGGGCAGGATTGGGAGAGGACAAGGAAAGGGGCTATAGCTGGGATACAAATGAATAATAAAATAATAATTAAAATAATAAATAAATAATTAAAGTAAATAAAAAACTAAAAAATATGCAAAAAATATTACTTAAATGAATAAAAGATGTTTCATAATAATAAAAAATAACCTATACTTGCTCTTTGGTCCCATCTTGAAAACATTCACAACTGTTGGCTGTAGAATTGAAGAAATGTTGTATTTTTATAAAATATAAGATGCTATTTTTGAGACATGGTATTATTTTTTATTTATCAATAAGAATTTTATCTAAATAATATAATAAAAGATTGACCTATATTTGCTTCTAAAATTTTTATAATTTGTATATTAAGTTTAAGGATCAGTTATATCTCAAAATAAAATTTTAAAACTGATTTAAAAAGACTAGAGTGCTCCATGAAATTAGTTTGCAGCACTTACTAAAAAATGTCATATTTACCTATACACACACTTTTCTAAACTTCCAGCCCTCTTTTATCTATGATTTTCTGTGTAAAATAACTTCAGTATCATTTATTGTTTATATCTTCTTTTCAAGATTTATTATCATTTTTGTTTACATGCATGTGTGTTTGTGTGTGTGTTTATGTTTGCATTGATATTATGAGTGTACTCATCAAATGTTCTCTTACCTTTATGGGCCAGACAAAGATTTAGATCCTGACACTGGAGTTATAGGCTGCTGTGTCATGACATGGAGGCTGGGAACAGAACTTGGATCTTCTAGAGAAGCAAAAAATCCACTTAACAGCTGAACCATCTCTCCAGGTCCCTATTTTAATTTTATACAATTATAATAAGACTTGAATGCAACTAGTCATTCTGTAGTCTATGGTAATTCTTTATAATTTGCAAATTAATTTTAAGTTTCATATTTTCTAAAAGATATTCTAGTGGCATTTTTAGAAACATGACATTTAATCTATAGTACAAGTTGTAGAATATAATAATGCTTATGATATAGATTTTTCCAGTCAATGAACATGCTGCATTTTTAATTAATTGGTTCTTACCTTTCTTGTTTATCTCCCATAATTGTATAAAAGCCTTTACCACTGTTGTGGGAAAATGAGGTGAATTTGCTAAAAATTTGAACAAATTGTAAACCAAACACGATATGAAAGTATGGATTTTTTAAAAAACAGGCGGCAATACAAGGTATTGTACTGTACAATCTCTGGTTTATAAATAAGGCCTCACATGAAATATATTTATCCTGCTCCTGAAACTCAAAACTTCTACAGAGTAATGAACACCTTCCTTCCATTGAGTAAGTACAGAATATTAGAACAGAAAAGTGAAAAATCAAATATTATTAATATGGAATGTGTTCATTTGGTTGAGTGGATTAGAAAGACTGTCATCTCAAATTTGGTGATAACCTTTTGGCTGGGGTTAATAAAACTCTCAAAAATGTGATTACCTTTATTGCTATGGAAGCACGATTGTCACAAGCTATTTCAAACAAACCCAAGTAAAGCCTCTTGAATCAAGATATCAGGAAAGCAAATGCTTTTGTTACCAATGATATAAAATTTCAAACATGAAAACAACTGTGACAGTCTATTCATCAAACTAATAAGCAAATGTTGGAGCAGTTCACTTATTGTATCTATGTACAAAGATCACAGATCTTCACACGTGGTCTTTTAATTATTATTGACTGATGACCCATAATTTTGCTTTTCTCCTTTTAGGGCTCACCTTACTGTCACTTCACTTTGGTTTCTTCCATTTCCAAGACAACAAAAGGATTTAAACCTCATCTCCTCTTCCCCAAGTCCCCACAAGGCTAGAGTTTACTCTTTTGAGTATGTAAGAGAGTATCTTAGATATCTTAGAGTTATCTTCAGAAATGACCTAGGAAATAGTTCCTAAAATCTGTGACAGGTAGCAAGTAAATTTTACACCATACTGAGGACTGTGAAATGGGTCTGAGAAATGATGTTAGAGTTAACCACAGCTATAAGCTGAAACAATGAGATATTGAGTTCATGCTATGAAAAGAAACATTTAAAAAGTAAGAAATAGTTTGAATATATTAATTCCCAGGAAAAGGCAGAGAACCAGAACTGTTTCTGTGGGTGAGTGTCTAAGACAGAGTGATGAAGAACAGATTGTTTCATAGCCAGGACCCCAAACAATACTCTGAAGAATGGTGCAAATGTGTTAGAGTAACCATGTAGCCCCTGTTCTAAAGAACATTAAGTTAAGGGCTAACTGGAGCCCCAACAGGATTTATTTCATTATTGTTGGCCAGGTCTAGAGTTTGGCTGGATTTATTACTAATAAGCAAATACATCTTAGAGATCACATTTTCATATTTTTGCAGTTTTGTCTTTGTCTTAAATAAATATGCCGTACAACAGTACAACATTTCAACAACCTGAGAGAGTGTTTATGAGACACTGATGGGAAATAAAGGTTAGTTTTTATAGTATCTAAAAGTTCACTTTAGTAGGCTGCAGAAACCTAAAATAAGTGGAGAGTTATTGGTGAATTGTCCTTCATATACAAGCTAATTCTGTATTGCCAGTGAAGGTCAGTAATGAATGATCAATCGCCTGAGCATGCAGACCTGTTTAGGAGTGAATCTGGTTATTATTCCCCACAAAGAAATGGCTCCATTGTCTGTATTTAAACAGCTGTGCAATTATGTGGATTATATGAAAATTTTCATAATATTTAGACATCTGTTTGCTTTGTATTTCCTCTCTGTGAGGTATAAAAATACCTCTAAGTTAAGAACAAAAGCTTTTCATGTGTCAAGAGTGGTGTTTCTCAGCAAAGTGACAGTAGAAAACAACCCCTAGTTGCATAGTTTTCTAATATTAATAGATTAGAGTAAAATTGTATAAGTTATTACAAAATCTATAGACAACAATTTTGAGTGTCCATTTTTGAAAAGGTACCTTTATAGAATACCGTTTGTCATTGCACAGACATCAACTATTATAGAAAGGATCATTGTTCATCTATATTAACTGTGACATAAACAATGACCTCCAGTTACAGGGTGTAACATCTCAAGAACAAAATCTTTTAATTTTAAAGAGAATTGTGGATTTTAGCAATTCTATACTAAGTAAAACTATGTGGATAGGGTGGGGTGTTTGTTGAGTGTTAAGGAAATATTTTATGGCGTATGTATTGGATTCAAATTACTTTTACAATGTCGAATGCCAAGAGGGTTAACAGTAAGCCATAAAAATGAGTTAAGGAATATTTGTAATATATTTGATACAAAGCTATGGATAGCTAATAAGAGTGGTAAAGTGTTGGAAATGGGTAAAGCCTTGAGCAGAAGGCTCCCCTCCCTTCGCTGAGAATTGCTGACTCTCAGAAGATAACAGCCTTGCAGTTGGAGCCTGACATTCCAGAGATAAGAGGCCCCCAAGATAACCACAGCGATGCCCAGGCAGAACTGCTCCCCTCACAGGAATGTTACATTCCCTCTCCCTGCTCCTTCCTTTTTCTGCTTTTAAACTGATATGTTTCACCTGATTAAATGAAACCTTGACAAAGACACTGCTTGGTCTCGTTTCTCTTTCTCGCTCATTTTTCTTTCAGGCTTGGGTCCCCTCGGACCCCACGAATAACTAGGTCCCCCAGGTCGGGGCAAGTGGTGCCCAACGTAGGGTCGAGGTACGGACCACTGCCAGACAGAGACCTTCAAAGGATGGACCCGGGTCGTCCTTGGTAAACCCAAAGTGACTTTCGGAAAGCAACTCAATTCATGAAACGTGTGTTCTCGCTGCTCACGGGAAAAAGACGTGTTTGGTAAGTGACATCTCCGTCTATAAAAATGGGCCAAAAATTATCAAAAGAGGCGGTCTTATTTGTGACCTCAAGGCTTCTCTCAGGGAAAGAGGAATTAGAGTCAAAAAGAAGGATTTAATTAGATTTTTTTGTCTTTGTGTCAGAAGTTTGTCCTTGGTTTGTTGTAGAAGGACCAGAGATTAATCCTATCATATGGGATAAGGTTGGAGCCTGTCTCAATAAATTATTACATGACAAGGAACCTAATACAGTCCCCGTGCAGACCTTTAGTTATTGGAATCTGTAAAGAGTTTGTAAGACAGCAAAGATGTCAGAGTTAGATTAGAAGATATTCTTAGTAATAAACATTTCTTTTAAGGCATTAAGTAGTAAAATTAAACAATATCAGTAGGCTAACAGCCAGTGTGTGTGACGTTTTAAAATAAAGTATAGAAGTTAAGATAACGCCCTTAAGACACTAAATAATGAAATTAGGTAATGTCAGCTGATTAACAGCTGGTGTGTGTTGAGGTATGATAAGCTAAAACTATGCCCTAAAAAATGTATAAAAACTGCAGCCAGAGCCTATGCAGTTGCGAAGGGCTAAACTCTTAAGTGAGGAAGCCGCAAGATCGCCAATAACCAGCCCATTCCCAAACGGCTGCATGAAAAGCCCAGAGTACCTTAACAAGCAGGTCCTATGAGGACTCCCTTATCAGACCGGCCCTGGAAGGCGGATCCCGAGTAACCGAAGCTTCCTTGATAACTGAGGCCTGGCTGGAGCAGAGACGCTCCGAGGCCCATTAAGTCAGCAGAAGATGCGCCTGAGGTCCGGCGGGAACTATGAAGTTCCGGGACCCCAGGAATAACTAGATCCTGTGGGTCGGGCAGTGAAGATTTTTTTAAGTGAGCAACATTTTTTCCCCACATAATTCAATAACTAAAGGAAGTTGTTGCTTATATTCATTATTTGATGCTGTATTTTCTACTTTGTGGTACATTTAAAATATGTAAGAATGAGCATAACAATGAAAAGTACTAAAACTCTATGTGTGTGCATGTTCTTGTGTTTATATGTACACGTTTGTGTGTGTGTGTGTGTGTGTGTGTGTAAACAAGGGGAAGAAAGGAAGAGTGAAAATGAGAGGGAGGCAGGAAGGAAGAGGGAAAGTTTCTACACATGTGGGTGAGGTTTTGAATGTCTGTGAGAATGTACAACCTAGATACAATAAATATCAAACAAAGGTGATGATGTTAAATGAAACCAAACGTGAGGTACACTAATAGTTGAGAGAATATGGCCAGTCAACTCATTTTGTCTTCTTACTTAGTGAACTTGAAATGGAACACTCTTTTCCCCCTTTTTTCTCTTTTTTTTAATTAAATTTTTATTTTTTTAATGTTACAGTTTATTAACTTTGTATCCCAGCTGTATCCCACTCCCTCATTCCCTCCCAACCCCACAGTCCCTTTCTCATCTACTCCCTGCCCCTTTCCGAGTCCTCTGATGGGGGAGAACCTCCTCCCCTTTTCATTTGACCCTAGTTTATCAGGTATCTTCAGGCCTGGTTGCAAAGTCCTCCTCTGTGGCCTAGCAGGGATGCTCCTCCCTCAGGTGGGAAGGGGGAGGTCAATGGAACACTTTAAATAGGAAGCAAATTTTGAATTCATGTGCATAATTAGTACAAAAACTGCATAAATTTAACCAATGTTCCCTCAACCCATTTGTAGCAAGCTTTTAACAGTTTATGATGAATATGTTGTTTCAATTGAATTCAGGTAAATTAATTTTTTTGTACCTTGTGGAAAGTATAATTAACAACAAGAGGGATGTTATCTATTGCTTATTTTCATAATATTTTACATTGAGTAATCCAACAATAACTTTAATATTTTGTATATTTGAATAATTCAGTTTCATCTACCTATAATGCTCTATTTGTAAATCTAATACTGAAAATGAATATATTATCTCAAAATCTACATCAACAATAATACCAATAAAAAGAATTGATCATTTAAATAATTCTGCAATTTATTTTTTAAATATAGTCATGAGAGAAAATAAATATTAATATTTGGAATAACTATAAAATATGGAATTTAGAAGCAGTTGTTATTTGTTTGTTTTGTTCGATGGTTTGAATTGATGTGGATTGCTTACAGGATCATGGGTAACTTCTCCCAAAGAAGAAATAGTCCCCTTGTTCTCCTTAGCCTTCAACAAGAATTTTTCTTTGCAGAACCTAGATCTATTGTTGAATTCCAATAATTTTAGAAAGCATTTATTAAAAGTCACACCAGACTCCCTTAAACATTATGACTTTTAAACATAATTTAGTATTTTGTAAATTAGAGACCTTAATTAATTTGAAACTGAGTGTGGGCTTTCCCAGCAAAGAGCCATTAGGGCTGACAGCCTGGGAAAGCTTCTGCTGACATGACTAGGGAAGTAGTCAGGCAGAATATAACCAATGGGAAAATATGTTCCATGTTTGTATGTGAGTGTGTATGTTTGTAAAACTTGTAGTAATTTACATATGGCTTTTAAAGCACCTTCCATTTATTATACTGCTCTCAATATTTCAGTTATATGTTATAAGATATTATTTCCCCAAATAGTTACATTAGACATTCTTTGCTCCTGTACATACATATTACTTAAAAACATTGCTATGTATGATGGGAGTTAGCCAGTAAGTAAAGCTCTTTTTCCTTTTTAAATTAACATATTATTTTATTCATTACAGTTTATTCACTTTGTATTTCAGCTGTAGCTCCCCTTCCTCATCCCCTCCCAATCCTACTCTCCCTCCCTCATCTCCTCACAATCCCTCCCCAAGTCCACTGATAGTGGAGGCCCTC
>CM053763.1:47897677-47924954 GCA_028658305.1 Pachyuromys duprasi | reverse complement strand
ATCATACATAGCAATGTTTTTATGTAATATGTATGTACAGGAGCAAAGAATATCTAATGTAACTATTTGGGGAAATAATATCTTATAACATATAACTGAAATATTGAGAGCAGTATAATAAATGGAAGGTGCTTTAAAAGCCATATGTAAATTACTACAAGTTTTACAAACATACACACTCACATACAAACATGGAACATATTTTCCCATTGGTTATATTCTGCCTGACTACTTCCCTAGTCATGTCAGCAGAAGCTTTCCCAGGCTTCTGTAATGGGAACAGAGACTGTCTCTGAAATGAACTGATTGGCCTGCTCTTTGATCGCCTCCCCTTGAGGGGGGAGCAGCCTTACCATGCCATAGAAAAGACCAAAGTAGCATAAATCCCACCTTTTCATTGACAGTCTGGTTAAGGAATCTTCTTGAATCTTTCTGGGTTAAATGATAGTTTGACAAATAGAAAGAGGTATTAGCAATACCACATCAGTTTCTAGATCCTGAATTTACAAGATTGGCAGTTTTCACTTAGGTAACTTTTGAACAAATTGGGAATTGCTCTTCTGCCCCAGTAGAGTCTCTGGTTTTCCAAGGGTTACCATGCTCTAGGGAACATGTAGAAGCCTTAGACTTTGTGATAAAATAGTGTGCTGCATACCTTTATTTTTTTAAGCAATAGATAATTGAATTCACAGAAATGAATTCAGTTGTGTTTTCCATACTATCCAGGCTATTGCCATAAGGTTACTACTAACAAACTTCAGGTGATGCCACATGACAGATTTGTCCACAAAAAAAAAAAAAAAAAAAAAAAAAAAAGAAGTGGAGAAAGATAGACAGAGACAGAGTAAGACACAGAGAGAAAAACAGAGAAAGAAAAAGAGAGGGGAAGAATAAGAAAAATGAAGTATGAGGGGGAGAAAGAAAGAAGGAAGGAAAGAAAGATGGAAGGATGGAAGGAAGAGAAATAGGGAAAAGAAATAGAAACTAGAAAATAAGCCAAATTATTTATCCTTTTGTGAGTGTGTTATCTTGTTAAGTGTTGCTGTATTTGGGGACATGCTACAAAATTACTAAGAAAATATTTGTTAACTGTAAGCAATTTTTAAATTTCTCTAAAGTTTTTATAGACATTTTGAACTTATAAAACTAGAGTTATACCATTGTTTTTCTGTATGTTTCTGTCTTTTCACTTTTCCTCATGTGGTGATCTTCCTCATTCTACATACAGTTGTGATTACTAGGTACTGTTCTATCTGTTATTGCACTGTGCTCCTTACTGCTTTATTTAAACAAAGAAAAGACTTCTTGAAATATAAGATGTTCATGGTCTGTGCAATGGCAAGAAACCATGTAGAAGTCAATGATCCATGTTTCTACTGATGGTAAAGGGCAAGGAAGCTACTTTTGCCATGGTGTTGATGACTGCAGACTCACAATTAGAAAACTGAACATAGGAGGCTTCTGTGAAAACCCTCCTCCATTCCAACCACCCCACCCAAAAAGAAGTAACAGCCTAGCTAGGAAGCCAGGAAGAGAACTCTTAAAAAATTGTGATAAGGATGCTGAAGTATAGCTCTCCATAATTGGTGGCTTCTGGTGGTGCTGAAGGTGTGGTAAGACCATTTTCTTTACAGAGGTGGGTACTGGGAATTTGACCATCGTTCAGTATATGATCAACACAAATTGAACTTTTCTTTCTTTCTTCCTTCTTTCTTTCCTTTCTTCCTTCCTTCCTTCCTTCCTTCCTTCCTTCCTTCCTTCCTTCCTTCCTTCCTTTCTTTCTTTCCTTCTTTTCTGGTTCTGTCTCTGTCTCTCTCCTTCTCTCTCCATCCCCACCCTTCTCTGAGGAGGGAAGGAGGTCTCAAGGGTGAAGAAGGACCCAGGAGGACAAGATTGGGAAGTATGATCAGGGTACATGATGTGAAATTCACAAATAATCAATAAAATATTATGTTTAAAAAAGAGATACATATGACTTCCATGTCCAGTATCAGAGTAAGTGTGGCTATTATGTTTTGAGGAACTTATTAAAATTTCTGAAAAGCTTAGGCAAAATATACATTTCTTTTCAGATATATTTATATGTATTTTATATTATCTCAAGGCTGAAGAAACTTAAAATTGATGATTGAGACTATATTTTCTCCAGTTGAAAATTATTTTCAGCATTGATAAAATAGTACATTTTAAAGGAAAATGGTAAATATTTGTCTTATCCAGATGACCCTCAGCTGATTTCTTGTATGTGTTTCTAAATTTCTTATAGACACATACAGTAAAAATGATATATATTCCCTAGCGGAATCACAGCCTGATTTCACTAGGTAGCTGGAACTCTTTAAATTTCTGTTGTTTGGAAAGAAAACAAACAAACAAATAAACAAGAGCAAGTTAAAGGGCACTATTTCAGAATTAGTTATTGGCTCCAGAAAGAGATTAAAATTTAGCAAATGAGGTAGCTTATTTTAGTCTAGTAAGATAATTGTTTAATGGAGAAAAGGTAGACCCTGTTCTTGTATTCTATTGTTTTAGTTTCTCTCTGTGCAGGATTTACTTTTTTTATATTTTGAGGTTATAATATTATTATATTATTTTCCCTTCCTTTTCTTCCCCTATATATATGTATATGAAATATATATAATAATTAATGTTAGCAGTGTTACCATTGGATTTAAAACCCAAGTTATGGTTGCCATGAGAGTCATATTTTTACTTAAAAATAAATAAATGAGATTCAAAGCAATCAATTATTATTACAGAGAATACCTGTCAGCTGACCTGGTTAATGTTAAGATGGCTTTATACTCTCAACATATCATTCCATTCCATTAGGCACAATAATGCCCCCTTCAGGAAAGATATAGAGATTAACATTGAATTGGAGTTTTGTTGATTTTTTAAATTAACAAACAGTAACAAGCTTGAGTCTATTTTTTCCTCAAAATTGATATAAAAATTTTTAACTCAGATGAGAAATCATCTCAGTAATGATTTAAAAATCTCTTAAACTCACATAAGTTATATGCTGAAATCCTATAGAAATATCATTAATAAATTTAAATTACACACAAACCACAAAAACAAAGAAATATATAGAGAGTTTAAAGAGGGATAATCACAGGTTGTTTCAAATAGACATTGGAAATAAAGCTAAGAATAACCATAATCAACTAAGCAGGTGGAATTGAACATGAAATGGTTAATGAATAATAAAAGAAAAAAAAAAGATTAAATTGCAAGCCAGAACGAAGTGTAAAGATTTCTACTATAATCTTTAGGATTACTGTAGTTGTCTCCTGCATAGGGAATTACCATGAACAAAGTTGATGAATAAGCAGCTAATTTTAAGGATGGTACTAGATGAAGAAATCATAGTTTATTCTTATTTTGTTTCATTTTTTTTTCATACTACAGTACCATCCAGTATATCACTTCTAGTCTATAGCCATGGACGCTGGATCCTGCCACGGATTACTTGCTCAATCTGTTCATTGACAATATCTATCAACAATATCTAGGAAATTGAAGCAGCTTGGATGTCAACTAATGAAAATGTTATACATATAAGCAACAGAATTTTGTTAAGCTGTAAAGAAAAATGAAATTTATAGTTGAAAGGCTGCAGCTGGAACAAATTATACTGAATAAGGTAACCCAGTCCCCAAAAGACAAACATATTGTTCTCTCACATAGATAGGTCCTAATATCCAACTGTTACACTTAGTGTTTAACTTGGAGCACCTACGGAATTAGTGAAACTAGAAATTAACCTTTGGGGTGATTCCTCAAGGAGGAGGGACAGTAAAACAGATATGATATGAAAGTGGAGGGGATGGTAGTGGAAAAGATTAATAAAGGATGAGGTTGGGTACTGGGATAGAGAAAGGGCTGAGGGTTAACCAAAAGCAATGTAGAAACCTACTATTTTCTAACTTAATTAAAAATACACAAATGTGTACATACAATGACCTACTAACAGAGAGACAGATAAATTGAAGACAGATTAAGAGAGATATCATAATTTCTTGATGTTGCTACTCAAAAGACATACTAGACAAAATTCTCAGTGTCATATGTGGGAGCCCTTTCCCCACCCCAATAATATAAGCACTAACTCTTCCTCCTGTTTGCTTTCAAGAAGTAGATACTAAGACCCAAACTTTGTTTCTAAAATATAGAGAAGTAATAACAGTCTTGGATGGGACTGTGGATTCACTCACTCATGATCTCTTTGAAATCCCACATCCTGCTTCCCTAGTAACACTAGGAAGTTAAATATCAGCTTTGTTAATCCCTATTATGTAAATGACTACATAAATGGTGGATATATCTGGCCTTTCTTGAAGCTCAGTGAGGCAATGTTACTTTCTCCTGGAAGAAGATTAAAGTCTAAGCTCTACCTCTGGTCCAGGGTGATGAGCTGATTTTCTAAGCACCTGACCCTAAACACTGTATTTATAGTTGTGTCTATAAATCATTTAGCCATGAACTCACACCCTAGAAAATCTAAGTCACATGAAGGCATGCTAAGGAGAGTAGGGGGAGGCATAAATTATCCCTTTGTGAGATAAAGTACTATTCCTTTCTGTAAGGCCCTTTGTCAGTGCAGCTGCTTACAGACCCTCCATCGCGTAGCATCTCAGAGTCTGTTGGTTTCCAGAGTTAATTAGAAAGATATGACTTCCATTTTTACCTCTTTGCTATCTTTTTTCCTTCAGGATACTTTTCAAAATCCTACATATCCTTTTTTAGACAATCTGGGCTTTTGCTATTTCTTGTTCACTGAATCTCCCACTTCTTTTCTGCCATGTGAATGCTTGCCACCCCATCATAAAAAGCTCAGCTTTTTCTCTTTTTCTTAACTTTTTCTGGCCTTCAGAGTTGCTAGTACTTAAGGCTTGCCTGCCACGGATAGTGAAATGCTTATAAAGACCCCACTGCTCTTTGAAGAGTTACAGGCATTCAAAGGCAAAGATGGAGGGAACCCTAGTCCACAGTGTTGTAACCACTGTACATTGCCCTCAAGTAAAAAAGCTTCTCACCTGTGCTGATGACAACACATGCTAGCAAGAATATGGAGCAAGGGGAACAATTCTCCATTTTTGGTTGTAGTGAAATTTGTACAACCATTTTGGAAAACATTCTGGAGGTCTCTCAGAAAATTGGTAACAGTGCTATCTCAAGACCCAGCTAAACCACTCCCGGAATATACCCTAAAGATGCTCCACCATACCGAAAGGGCACTTGGACAACTATGTCATAGCATAATAGCCAGAATCTGCAAACAACCTAGCTATCCTTCAAATAACTCATAAAGCAAATGTGGTACATTTACACAATGGAGTACTATTCAGCTATTGAAAACCAGGACATCATGAAATTTTTAGGAAATGGATGGAACCAGAAAAGATCATCCTAGTGAGGTATCCCAGACTCAGAAAGACATTCATGGTATGTACTCACTTGTAAGTGGATATTAGCCATAATGTACAGGATAATGATGCTACAATTCATAAACCAAATATAGCTAAATAACAATGGAGGATGCTTGAATCTCACTCAGAATGAGAAATAAAAACAGGCAGAGACTGTCAGATGTCCAGGAAGGCAATACTGCCATGTTGCTCCTGAACTGAGGCACAGAAGCAAGGAACAAGGTTACAGCAAGGTTGGGTGAAGAGGGGTGTGCAGGAGGAATGGGATTTCTTAAGGTTTGCTGTACCCTAGGAGGTTCTTCTCTGTAAGCTTAGAAACCCTGTTAAGCTTGCTTTACCCTCTGAGGTGCACATGCACACATATATAAGCATATATGTATATCTTGAATTAGAGACAAGTTTATCAATAGCAAATAATATATGTATTATACATACATACACATATACACATGTATGTTACCTGTCAGTTGAGAGATCCTATTAATCTCACTTTACACTCTGAAGTGTATACACCTATGGAATGGACTCCTATGGAATGGATGCCTATGGAATAGACTTACTGGAGTGATACATGAGTATCCAGGAAGCTATGGAGTACCTTCACTGTGACTATTCACCCATTTCTAGGGATATGTGGAATGTGCACACCATGATTGTACATGGGTATCCAGGGATCTATGGAATGTCCTATCTGAGACTAAATAGGGACATCCAGTGATCAATGGAGTGGCCTCACTGAACTGTACACATGTATCCAGGGACCTGTGGGCTAGCCTCGTTGGAAGGATCTGAGTGATTGCCAGGCATGGGGAGAGAGTGGAATGATTGATGGGGAGAAAGCAGGTGGTGAATGATTGACAGGGGAAAGGGGAGGAACTCTTGGTCATAGAGTCTGCAGGCTCTTATTTAACAAGTGCCCCCACCTACCTCATTAGCATGCTCATCCAGTTCATTATGTACCTCATTAGCATGCTCAGCCACATCATTAGCATGTATGCACCTAATCTCTTGGAGGTGGAGGGAGGGAACTGGGTGACTAGGTGACAGAGTGGTTGTGAAAGGGAAAGGATTAAGTCTGGGGAATGAAGGGGAGAGAGGACATAAAGAGAATGGAAATCTCTGGGGTGAAGTGGGTCATTTTGATATGAGCTGGAAACCTGACACAGAGGAGGCCCCAGTGAGTCTATGGGGGTGACCCTAGCTGAGACTCCTAGCAAAGGAGAATATGAAGTCTGAAGTGACCATCTCCTGCAGCCAGACAGGACTTCAAGTGGAGGTATGGGGTCACCAACCCACCACAAAAATTTAGACTCAAAATTTGTTCCACCTACAAGAAGATCAGGATTAAAGATGGTGCAGAGTTTGAGGAAATGGCCAACCGATAACTAGTCTAACTTGAGAGTCATCCCATGAGAGAAAGCCAACTCCTGACACAATTAATGAGACTTTGCTATGCTTGCAGACAGGAGCCTAGCATAACAGTCTTCTGAGAGGTTTCATTCAGCAGCTGCTGGAAACAGATGCAGAGACTCATAGGCAAACAATAGTCATTTCTTGAGGAGTCTTGTGAAGAGGTGAGGGAGGATTGAAGGAGCCAGAGGCATAAAGGACACCACAAGAAGACGTGTAGGGTAAACTAACCTGAGCCCATGGGGCTCACAGAGACTGAGCCACCAACCAAACAGCTGGACTTAGGCATACTACACATATGTAGCAGATGTGCTTCCTGGTCTTCATGTGAGTCCTCTAACAATTGAGTGGGGACTGTGTATGGCTTTGTGGCCATGCCTTTGGCTGCCTTGTCTGGCCTCAGTAGAGAGGATGCCTTTAGTCCTGATGCAACTTGACATGCCTGGGTAGGTTGGTACAGCATGGGGGATCTTCCTTTCTCAGCATGGTTGGAGAACATATGAGAAGGAGACTGGGAGAAAAAGAAGAAAGGGGACTGTGACCAGGATAAATAAATAAATATTTATTTATTTATAAATAAATAAATTAATGAAAGAAGTTAAATATTATTTTTAAAATAACAACTTTACATGTATTTTGAAAGTATATTTAACATCAGAGAATTCTGCACATCTCATTTGCCAATTTAATGATTTACTGTATAAAGCAATAATGAAGGCTAATCAAATATAACTAATTTTATGTTTTTACATCAGAAAAAAGCCTAGTTTTCCCAGCGTGACCTGACAAGGGAGATAACTGGATCTTGGTTAGACAATTGTCATATTTCTGCAGTATATCCTGTTGTCTTTATATTCAATGAGAGAATCTAAATGATTTAAAAGAACAATCAATAATATATACCATTCCACATTTACTAAATTATAACAAGTTACTTATTTTAATTCATCAATTGATAGCAAAGATATGGTTCAATTTCATAAATTTAAAATATGTATCAGTTCCAATTGAGCTTTCAAAAAATTGACATATATTTTATATGAAATTATTTAGTGATCTCTCACTTTTCAATTTCCCCCATTATGTAACACCTGCCCAAAGCTACAACCATCCAAAACCATAAAGATCAATAACAGTTTTATCAAAAAAACTTAATATTATTAAAACACTTATGGGACTCCATCAAACATATCTTTTTTTAATTCTCACTTCTTACTTGAGATGAAAAAGACTCATAAAATAGTTATGAGAGTAATATAAAATAATATGAGAAAAATGATTTGGAAATTATAAAACCATATTTATTTTATTAGTAATTATTAGTATTATTACCATGATCATTTTGTTTCTGATTTATACTTTTTTTAAAATTGAAAATAGATTCTTTTCTCATACAATATATTCTTATTATGATTTCCCCTCCCTTTACTTCTCCAAGTTCTTTCCTACTTCCCCTCACCTCTGGACTCTTTCCATGTCTGTCTCTGATTAGAGAAGAACAGGCTTCTAAAAGATAACAAACCAAGCATGAAATAGAAGATGGTAAGATGAAACATGAACTATCATTTTGACTTTGGATCCTGCATACCAACAGGAGAAAAAGAGCCCCAAGAGGAGGCATAAGAGTCAGAAACCCACTTGTTCTCTCTCAGGAGTCCCATAAAAATACTATGCTAATAGTTATATATTCAGAGGACCTGGTGTAGCTTGCTGCTTCAGTCTCTGTGAGCTCATATTTAAGCTGCTTAGTTAATTCAGAGGAGCGATAAACACATTACTATAAAGCTATTATAAACTGTTGTTTTTATTTTTTTCCACATTTTATAAAGTGATAATACCATGAATGCTATCATTAAAAAAGATACTGAAAGAAGTGGTAACTAAATCAGTGAAGGAAATGATCTCTGTGTCCTCTGCAGTCATGAAATTTTGTCATTTTTTTTAATATTGCTGAAGGGCTCATCTGTTCCCACACCTGGCTTCTATATTTGTAACTAAGCCACCTATGACCCTGAGACAGAGCCAAATCTTCCATGAGTCTTCAGATGACACTTGACACATGGCTTCAAAGGCAGGCCACCACAGTATCAACTCATTCAAAAGGGACAAAACAGTCCAGAAATGCTACATCAAATATAATGGTCACTATGACAGTGATGGCTAAAATGAAAATTGCACCTTTAGTCTTTTTTAACTCAATGAAGTGTGAAATATATCCCACTCTTAAGAGTGATCAGACTCTGGTTTTAAAGAAAGAAAACCCCAAATTGTTTGATTTTACCAATGGCAACTCAGGAGCCAAATGCTGGGGTAAAAATCTGCTAGCTCAGAGATGCAGAGGAAGCACCCACATGACCTTTGTATTCAACCTATGTCCAAGAAGTGAAAACAAAAAATAAAACAACAACAACAACAACAAAACCCCTTCACATCCCATCCCAGAAGAAAAAGGCCTTTCTTACTGAGCTCATGCCTCAGATGGAAAAAGCCAAAAGCCTGTTAATTCTGCTCAAGCCCCTGGGGGAAAAGGCCTGTTTTGCTTACCTGACAGTCCAGGAAGAAAGGGCCAAAAGCTCAAGGCTAAAGAGCTAAAGAGCTGTGTCTTCTTCTCCACACTGTCTTAAATACCCTTCAACTCAATGCTCCTCCTTTCTGTTTAATCTCGGTTAGCTGGATTCTTACTCTGCAGCTTGACCTAGAGTTAACTTTATTAAATCCTGTGTGTGGAAAGCTCTTGGATTAAAAGTGTGTGCTAGGACTAAGCCATACCAAATCACCTGTTTTCAATAAGCAGACCGTTCAATAAAAAGACCTACATTAGGGCTGAGCCACATCGAACAATAAATAGGTTTTTATAGTTTCCAATCTCAGGGTTAACAATGAGATCAAATATCCTACAACAAGAGTGTGGGCTGGGTTTTTAAAGGTCTTGGTTTCTTTTTTAAGAAATGAAGTAAAGGCTCACACAAATTTGTAAAAATAGCTAAGAAAGTTTATTCAGAGAAAGCAATAGACAGGTCAAATTACACTGTAAGAGAACAATAGTCAAATGAGTGAAATACTCAAGGGCTTATACTCATAATTGCCTGCATTTTCTTTTATGGTATGAAAGAGAAAGATGAGTTTGGTTACAAAGGGTACAGTGAAGGCAGTTCATTGTTTTGATTAATTAGATTATGTAACATTTTTATACTGTGTGTGTCCCCTTGCATATAAGACGTTAAATGCATGCACCATTATGCATAGGTAAAGGAGCTTAAATACAATATTCTTCTAAGGTTCATTTAAGGATATCGTTTGTCTTACAGACCCTTAGATTCAGATTTTGATTCATACTAGGTTATCCTTCCTATCTCAGACATAGTTATATTGAGAATGTGTTTAATTGGAAGTTGTCATGTTTGATGGTCATTAAGGAAAAGAGAAACTTAACCCATTGCTCAGAGAGCAGTTCACATGTAGTCTGACAAAAGTGTGTTCCCAAGGATGCTATATGTGTTGTTCAGACTTTGTATAGTACAAGCAGATTAATGTGCTAGGCTGCCAAGCTCCAAGTAAAACCAAGTAGAAGACCAGACTACCAAACTAGTCCTTATTCTCTCTTGCCTCATGGCAAGAAAGGATTTGTCATGCTAAACAGTAAGATCTAAGCATTTGTCAAACAATATTAGCAAAGTAATGAATACTTTCTAAACATTATTTCTACAGTGTGAACATTGATTGAATGCTTATAAATTCATGGCTCTAGTCATAGTAAATTAAATCAATGTTTTTAATTTATAAGAAATGATTATTTCCCTCTCTCTGCCATATTCATTTCAGTAGCCATGCTATTAGGTTACTTTAATTTCAAAACTTGTCTGTCTCATCTCCATTTAATTTTGTCCCTCACAGGTCATCTCCATCATCTGTAGACATCAGGATCCTAAATACTAAATTTTATGCAGCCTGTAGAAGCAGATATCACTTGAAGTGCATTGTTTTTTATTAGATTTAATGTCAAGCATGTGCACAATATACTGAGTTCTTCAAGCTATTGATAGAAGTACACTGATTCTCTTAACAGAAAGCTGTCATGATCAGCTGGTGGAATTACTTGCAATTTCAAAAACTGTGTGAAAATGGCTATCACCAAGTTCATTTCTTACAGTGTGTCTTCATCCACGTAGCCATTTCAGCTGCTGATGGGCGATCTATCATTTTATCTCAGGATGCTGCAGCAGCAGAGTAAAAATCGCTAGCTGAAGCACTAGTTTCATGTGAAGAGAGAGAGAGAAGCCAGCTTTGCCAGAAGCTACAGTCAGTTCACCCCTCTAGAGACGCTGCCATTAAAGAAAACTCTCGAGTTATTTCCACAATTTAGGGTTCATTATAAGTTTCTAATGCCTTTTAAGACTATGGAGTTCTTAACCCAATTTAATTGTGTATCAATATTGTTCTACATATTCAAGAATTTTTATGAAGGGAACATTATCATTTACTGACACATGTAGCACATGATACATTAGTTGCAACAGTATAAATGCTCCCACTGTCGTGTTGTATTTTAAGTTTGTTTTATGAGCAATTGATTTTCATTTTGTTGCTCTAATTCCTCCTTTCCTGAATAATTTCTAAATGCTGCAAAATTATTTGTATATATTATCATGTTTCTGAAGAAATTAATAAGTACTACTGGAACCATTTGCTTACAAAGTATCACATAGTCAAATATGCTTAGGTGTGCATGATAATGTTCATGTTCTATATTTAAAGCTACGATGAAATGTAAACTTTACTTTAAAATAAACTTATTATTTGACTTTCTGAAAGCATTTGTTGCATTAAATTTAGAGGATAGGGAAATAGTAACAATATTAATATATTGGGATAGGAATAACATTGTGTTCATGTTTGATCCAGTTTCTAAAATTTTTCTTTGTGTGACACATAATAATTCAACCGGTCTGTGATCATTTCATTTCACAGACAAGTAGAAAAAATAGTATTACCTGTCTGGAAGTTATTATATACCTGTGAGAATGTTATCTAACATATATATGTTGATAAATAGTGTGACTTCACTCCCTAAATTTACCTTATATAAATGTCATAAGTGCTATGGGGGATATTATCAGAAAATAAAGAAGAAGAATGAGTAGACAGTAAGAATGTATCTCAAGGATAACTTCTTGTGCATGGTAACTAGAGACATAACTGCTAATTAAAGTAGGTTGATGTACACTAAACAAACATTTATTTGTCTTTCTGTTTTATACTGGTCCTCACAATTTTCACACTATGGAACTGAGATTTGAAGTTATGTGAATTCTTCGATTTGTTGCAAAAATGTCACAGACTTAGCCCTTGCTCATGGGTAATAGCAACCATTTTTCTTAAACTTTAAATGGACAATTAGATCAATTTATTTACAAATTTCAATTATAAATATAATTACAAATATAATTTACAAATCATATTGAATATATGACTGAAAAGCAATTGAAATCCCCATTCCAAAAGTGAAGCCCACCATGTAAGCCATGGGGCTCAGAACCTGAGCACAGTGACAACACTGGTGCTTTGTACCCTTCACTATGTTATATTCTGTAACGTTTCTGTAATAAAAAGTGTATGTTAAATACCACAGTGTTAATAAAATCTTAATTTGAATAAAACATTTACTTCAGAATTAATTTATACTGTAATAGGGGCATGCTTTATCATTAGAAAATATTTGAACTGTCTTTTCATTTATCAGTGCAATATAAAATATTAATTATATGTTCCTGTTGATGATTAAACATACATGTTCAAAATAAGGACGTTTTTACACTTCTCAGTAGTACTTCTGGAACAATATATCTAATTAATCATGAACTGGGCGTAGGCCCCCTACAAAGATGTGACAGATGGGAAGCTGAGGCTTCAAATGGATCCTCTAGTAAGGAAATAGGGGGACTGAATTGGACAGGGACTTACTTGTTAGCTTTTAGAATCACTTTCCCCTTACAAGACTGCCTTGACAGGCCACAGGGGAAGAGGACATATTCAGTCCTGATCCAACTTGGTGGGCTGGGGAGAGGTGAAAAGGACCTTTCCTTTTCTGAGAAAACAGGAGCGGGTAGGGGAGTAGAGAGAGAAGGCATAACTGGGAAGGGATGAGTGAAAGGGACAAAGAGTTAAAGTGAATAAAATAAATAAGTGAGAAAAAGTATCTAATTTATTCTTAAGCTATTTTGAAACATTTTCTTCATTTACCCTGTTTTTTTTTAATAGTGGAAGGATTATTCACAGTTTATGTTGGTGCTTTTAAATTTTGCTATTAGGTCCAGAAGAGGTAGTATATGTTTGTATCCACAGCACAAAGGAGATGGAAGCATGAAGTATCTTGATCCCAGGAGTTCTTTCAGCCAGCCTAGCCAAGACAACAAGATTCTACCTTAAAAGAGAAAATGCAAACTAAAATGACAAATATAAATACAAAATCAAAAATGTAAAAACTGTGGGAATCAATAATATATGTTACTTATATTATTCTTCTGATTCTTAAAATCTCATACTGATTTATGAACTTAGATTTATGTGTTAAGACTAAATAATTTTCAAGTATAACCAATCTTTCATTGTATCCAGTAAAAGAGAACAAAAACAATCCTATTCTCAATAGTCTTAACAATACATAGAATGCCTTGAAATGAATTTAACCAAGAAATAAACACTACAATGAAAACTTTAAAATACCCATGAAAAACATTAAGAATTAACATCTCTTATGTTAATTGAAGCATTAAAATTGCTCCAAAGCCATCCTACCACAGGCTGTCTACTCTTCCAATGGGAATATGAAAAAAAAATGCCAAAATCACTCTTCACAGAAATAGACAAAAAATAAAAACAACAACAAACCTTAAAACACATGTGAAATGCAATAGAATCTAGAAAGCCAAAGCAATTGAGAATGAAGGAAAAATGTTGGAGGAACGATCCTGTGCGACTTCCTGTCACACTGCAGAAGCACAGACACAGTGTCACAGCAGCACAAAAGGGAATACACAAGTACGTCTGTAGGACAGAAGAGGGAAGCCATGGAGCCTGCAGAGCTACAGACACCCAGTTCTTGAAAGAAAATGTCAAAAATAGACTTTGGAGAAAAGATAGTATCTTTACAACAGTGCTTTGAAAACTGAATAGACACACGTAGACAAATAAAACTAGATTCCTATACCTTGCTCCATACAAAGACTCCAGTAGATCACAGATATCACTGTAAGACCTAAAACTGAAATGGTTAGAGGAAACAACAAAGTGAAAGGCACAGGCCAGAACCCTCTCAGTGGGATGAGTGCTGTTCAGGATGTCAGGTCAGAGTTAGACCAAGCGGACCTTTAAAGATGTAAGGTAGTATTTATATTTTTATATTTATTTATTTAAAATGTTTCATACATGAGCCTTTGTAGAGGGATTTTAACCCTGCAGCATGGCTGCTCTGATCATACCCAAAGGCCTTCTAGGTATTTGTGATCTACCTGGAATGCAGACATACCACATTTTTTCCTTTTTTTAAATGAATTAATTCAATGTACATCTGGTCATAGGCCCATTCCTCCTCTTCTCCCAGGCCCATCCTCTCTCCCTCAGTCCCCCTCCTCTGTTTTTCAGAATAGGGGCAGCCCCTTCTCAGACACCCAGCTCATCTGTTCACATGTGGACTGAGTTTGTCTTCCTCTCTTATGGCCTTGTAGGGAAGTCCCATCATGATCAGAAAGCAAGCAATATAGTCCATGTCAGAGATATCCCCCACTCCCTTGACTAGTAGCCCCACATGAGGCCCAAGATGCTCAGTGGCTACTTTTAAAGAGAGATCCCAGGTCTAGAAGAAGTGTTTTTCTTTGCTGGAGCTTCAGACTCCACAGGCCCCTCTGGGCCCTGGTTGACTGGCTGATGGTCTTCTTGTGGACCTTTTGTCACCTCTAGGTCCATTTATCCTTCCTCCCTCTTTTCCTGTAGACTCTCTATGCTTCACCCAGTATCTGTTTTCAGCTTTTGCTGGGTAAAGCTTCTAAGAAGACAATTCTGGTAGGCTCCTGTCTGAAAGCATATTAGAGTATTTTGATAGGGATTGGCTCTCTTCCATGGGGTGAGTTTTAGGGTTGGGCCTGGCCTTGGATAGACATTCCCTCAATCTCTACTCTACCTGATCTATCTTTCTACTTGCAAATCTTGTAGGTAGGGTAAGTTTGGAATTGAGATTTTTGTGGGTGGGTGGGTAGGTAATCTTCTCCATATACTAGGAGTCTTGTCTAGATAAAGGTTATCTTCTTCAGTCTCCATGTCCGCTGCTACTAGGGGTCTTAGTATACCACACACCTTTAATTTCGCTGTCTGGAATCCAGACTTGCCCTTAGTACATATCTTTAATCCCAAACAAACAAGGTGAAATTTGTAGAAGGTATCAGCCAGGTTTGAAAGTGATGTCTAGTTGAGGGGCAGACAAAGTGATGAATCAGAGAAATATCTGACAGAATGAATCAGGATAGGATATGACCTACTCTCATCAGAAGAGACAGGAAAAAGAGGACTTAGGAGAGCATCACAGAGAGAGAAAGAGAGAGGAAGCAGTTTTACCATGACAGTTGTACAGAGACAGGTTGCAGAGAGAAAACAAGCTAGACACAAGTGAAAACAAAATGAGCCAGAGAATGAGAAGGAGCAAGATTAGAACAAATTGTCAGAGTTAGTTTGTGACCAAGGAGAACAATTCAGTCAGAAGCTGACTGAAGCTAGTTTGAATCAGTCAAGTTGGAGAGGAGTTTGAGCGAAAATAGTTGAGTTGAACCAGCCAGCCGGAGTCCAGAAAGAGAGAGAATGTGTAGAGTTTTCATGAGTAAGTCTCAGAGGTTGAAAACATTCTAGTCCTAGATTGTACAGAGGTTAGCAGCTTCTAGGACTAGGCATAGGTTAGCAGACAGAGAAAGCCTCAGAGATGACAATTGCATCAGGCAAAGTATTCAAGTATTACATTTATATTTTTTTGCATCCATTACAATTTAAAAACTTTTTGTAAGATACACTATATTCATCTTGTTTATTTTCTAGTGGCTGATAAAAGACGCATGAGAAGTCTTTATGAAGAAACATTTCAATACTACAAAATATCATTTTTATCAGAAAATTCATAAAAGTAATTTAATCTACTTCAGGTTCCATTCTGTCATATATAATGTCATTCTTCACAATTTGTATATTGAGGAATAATGATTCCTGGAACTTATGTGGTGAAAACAAATATTTGACATATGTCTAAAACAGTTAATTAGTTTATTTTCATTGATTCTATATTATTAATGAATGAAATAAACGAAGAAATATGTACAGAATACTTGTTCCATACCTGTTTTTATACCCTAAAACATAAATTGCCATCTAATATAGCATAAATCATCATAAAGGGTGAGGTATTCATTTGTGTTAATTTTTTTAAGAAATGAGTTTAATGCACTATGTTGCATACAGCTTGGATTTTTAAACTGTAAACTCTTTTTAGTTATTTTTTCATTTAATTCAAGTATTCTTGATTTCATCATTTAATTGTTTAGTCCTAAAATACAAATGTAGAGAGGTAATAATAGGACACAAAGCTCACTGTAGTTATCCCAAGTTAATGAGAAATTTATTAAAAGATAAAGAGGATTCTTTAAATTTTCTACTGGATTAAAGGAACAAGTGAGACATCTATGCAGCTAAGAAAAATGTCCACATTTTACAGCTTGTCTACTTTATAGTACAATCAGCTTCATATCCTGTATCTAAGAATGACAGTCATTGATGTAGCAATGCCATCAGGACCTTGGCCATTGCTAGTCTACCACACTTCAAACATGGTTTCTATAAGGTTATTTTTTCCCCTCTATTCATCTCTAGTAAACAGCTCAAGAAAATATGGGTGTACTATAAAATCTACATGAACCACCTGATGTTAGATTTGAGGGTGTTAGAAATATGTTCCTCTTATTGTAGTGGGAAAGCATGCTAAACTACTCTCTTAAAATGTAAAAAAAAAGAAAGAAAGAAATACACACTGTATGTGGTGATTTGAATAACACATACCCCTCCACCCCCCACATAGAATCACGTTTTTGAATACTTGATATTGAGGTGGCGGCACCATTTCAGAAGGTTAAATACCCCTTAAAACGTTGAACCTTAATGGAGGATGCAGGTGCCTGGTGACAACTTGGATGTATTTTGTGTGGATTTTTTTCCCTTCTTGTATGCGATGAAATATTGCCGTTTCATTTCCTGACAGCCAGCTTGTCCTCTCTGGCGTATTGTCATGCCTTTTCTCATAATGAGCCATAAGTGCCCCCCGCCCCCCGGAATTGTGAGCTAAAGGAAGCCTTGTTTTCCTCAAAACTGTTATTGATCATGGTATTTTATAACAGCAATATAAAAATAACTAACACGCTAGATAGTCTAAAACTTTAAGACTGTTTTTAAAATCATGGGAGTGACTAATAACATATTTTGAAATCTAACAGCGTTTCAAAAATATTGGTGATACTATGGCTTCACACTCATGAAAGTGGAAACTCTATTTCTATAGGACTAGTAGTTATGAAAATACCACTTTGAGGGTTGTCCAAACAAAAACATTGACGGCTGTGCAGGTAACACAACTATTTATGTTCAGGAGAACAAGGTAATAAATACGCTGTACATGGTCATCCCTGGGTTTACCTGAGAAATCATCAACTTGGACTGGATGCTGACCACCATGACTCAGACTTCAGGAAAGTGAGCATCACTGTTGGACAGATGAGAGCAGTGACACTATTTTCATTGTTTGTGGAGGGACCTCCAAACTCTGTGCAGAGAAAACATACAACTGTTAATCATGCATGCAAAACTGCTGCAGAACGTTGTAAGCACTTTACATGCCAGACACAAATCCCCTTAAAATGTAGTTATTTTTACTTTTTTGGAAAGTAGATGTGTATCTAACATAATGTGCATTTGGCGATCAGAGAACATTGTTTTTCTTTGGGGGGGGAGTCAGTTTTATTTTGCCATGTCATAGGACCCAATTGTTGAAGTCAGACCAACAAGCTTGCAGGTGCTTCACCCTCCTTGGAGAGCCATTTCCATGGCCCCAAAGAAAATTCTTTATTAATGAACAAACGGGAAACTTCGAAGGGAAGTTAGCTGTTTTTCAAAGATGTTAAAAATCAACATTTCTTTCAAAAGCTAATTTTCTACTCCAAACCTGAAGTACCCTAGGTCTGAAGTACACTTTGATCTTACTGTTTTGAAGTTGCAAAATGCTGAGAGAGAAATCATTGTCATTAGACCACAAGTTTCAATTTATATAACTTGAAAATGGTCAATAGTTTCAAAGAAAATATACACAATTAATACGTTAGTAAAATTGAATATAACATTCTAGTGTCAAAAGAACAAAATATACAGCAGAGTGGATAAAGCAGGCTCTAGGCATGGGGAACGGGCTGCACGCTCCATACTCCCATCTCTTTGTGTTCTCTCCTTTTCGCTCTCTACTCTGTCGAAATGTGAGTTAGCAGTATTAGCCTGCTGTGATGGTAGCATTGCCAGATGAATCCTCTACAAAAATATTTCAATTTTATCTTCATTATTTAGTGACGAAAGCATCAATGCTAATACATTTCTGGTTTAGTGTAATTAAGGATGTTTTCTAACTGTGCAAGGATGCTGGCAACTTTGTCAGTTCTGACAGTTGTCTAAATATGTAATGTTTAAAAAAGCTGGTTAATTTGGTTCTTTTGTCATTTGCTTAAAGGAAAAAAGAAATGTGAACGTGTTTAATGCATTCTTTAAAAAACGTTTCTAGGACACTTCTCAGGCTCTGACATAAAAACTTGAAAATATTGTATGAGGTAAAACAGAAATCATAACGTGGTAGATGCCATCATCAGCAGAAGACAGTCTGTGCAGTATGAACAAGATGTGTGGAGAAAGTTCATGAATGCAAAGGTAATGGAACTGCACTTCTACCGATATAGACAAAAATTGTAGAAAACATGACTAATAACAGGTGAAATTAATTTCTTTTTAATTACTATTATTATTATTTTAATTTATTCACTTTGTATACCAGTTGTAGACCCCTCCCTCATCTTCTCATGGTCCCACACTCTCTCCCTTTCCCCAACCCCCATCCTTCTCCCTTAGTCCACAGATAAGGGAAGTCTTCCTCCCCTACTGTCTGACAATAGCCTATCAGGTCACATTAGGACTGCCTGGATCCTCTTCCTCTGTGGTCTGGCTAAGTAACCTTACCAGGGAGAAGTAATCAACAAGCAGGCAAAGAAGTTCATGTCAGGGACTGTCTCTTTACACCTTACTAGAGAACACACAAGGAGACTGAACTGCCTATGGGCTACATCTGAGCAGAGTTTCTAGGTCCTCTCCATGTGTAGTCCTTGGTTGATGGATCAGTCTCTGCAGGACCCCCCTGGTCATAGCATTTTTGGCTTTGTTAGTGTACTTTGTTATTGTTGGTGTCCCCTCCCGGTCTTTCTATCTTCCCCTTTTTTCATAAGATTCCCTGTGCTCTGCCCAAAGTTTGGCTATGAGTCTCTGCATCTCTTTTGTTGACCTGCTGGCTGAAGTCTTTTAGAGGACATCTGTGGTAAACACCCTTCCTGTTCTCTCTCTTCTACCACTTCCTATGTCTATCTTATTTGCCCTTCTGAATGAGAATTAAGCATCTTCCTTAGGGTTGTCCATTAGTGTAATGCTCTTGTGAAATGTATACAATTTACCCTTGTTCGTTCAAATGCTGATCTTTCAATCCAGACATTGCATTGTGATGCTTATTCGAGGCATCACTCATCTTATGTTTGTGTAAACATGACACCATTTGTTCTCTGTATTTTCAGTGAAACAACCAGTCAATGCTGTGCACTGGAGAAAATAGGTTAGGACATCCTGGTCTGGAGGGGCGGGGGGGGGGGAGGGGGAAGAGAAGCCAGTGGGAGAAGAGAGCAGAGATTGGCAGGAAAGGTCTTGGAACCATGAGGAGAGATGAACCAAATCTAAGATATGACTAAAGGCAAGTATAATGGATGAAACCTGAATGGCAGGACACTATGTGGGCTTGGAGATTTAGGATGGAGTAATTATTGCCCAGCATTGTACTTTAGGTTAATTAAATAAATCCTAGTCTCAGTGTGGTGATTTGAGTATACAGCTGGTTTAGGACTAACCACTGTTTAACTAAAAGATTAATCAATAGTAAATATTGATAACCAACAACAGTCCTCCTTGTTGTTTAGCTTCTTTAGGTCTGTAGATTTCAATATGTTTATCCTATGTTATACAGCTAACATCCACTTATAAGTGAATGTATACCATGCCTGTCTTTTTGTTTCTGAGTTACCTCACTCAGGATGATCTTTTCTAGTTCCATCCATTTGCCTGCAATTTTCATGATTTACTTGTTTTTAATAGCTGAGTAATATTCCATTGTGTAAAAGTATCACAATTTCTGTATCCATTCCTTGGTTGAGGGACATCTTGGTTGTTTCCAGCTTCTGACTATTATGAATAAAGCTGTTATGAATATAGTTGAGCAAATGTCCTTGTTGTATGGTGAAGCATCTTTCAGGTATATGCCCAGGAGTGTTATAGCTGAGTCTTAAGATAGCACTATTCCCAATTTTCTGAGAAAGTGCCAGATTGATTTCCAAAGTGGTTTTACAAGGTGACATTCCCACCAGCAATGGAGGAGGGTTCCCCTTTCTCCACATCCTTTCTACCTAAGATCAACAATCAATAAATGGGACCTCATGAAACTGAAAATCTTTTGTAAGGCAAAGGGCAGTGTCAACAGAACAAAATGACATCCTACAGAATGGGAAAAGATTTTCACCAACTTTATATCTGACAGAGGGCTAATATCCAAAATATATAAAGAACTCAAGAAATTAAATATCAACAAACCAAATAATCTAGTTAAAACTGGTTTCCAGAGCTTAACAGAGAAATCTCAACAAAGGAATATCGAATGGCTCGAGAAACACTTAAAGAAATATTCAATGCCCTTAGTCAACAGAGAAATGCAAATCAAAAGAACTCTGTGATTCCATCTTAAACCCATCAGAACAACTCAGAAAAAAAACTCAAGAGATTAATTTTTTGATAACATGACATGGTTGCAGACCAGAGAGTCACTTTCAGCATTCAAGGAAATTTAAATTGCTCCTGATGTGTTGTTGATCCTTAGAGTTTAACTGTGTGCATTCATCCACACTGTCACTTATGATTTGACCCCATGGTAAACTGGATTTTATTTTAAAATATCTCTGCACATAACTCACATTTTAAGGCTCCCAGTAAGTAATACACTCACATTACTTTTACTTGAATGCTGTATTTCATTACTATTAAACACAGTTTAACTATTAATTAAATGCTGTCATTACTTGGAGACAACCTCACAATAGATATGTAAAAGTGAATGGGAAATCTATGAGGCTCAACCCAACACAAAAACTACATCCAACTAAGAAACAGTTGAGAGTGGAGAAAAAGTCTTTCCAGGAACGAAGACACCAACTGTAGATCCAATACCAAATGGTCAGCCTTGAAAACATACATACAAGTTATATTATTCAGGATGAACAAATTGTTTTTATGTACATATATGTATGTAACAATAATTAATGAAAGAAAGAAGGCATGAATTTGAAAGAGCATAAGATAAAGAAAGTATACTGGAAGATTTGGTGTGAGAGAAAAAGTTTTAAAAATAATTACCTTAATTGTGGGACTTTGGGTTTTTTTCCAGGTTCTGGCTAATATGAATAAAGCTACTACAAACATGGTTGAACAAATGTCCTGGTTGTGTACTTGAGCATATTTTGAATATATGCCTAGGAGTGGTTGAGCTGGATCTTGAGGAATCACTATTCCTAATTGTCTGAGAAAGTGCCAGATTGAATTCCAAAGTGGTTGTACAAGTTTACATTCCCACCAACAATGGAAGAGGGTTTCCCTTTCTCCACATCCTCTCCAGCATGTACTGTCACTTGAGTTATTGATCTTAGCCATTCTGGTGGGTGTAAGTTGAAATCTCAGGGTTGTTTTGATTTGCATCTCCCTGATGACTAAGGACTTTGAGTATTTCTTTAAGTGTTTCTCTGCCGTTCTACATTCCTCTGCAGAGAATTCTCTGTTTAGATCTGTACTCCATTTTTTAATTGGAGTGCTTGATTTGTTGCTTTTTAACTTCTTGAGTTCTTTATATATTCTGAATATTAGCCCTCTGTCAGATATAGGGTTGGTGAAGATCCTTTCCCAGTCTGTAGGCCTGGAAACAACCCAGATGTCCCTCAACAAAGGAGTGGGTACAGAAATTGTGGTATATTTACACAATGGAATATTGCTCAGCAATTAAAAACAAGGAAATCATGAAATTTGCAGGCAAATGGTGGGACCTGGAAACAATCATCCTGAGTGAGGTATCCCAGAAGCAGAAAGACACATTTGGTATATACTCACTTATAAGAATCTGTAAGCAAGAAGGAGGTTCCTGGGTAAGATGATCAATCCTCACTCAGAAAGAGAAACGGGGTGGACATTGGAAGAAGGAGAAAATAAGGAACAGGACAGGAGCCTACCTCACAGGGCCTCTGAAAAACTCTACCCAACACTGGATCAAAGCAGATGCTGAGACCCTTAACCAAACTTTGTGCAGAGTGCAGGGAATCTTAGGAAAGAAGGGGGAGGTCATTGAACCAAAATATCTGGGCACAGGGGTCTATTTTGAGACTAATACTCCAACCAAGGACTGTTCATGAATATAACCTAGACCCCTGCTCAGATGTAGCCCATGGCAGCTCAGTCTCCAAGTGGGTACCCTAGTAAGGGGAACAGGGACTGTCTCTACATGAACTCAGTGGCAGTCTCTTTGACACCCTCTGGCATCTCAGAACAGGGAGCAGCCTTCCAGGCCACAGAGGAGAATAATGTAGCCAGTCCTGATGAGATCTGATAAACTAGGGTCAGATGGAAGGGGAGAAGAACCTCTCCTATCAGTGGACTTGGAGAGAGGCATGGAAGGAGAGGAGGGAAGGAGGGTGGAATTGGGAGGAAAAGAGGGAGAGTGCTGCAGCTGGGATACAAATTGAACAAACTGTAATTAATATGAAAAATAAAAATTTAATTAAAATTTAATTATATGATAATCTCAGATTAAAAAATTTCCTAATAATTAGTGTCTTCTAAATTCTTAGAAGGAAAATAGAGCCAGGTGGGGGAATAGTTATAATTCCAGCACACTGTCCTATGAACACCATACTGTTTTTATTTGTATACAAGATCTTTAGAAAGAAGTTACTTTGAAAACAACACTAGATAAATTGAGAAGCAAAGGAAGATTAAATGATAACATTATTGATAAACTAACTCAGGAAATGCTTTATTTTAGTTGAGGAAGTAATAGAAACAGAGTTACCAGGTAACAAGTTCACAATGTGTTTCTTGCCTTCCCATGACCAGGTTTGTTTTTTCCTGACTGTGGTGAAGCTCTTTGCTCAACCAAATAAAAAGATTCTTATTGTAAATATTCTTGCTTGCCCATAGTGCAGCTATACTACTGTGAGTTGCTTTAGGTAAAATATAATGTTGTATATAAAGTATCTGGGGGAACTACTGTAAGAATAAGATAGAAAATCATCATAGAAACACAAATGAGACCAAATATATTATTTATTAACAAACAGCATTCATTGGTTTGAATTACAAATATAAGATCCTTTACTTCATTAAAGAAGTCTTCTTAATTCTGCTTTAAGAGTACTTAATTTTAATATTATTGAAATTATTAAATTAATATCTGTAAGAGTTAAAATAATTTCAGCTAACATTTTGACTCAGACTGACACCAATTGCATCTTATTTCAGGTTCATGTTTATATAGAATTGTGATTCATAATGAATAGAAATATGAGTAAAACCAGCGACATTGTGTGGCTTTGTTTTTAAAGAATGAAAACTATTTCTTTATTTTCTTTTTGTTGAAATTTATTCTCTAATACAATATATCTTTATGACAGTTTCTCTTCTTCTTCTTCTTCTTCTCCTCCTCCTCCTCCTCCTCCTCCTCCTCCTCCCAGGGCCCCTACCACCTCTTCTTTTCCTCAGATCCACTTCTGCTCTGTTTCCCTTCAGAAAAGAGCAGGCCTTCCAGGGATATCCACCAAACACAGCACAACAAGATGCAATAAGACTAAAAACAAACACTCATATAAAGGCTGGCCAAGGCAACCCAGGAGGAGGAAAACGGTCCCAAAAGCAGGCAAAAGAGTCAGAGACACTCCCATTCCCACTACTAGGCATCCCACAAAAACACTAGGTTAACAACATGACATATATGCAGAGAGCCTAGCAGCGGCCCAGGCAGGCTCCGTGATTGCCACATCAACCTCTGTGAGTCCTCATGAGCCCTCCTTAGTTGAGTCTGTGGACTGTGTTCTCATCATCTTCTTTCCCTCAATCCTTTCTTTCCCTCTTTCATGTAGCTTCCCAAGTTCTACATAATCTTTAGAGGTGGTAACTCCTTCTTTAAAAAAAAAATACTTTGTGAGGTTTCCAGAAGCAGAAAGGCACACATGGTATATACTCACTTATAAGTGGATATTAGACCTATAATATCGGATAAATATTCTGAAATCTGTACACCTAAAGAAGCTAAGCAAGAAGGAGGATGCTGGGACAGATGATCAATTCTCACTCAGAAAGGCAAATGGACTGACATTAGAAAAGGGAGAAAACAGGGAATAGGACAGAAGCCTACCACAGAGAGCCTCACAAAGACTCTACCCAGCAGGGTATCAAAGCAGATACTGAGACTCAGAGCCAAAGTTTGGGCAGAGTGCAGGGAATGTTAGGAAAGAAGGGGGAAATAGAAAGACCTGGAGGAGACAGGAGCTCCACAAGGAGAGCAACAGAACCAAAAAAATCTGGGCACAGGAGTCTTTTGTGAGACTGATACTCCAACCAAAGACCATGCATGGAGATAACCTAGAACCCCTGAACAGATGTGGCCCATTACAGCTCAGTCTCCAAGTGGGTACCCTAGTAAGGGGAACAGGGGCTGTCTCTGACATGAACTCAGTGGCTGCCTCTTTGATCACCTCCCTATAATGGGAGAGCAGCCCTACCAGCTCACTGCGGAAAACAATGCAGCTAATCCTGATGAGACCTGATAAACTAGGGTCAGAGGGAAGGGAAGGAGGACCTCCCATATCAGTGAACTTGGGGAGGGGCATGGGACTAGCTGAGGGAGGGAGGGTGGGATTGGGAGGAATTAAGGAGGGGTCTACAGCTGGGACACAAACAGAATAAATTGTAATAAATAAAAAAAGGAGGATTTGTAAGACTTGGAGGGGACAGGAGCTCCACAAAGACCAAACAGATCAGGGCACAGGGGTCTTTTATGAGACTCTTTCTCCAACCATGGACCATGTATGAATATAACCTAGAATCCCTGCTGGGATTCAGCCCATGGTAGCTCAGTATACAAGTGGGTACCCTAGTAAGGGGAACAGGGACTATTTCTGACATGAACTCAATGGCTGGCTCTTCGACTCCCCCTCGCCCACGGAGGGAGGAGCAGCCTTGCTAGAACCCAGAAAAGGATATTGCAGCCAGCCCTGAAGAGACCTGATAAGATAGGGTCAGATGGAGGTCTTCCCCTATCAGCGGACTTGGAAAGGGGCACGTAGGAGATGAGGGAGGGATTGGGGAGAGTGGGAGGAAATGAGGGAGGGATGGGGAGAGTGGGAGGGAATGAGGGAGCAGGCTATGGCTGGGATACAAAGTACATAACTTGTGATTAATATAATAATAAAATTAAAAATGTTAAAAAATAAAAATAACAAAATAATTCCATGTGAAAAAAGTAACATCAAAAAATTAAAAAAAATTAAAAAGCAATACACTACAGTATCTCTGAATGGTAGACCTCAGTATATGATATTAGCTCAGTATATGATATTAATTATACAAGATCTACTTCACAAGACCTATAAATTTGTGTTACCGTGGGCTTTCATGCAATAACACAATGAAGATAAACTTCTTGAAATAGTTGTTTTCAATAAAAAGAATTCTTTTCAAAAAATATTAAATTAATCCTTTAGTTCCCCAAGAGATCACGATACTTAGATAAAAATACTCTAAGGTGGTATGTTTCTATATTATAATATTGGAATTAAAATGAGACTAATTAGAAGAAAGAATATAGAGACCTGGTTGTTATTTACAGATATCATCCTTTTTCTACTTAGACATGATGACACCAGGGGTCATCACCTTCCCTCTGTCACAGCTTTTGTTCTTGAACATGACCCTTCCTGTGGCTATTGTGGAGCTAAAACCTGCCAGTCCTTAGGGTTAGTCTTAATTTAAAAGTTTTAGGGAAAGTAAGAAGATGGAAAAAATTAAAATACATACATATAGGAGAGTCAGATATTATTTCACTATTTCATTTTTAATAATTGAACCTATTTTCGTAGATGTGTTTGTCACACATTAGCTGTAATAGAAATCACATCAGTAAAAATTTATACTCCTTCTTCGATCTCATGAAAACACTTTCTTTTTTTCTTTCTTTTTTATTTATTTATTTATTTTTATTTTTTATTTATTTTTATATCAATCACAGGTTAGGTACTTTGCATCCCAGGCATAGTCCACCTCCTTCCTACCCTCCCAACCCTCTCTCTCCCTACCTGATCTCCCTCCTCCCCCCCAACTCCAAGTCCACCAACAGGGGAGGACCTCCTCCCCTTCCATCCAAACCCAGTTCATCCTGTCTCCTCAGGGCTGGCTGCAATGTCCTCCCCTGGGATCTAGCCAGTCTGTCACTCCCTGGCTTGTATGGGGGAGGGTCAAAGAGTCAGCCATTGAGTTCATGACTGAAACAGTCCCTGTTTCCCTCACTAGGGTCTTCAGTCCGACACCGAGCTATCATGGACCCCATCTGAGCAGGGGTTCCAGGCCACACCCACACATGGTCCTTGGTTGTAGAAACCTTCTCAAACAAGACCCCTGTGCCCTGCTCAGTTTGGACTTTGTGGAGCTCTTGTTCTCCCCAAGTCTCACCAACCTCCCTCATTTCTATCATCACTTCTTGCCCTCTGCCAAAGGCTTGATCATGAGTCTTAATATCTGCTCTGATACATTGCTACATTGACCCCCCCAGAGGTCCTCCTTGGCATGCTCCTGTCCTGTTGCTTGTTTTCTCCTCCACTCAATGTCTATCCCATTTGTTCATCCAAACCAGCCTTGATCATACCAACCTGGATCCTCCTTCCTGTATGTCCTCCCTAGGTGTATAGATTTCAGCTTGACCTTCTTATCCTGTAGGTCTATATAAGTGAGTATATACCATATGTTTCTTTCTG
>CM053763.1:47841278-47897177 GCA_028658305.1 Pachyuromys duprasi | reverse complement strand
GCTTGGAAAATGGTTTTCCAGCCTTTTACTCTGAGGTACTGTTCATCTTTGTTGCATAGATGTGTTTCTTGGATGCAGCAGAATGTTGGATCCTTTTTCCACAGCCATTCTGTTAGTCTGTGTCTTTTTATTGGAGAGTTGAGTCCATTGATGTTGATAGATATTAGTGACCCATGGCTGTTAGTTCCTTTTATTGTGGAATTGGTCGTCTTACTGTGATTCATTGCTTTGTTGTTGTTGTTGTTGTTGTCATTGGGAAATTATCTTTATCCTATATTTTCTTTGGTGTAGTTGTTTCCGTTGGACTGAAGTTTTCCTTCTAGTACCTTCTGTAGGGCTGGGTTGCAGTGTAGGTATTGCATGAATTTTTTTTCATCATGGAAAATTTTGTTTTCTCCATCTATGTTGATTGAAAGCTTCGCTGGGTATAGTAGTTTTGGTTGGCAAATGTGTTCCCTTAAAGACTGCATGACTTCTGACCAAGCCCTTCTGGCTTTCATAGTTTCTGATGAGAAGTCTGGTGTGATTCTGATTGGTCTACCTTCATATGTTACTTGAACCTTTTCTCTTGCTGTCTTTAATATTTTTTCTTTGTTTTGTAGGTTTAGTGTTTTGAATATGATGTGACTGGAGGTATTTCTTTTCTGGTCTAGTCTATTTGGTGTTCTGTAGGCTTCTTGTATGTTTATGGACATTTCTTTTTTTAAGTTGGGAAAATTTTCTTCTATGATTTTCTTAAAAATATTTTCCATTCCTTGGAGCCTGGAGTCTTATTTTTCATCTATTCCAATTATTCTTAGGTTTCGTCTTTTGATGGCATCCTTAATTTCTTGGATATTTTGTGCTTGGGATTTTTCCAATTTTCTATTTTCCTTGAGTGAGGAATCCATTTCAGCCAGCGTATCCTCTGCTCCCGAGATTCTCTCTTCCATTTCTTGTATTCTATTGGTGATGCTTATTTTTGTGGTCCCTGATCTCTTCTCTAAGTTCTCCAGTTCCAGGTTCTTCTCCCTTTGTGTCTTCTTTATTGATTCTAATTCTGTTTTCATGCTTTTTACCGTTTCCTTCAACTGATTGACTGTGTCTCCTATTTTGATTGTTTCCTCTGTGTTTATTTTTGATTGTTCCTCTATATGGGCAGTTATATTCTTCTGAATTTCTTTGAGGGACTTGTTCATTTCCTCTTTTTGCTTCTCCTTTTGTTCCTCCAATATCTGCATAATCAAAGCTTTAACATAATTTTCCTGTGTCTTCCCTGGATTAAAATCTTCACTTCTTTTGGGTGTTTCTGGTTAGGCCATGGTGTCCTGATTTTTGTTGGGTGAGTTCTTTCGCCAATTTCTGGGCATTTGTTTATATATAATCAAGGAGCTGTTTGTGCTTTAAGGCTGTACTTCAGTCTGAAACTGTCAATCTCTTGTGTCATGAGTATTCTTCAAGAAGATCAGGGATTTCCAGTGGTTTGTTAGCGTGTGTTGTGTATCAGTTGAACTCTTTTGTGGGCTCTATGTGTTGGGCTTCGTGCTCTGTGCTAGAAGCTGTGAGCACTGCAGGCTGGTCACCCCTCTGGTCTGGAGGCTTTACTCCTCTCTGTGCTAGAGTCTGAGTGTCCAGGTTTGAGATGTCAGCTGGGGGCTTTATGCTCTGCCCTGGGCTCACTGCTAAGGGCTCTCCCCTGGACTGGAGATGTGGCGCCCCCTTCTGGGCCAGGGGCTGTGCACCACGGTCTGAGATGTTATTTGGGGCACACACAGTGGGTTTGGGTTGGTTGCATCTGTTGCTGAGCAGTGTGCGCCTGCTCTATGTAGGCCTGTCTGAAATGGTGCCCGAGGCCTTCTCTGTCTGGCCCATGGACACACAGGGATTGAGGTTTTTGCTGGGGGACACGTGTAGTATGTGCCAGCAGTGTGCAGTCTGGTCAAAATGGTCCCCCGACCCTTTCAGTCTGAGGTGGTTCAGGTGATCAGTGTGTGCCTGCTGTACACAGTGGGTTGAAGCCGAACCCGGGTCCTTCCAGACTTGCCTGTGGACTCACACAGGGACTGAGGTTTTTGCTGGCGGATGCATGTAGGGTGTGCCCACAATGTGTGGACTGGTCAAAAGGGTCACCTGTCCCTCTCAGTCTGAGGTGGTTCTGGCAGAGGCGATTGGTGTGCGCCTGATGTATGCACGTGGGTTGAAGCAGGACCCGGGTCCTTCCCAGACTTGCCAGTGGACTCACAAAGGGACTGAGGATTTTGTTGGCAGTTTGTGCCCACAGTGTGCAGGTCAGTGAAAACGGTACCCAGTTCCTCCTCAGTCTGCCCAGGAGACTGTGTGATCCAGTCTATTATGGCGGCTGCAGGCTCATTCAGATCAGAGCTGTGTGCAGCTGGTCAGCCAGAAATTTTTCCGGGTAATAACTGGGTGTCCCTAGGGTTTTCCCACTTGATTTTCTCACTGTAGGAGTTCTGCTCACCTGGCAATCACAAATGCTGGCGTTTTAGGTCCCAGAGTTTAGTCTCCTGGTTGCTGCATTGTTTCTGCTGTCCTACTCCTCAGACACAGTGTACTCTCATGGCTGCCATCTTGGATCTCCTCACATACATATATTCATGCTGTGACTTCGGAGCTTGCCTCGGTTCCCCTTTCAGCACCCAAGCAACTGCAGCAGTGGACAGAGCACTTCACCCGGAAACACAAGCTAGAAATACTTTCTTTTATTAAATTTTCAAAACACTATCTGTCCTTTGTAGATACATCCAAGTTTTTATTATAGAGGTAATTTTTTGGAGTTTAAAGTAAGTTGTCTTACAGGTTTTAACACTGTTTTGTGAAATGCTTTACCGACACATGGATACCATAAAGGAAAACGGGGGTACGAAATATAAGAATCATCCAATTCTGCATCCATACACATTCTGGAAAATGTATGCCTGCCTTTTGTAATAATAGATGGACAGAAAATTGTTTTCAATAAAGTTACAAATAAGCTGCTATTGCTGTCCAATTCTCTTCTTTTCTGTATCATTGTTTTAGAAATAGACAGCATTATAGGTTGTAGCTTATTTCATTCTTTAAGACATTTTCTACTTATTCATTTATTAAAAGTTTCTAATATTTTAATAGTCCTCACATATGAGAGCCTCATCATCTTTTGTATTGAACACCTTATGATGTTCTGCTTGAATGAAATTATGGAAAAATTTGGGGAAGGTTACAATGTTAGAGAAAATTGCTTTTTCTAAAGACTTGCAAATAATTCTTATACTACAAAATTACATTATGTAGTTATTACAATTAGGATTTGCTTGAAACCATTGAACTGTTATGAGCTATTCTCTGAACAAAGGTTAACAGGAACAGCAATGTAATACATCACATTTTACATCATGAGAGAAATCCTACTGAAATAAAGCTTTACAAAGGAGAAAAAATCGAGAGGAAACTCAGTAATTTGGAATTTTCAAAGCCCATGTCCAGCAGATGTGTAAGCACCGGTTTGGGTTCTCCAGCATTATCCTTGTTGGCATGAAAAGAAGAAAACCAAAAGCTTGTTTCAGAGAAGTGTCTTCTTCTTATAAACCATCTATAGGGCTGAAGAGTCATATTGCCACTATTCCATTGAACGCTGCAAACTCCTTTCTTAGTTCTAACAAAAGAACACAAGAAAAAATTAAAAATAGTTATTTATAATCCTGACCCCACTACACTCTCTCCTACTGCTGTGCAATCATACATGCTACAGTAGACGCTGAAAGGCACAGACTATAGTAGCAAGTACACACTTTCTAGTTTTATCTCTCTCAGTTCATAGTTCTCGTTCATAGTATGACTGCAGGATTAGAATTTAAGGGTATTAGAAATTGAGATCCAATACAAGCATGTCTATTCCCTGACAAGGTTGCTACTCAATAGTTTTAAACCAATTGCTTCATATCTTTATTATATCTTCTTATCCTTTTGTTTCCCTCAAAGTGTCTGATAATCTCAACTTTACAAAGTGTATTGACTTTTTACAGAGATTAAATTAGCTTAGTCTTAAAGCACCACTTGTTGTACAGCAGAAAACATGTCTCCTCTTTCTGTAAAACTCTCAAGTGTAAAATATAGAAAATTATAGTACATCTTAAGTTTATGAATAATATCTTGTAAAAATTATCATTTTAATTTGGAAATAGTATATAAATAGTAGTTATTGCTTCATTCACCCGTTAGTGAATCAATTAGTATAGCCCAGGGGTAATTCAAATTGATGTTCAGTGACAATAATTACAATGGCTTTTTACATTCTATAATTAGATTCTGTGTTTTAAACCTTTAACCTTTTGCCTAATGTGCTCTTTTATATTTTAGGACGATGAATGGAGAGGACCTAGACCCCCTGCCCAGTTTTCAAGTGGGTTTCCAATAAGTGGGGCAGGAGCCGTCTCTGGCATGAACTCGGTAGCTGGCTCCTTGATCACCTCCCCCTGGGGGGTTCAACCTTGCCAGGCCTGAGAGGAAGACAATGCAGCCAGTCCTGATCAGACCTGATAGACTAGGGTCAATAGTAGGGGAAGAGTCCTCCCCTATCAGTCGACTAGTGGGGGCGCATAAGGGGAGAAGAGAGAGGGTGGGTGGCACTGGAAGGAGATGGAGAAGGCTACAACCAGGATACAAAGTGCATAAATTATAATAAATAAAAATAATAAACTATAAAAAAGGCTTCGGTTTTTCCAAGGTGATAAGGTTTTACTCTTTTGATTCCCAATACTTTTCATGTTTAAGCTCTGATACACAAATGTTTAGACAATTGTCTCTGTGTTTTTGTTATGAATAAATATCAGGCCATTGCTTTGCACAGTGCTTCCTATTTTACCCATCCCTATTACAGTCCTATTTTCCTCCTTAGTTTCTTGTGTGTGTATGTATGTGTGTATCTCTCACTTTCTCTCTCTGTGTGAAAATATTCAGTGTGTTCTATTCCATTCCCTCTATTCTTTTATAGATCTATTTTTGGTTATTTTTTTAGTGGTTAGTTTCTGAGTTAAAAATAGATCAGAAGATCATAACTAACACTTCTGAGACATACTGACCCCATTCTGAAACAACATAAAGGCTCTGTGCTCATGTGTTTTCTTTCCCTCCATTGTATCTTAGTGGTATAAAATTACATGTCTATATGTTAAAGAGCAATAGCTAGAGTACTAAATTTGCTGTCCTATATGACACTGTAAATTTAAAGAGATGAGCAGGTAAGGGTAGATTTTTTTTTATCTATATGCTCAATTCTGATAGTGAGTATTATTTCTACACATGACTTTAGTGATTATCTAGTATCCATTTCTTTAAACTTAATGCCCCTTAGTGTTCTTTATGAGATGCATTTACTGTCAGAACAAATAAACTTAGTTAGGTATCATTATTTTATTTTATTTTACTTTTTGATGAGTAACTCCTAGTTTCCTGATTAACACAATATTTTTGACTCTTGTGTGTCCATGTGACATGTGTCTACCATTTGTTTGTGCAGGTATATGGAAGGTGCATATGTATTGTGTACATGTATGTAGAAGCCAGGAGACATAGAAGACATAGGGATGGCTGTGAGCTAAGACATGGGTGATGGGAATTGAACTCAGTTCCTCTGCAAGAGAAGCTAGTGCTCCTAAATGCTGAGACATTTGTCAGTGGAGACATCGGTCCAATCAGTAAATCATTTTAAAGCTGTCTCTCTCTTTGTTTGTTTTGTTTTTTGAGACAGGGTTTCTCTGCATAGCACTGGCTGTCCTGGAACTCTTTGTGAACAGCCTAAATTCTCAAAGATAACAAACAGCACCAGCCACCTGTGGTGTTGCATACTTTATTTCCAGCTTTAAGAGGCGAAGCCAATCAGATCTCTATGAGTTAGATGTCTACTAAATTTTAATTGAACTTGTTTCCTATTTGAAACCGAATTTACTCTAGATAACATGTTCTTACCCACACAGTATAATTGTCTAAAGTATTTAAAAATATTTGTAGTAGTTTGTGTGATTCCTTTCTCCATAGGATATAGTTCTTTAAGACTGGCTTTCCCTCCATCTTTCTCTCTCTCTTACATTGTGTCTACCCTACTGTTGTATCAAACAACAGAAATTTGGCAATTTTTTACCTCTTCATTATGTTTTTTTCCCTTTATCAAACTGTAATACAAAATACAAATATATAACATTTTCAGGGGTGTTTTATAGTCTTTGATGACATTTTATGAATAATTTTGTATGTGTCAATTGTGATCACTTTTCTTTGAATGAAGAACTACCAGAAAATATTTACTTTATATTATGATGATGTACATATACATGCTTACATATTCTGTTAATTTTTAAAGTGTTGTAAGTTCATATTATTTTGGAACTTATTTAATTTCCCTCTCTCACCGTACAACAATTCCTTTTTATCTTAAAATTTCTACTTATCTTCATAACTCTTTATATTTTATAAGGACACGAATGCACCTATTTCAGGAGACCATTTATCTCTTTTAGTACTTCAGAATGCCATAAATATTTACTTGGTTTAAATGGGTTTTTATTTAGTAAACTATTCAAGAATTATGGATTTAAAAATATATAATGTGTGAGGCCTGCTACAGCTTTATAATTAGTAAACACTTTATATCCTTAGTGTAGTTTTAAAGTCTCTCTTGTGTCATGCCTAATATTGATATGTGTTATTGATGTCTGGCAATGACTGTGGGAAGAGTTTTTATTAAAATATCAATGTTAAACTTTTTTCCTTTTTATTTATTACAATGTATTCACTTTGTATCCCAGCCATAGACCTTCCCAATTCCATCCTCCCTCTTCTCGTCCCATGTCCCTCCCACAGTCCACTAATAGGGGAGGTTCTCCTCCCCTTCCATCTGACCCTAGCCTATCAGGTCTCATCAGGACTGGCTGCATTGTCCTCTGTGGCCTGGTAAGGCTGCTCTCCCATTAGAGGAGGTGATCAAAGAGGCAGCCACTGAGTTCATGACAGAGACAGTCTCTGTTCCTTCTTTTTGATGCTGAACTATAAATTCCAGGTATTCCTCACCCACTTATTCATGCCAAAAGCTTCCTCTGGTTTCTCTTCCACCGACATCAAAAGGCACAGTTTGGGTTACTGAACTCAGGAAATGTCCATAGGGCACTAATATACCAGGGCACACTTAGTGTATTTTCAGCTTCTTTTTCGTTTTCTATTTCTGAGGATTTCCCTCAGTGGTTTGCAAGGTCAGCTGTGCATTGACAAAAAGCCTTTCCAGATAATCTATTTCATGTTTTCTCAGATGTAAAGTCAGCACTGTTACTGGAAATAGAAGGCATAATGTATCTTTCAACAGAAAATAGAAACTTTTCTTCCCCAGGTTGCAAGCATTGATATTTCCAGTCTTGGAAATCCCCCTCTCAGATACTAGATACTGTCGGAAAGAAACATGCAGTGTGGCTTGCACTATTTATAGACAGGGCCTGAAGCATAGGGAAAGCTGTTAGTCCACAAATCTGAATATTGGATTTAAGAAAATTTAATCATTTTATTAAAATAAAAATACTCCCAAGACTCAAGACTATCATGAGCATAGAATAGAGATACAAAAATCTCTCTAAATGTTTCTCTTATTCTCTGTGTGTGTATGTGTGGGGGGGGTGTGCACATATATCCAAGAAAACCCAAAAGTTCTTTCTTGGGAATAAACCACTTATTGTTTGAGATAGTACCTCTTTTGATGAGTAAGATAAGTGGGCAAGTCAGAGACCCAATAATCCACCTTTCTCGGTATATTTAGGGCTGAGGATATATATATATGTAAATATATAATTATATATATGTATAATATATATATTCTATTTCAAACTATTTCAAACTAATTCTGAAAATTCTGCTGACTAAGGCATCTTCTCAGTGATAATTCCTTCATAACGCAGGTGTTGAATGGCTAGCTATTTAGCAACTAAAGTCAAAGTGGGAAACACTTCAGGCAGGTTGAATATTATATTTTGCAAACTTTGTATAATATATAGTACTTCAGAAAATATAATCAAATTCATGTTTTGATGACAACCACGGCAAGGTTTATTTTTCAGAAAAAGCTTTACACCCATATGCAAGTGAGACATGGATCTCCAAGATGGAAGAAAATCATTTCCTTATTAATGAATGAATTATTGTTTACCTGTAAGTATGCATGTGTATGTGTAGTATGTTCTGAATAAGGACTTATGTGTATCTGGTTGTCTTTTCATTGCTTCTCTGTCTCACGCTTTGAGGCATGGTATCTGGCTAAACCTGAATCATCATCACTGGCTAGGATCCTTCACCAGTAAGCTTCAGGAATTAACTTGTTTTGCCTATCCATCACTGGCTATGAGAGTTGACCAGTAAGCATTTAGGATCAGCTGGTTTTGCCTGTCCACAGCCTAGCATGGGCAAGGTTTTCATATGGGTACTGAAGATCTCTGCTTAGATAGTCTTACTTGTAGAGAAGGAACTTTCCTGAGTAAATCACCTCCCCCATCCATCATTTCTCACTGCCTTTATACATTATAAAGTAAATCTCCCCTATCAATATTCTACCTCAACCCCACAGTTACTTTAATATTGAAGTTTATTCTTTAAAATTTCACAAAACAATATAACTTTCTAAGCAACTGTTATTTTCTCTCTGTATCATTACATCAGGAAAGCAACATTTGCTTTCAATATTCAATGTTTTAATGAAACATAACAAACTCTTTTTTAAAATGTAATTTATTTATTTTTATGTTAATCACAGGTTAGGTACTTTGTATCCCAGTCGTAGCCCCCTCCTTTATTCCCTCCCACTCTCCCCATCCCTCCCTCATCTATTCCATGTCCCCCTCCAAGTCCACTGATGGGGGAGTACCTCCTCCCTTTCAATCTGACCCTAGCTTGTCTTGTCTCTTCAGGGCTGGCTGCAATGTCCTCTTCTGGGATCTAGCTAGGCTGATCCTCCCGGGTGTGTGTGGGGGAGGGTTGAAGAGCCAGCCATTGGTTCAGGACAGAAATTGTCCCTGTTCCCCTTACAATGGTACCCAGTTGGATACTGAGCTACCATGGGCCACATCTGAGCAGGGGTTCTAAGTTACATCTATACATGGTCCTTGGTTGGAGAAACAGTCTCATAAAATACCCCTGTGCCCTGATCTATTTGATCTTTATGGAGCTCTTGTTCTTGCCAAGTATTACTAACTCCCCCTATTTTCATATTATTCCCTGCCCTCTGCCGAAGGCTTGGTTGTGAGTCTTAATATCTGCTTTGATTCATTGCTATATAGAGTCTTTCAGAGGCCCTCTGTAGTAGGTTCCTGTCTTGTTGCTTGTTTTATCCTACATTCTTATCCCATTTGTCCATCTAAGTGAGCACTGATCATCTCAACCTGGGTCCTCCTTCTTGTTTATTTTCCCTAGGTGTATAAATTTCAGCATGACCTTCCTATTCTATAGTTCTATATAAGTGAATATATACCATATGTTTCTTTCTGCTTTTGGGATATCTCACTCAGGATGATCGTTTCCAGGTCCCACCATTTGCCTGCGAATTTCATGATTTCCTCCTTTTTAATTGCTGAGCAGTATTCCATTGTGTAAAAGTACCATAATTTCTATATCCATTTCTCAACTGAGGGACACCTGGGTTGTTTCCAGGTTCTAGCTATTACAAATAAAGCAGCTACGAACATAGTTGAGCACATGTCCTTGTTGTGTATTTGAGCATCTTTTGGATATATGCCTAAGAGTATTATAGCTGGGTCTTGAGGAATCACTATTCCTAATTGTCTAAGAAAGCGCCAAATTGATTTTCAGACTGGTTGTACAAGTTTGCATTCCCACCAGCAATGGAGGAGGGTTCCTCTTTCTCCACAACTTCTCCAGCATGTGTTGTCACTTGAGTTTTGTTCTTAGCCATTCTGGTGGGTGTAAGGTGAAATCTCAGAGTCGTTTTGATTTGCATCTCCCTGATGGCTAAGGACGTTGAGCATTTCTTTAATTGTTTTTCTGCCATTCTACAATTCTCTACAGCGAGTTCTCTTTTTAGCTCCATACCCCATTTCATAAAAAACTCTTAAAGTTTAAAATAATACTTATCATTTATTATTTGAAAATTTCATACATGTATATAAATATATTTTCATGTCTGTCTTCCTCTCTATTCTTCCAAATGCCACCATGATCCCCACAACATCCTTCCAACTTCCTTTCCTTTGTTTTCTATATCTATTTGAAGTTGATTATTAAACCCACTGAGTCTAATTAGTACTGCTCATAGGCACATAGTTGAGGAGTCATCCAAAGGGGCATTAGCATCAGACTAACAATCACTTACCCAATGAAAAAATGACTTTCCCCAGTAGCTGTCAATTGCCAATAGCCATGGGAAGGCCCCTGTGTCCCCCTTTCCATTGATGCTGGAAGGTTTAAATGGCTTGCTCTTGTGTAGGAAACCACATCTACTGTGTATTTGTGTGTGTGTGGTAGCCGTGCCATGTCCAGACAGTAGCATTTTGCAGCACTACTCTCTTGTCTTCCTTCTCTTATATTATTTCTCTTATTTTTCCATGATGTTCCCTGAACCGTGACATGGGGATTAATAAATATGTTTCATCTATGGCTGAACTCTCACAGTTTATTGGTCTTTGTACTTTGAACAAAAATGTGTTTCTCCATTTACCACCCCACACTGCAATATGAAGTTCCTCTGACTAAAACTGGGAGCATCATAAGAGCTATAGATAGCTGGGAGCAGTGGCCCAAGTCTTTAATCCCAGCACCCAGGGAGGCAGACGCAGGTAGATCTCTGTGAGTTCGAGGCCAGCCTGATTTTAAAAAAGGAGTCCAGGACAGCCAAGGTTATACAAAGAAAACTTGTCTCAAGAAAAACCAAAATTAAATAAATTAATTAAAATAAAAAGCTATAGCTATATATCCAAACAGAAGGCAGTTCAAATGTAAAATCATGCAAAACAAATAATATGTTAGTTTTCTAAGAAGGACGACCTCCCCAGGTATGTGTCTTTTGATCATGTTTATAATGCCAGGCATAAATCCCCACTTGTGGCATAGTCTTCAAATCCAGTCAAGAGAGGCTGGCTTCTCCCTTATGTTCTTCTGTGTTTTTGAACCAATGGCAAAATCTTACCTGGAAAGCCAATATTGTAGTATGGCGGACCTAAGGCTGGGTAAGACCACTGATATCTTTATTCACTCAGAAGCCTGCGTAGCTCCTTTCAACACCATGAAAGACAGCCAGCAGGGAGGAAGATTCCTGGTCATTCAAGAGTGATTTCTCTGTGTCCTATGAACAAAATGTACTGTACATTTATCAATAGAGTCTTATCGTCTAGTTCAATTTTATGCATATTCTTGTCTCTGTGTCTTTCCAGACAAATGACTCTGACAGAGGTATCCTATGACTGGCACTGAAATTTTTATTTGAAAATTCATGTCTTCTGGAAGCCATCTTGTTCACCCATGCTAAGTACCAATGTCCAAATCCCTGCTCCATCCCAGATTAAACCATTAGCTCTCAGGATTGTCTTCCAGTCTTTCAAATATATCATATTTTTCTTAAGTTGCTAGGTTGACAAGTTGCCTTTTATACACTCCATTTCAGTCAAGCCTTTCCCACTCCCTCTTTTCTCCATCCTTACCACTCTGCTACCTATGAAACCATTCTACCTCCAGTATCCCAATATTTATTTTTATTTTACCCATATTCTAGTATCCTCACTCTTTTTAATATACTCCCCGTAGCCCATATGCATTTTGCTGGCTTCTGCATGGACCTTGAGTTAAACATGCTGAATGAAATATTTTCAGATAGAACCTCACATAAGAGAGTATAGGAGATGTTTGGCTTTTTTCACCTGGGTGATTTATACTTGGTAAAATTCTCTTCCAGTTTCATCAGCTGACTAGCAAATTGCATGATTTTTCTTTTCTTTATTGCTAAAACATACCCCCCATGGTGCATATGCATCACATTTGTATTCAAGAACTCCTTTAAATGTACAAAAATGTGAAAGACAAATTTGACTGATATTATATGTAGAGAACTGACTGATTCTAAGGTGTGTTTCCCAACAGTATGTGGGGACACAATAGAAAAGATGAATACTCACAACTGAATTAAGGACTTTGGCTGGGAAAACTTCTTCCACTATAGATTAGCATAGAGGTACTTTGGGTATTGGTTAGTGTGTGCTATGATTAAGACATGGGGAAATGAGTCAGAGGCTTGCTGTACAGTAAGTGTTTGACCTACTACAGAATGCCTTACAAAAGTAATGACTGCCAATATGGAGAGCCTTAAATGATCCACAGGCACTATGAAAGAGAAGCTGTTGTGTTCAGAATCTTCCATAGCTGAATCAATGTTAGTTATAAACTGTACCAATTTTCCTGGCTTCTAATGCCTCTCTACTATTTAGGCAAAACTCCCAGAATGATTGGTTAGTTAAAAAAAATTCTGAAGAAATATCAAAATAGTAAACTGTGACCTTCTTTTCTTGGCGCTGCTAAACGTAGAATTGGAGGAAATTATTACATTCAAATAAAATCTGTAGACTTCACTCTTGAAAAGAGATTATGCGAGAGATCAGAAGTGACAGCAGGGATTTCTGTCATCGAAGCGTGACTGCATAAATGTAGGACTTGCCCTAGATTTTATCTGAGAATCAGAGCAGGAAAAGTATGAAACAGAAGGAAATGTGTGACTTTTAACTCATCACATTCACCTATGTTTTAAAGATTATTTGTAACTCTATCATACAATACACAATCAGACTTATAATAGGTACTTAAGAAATTATTTGTCAATAAATGTTATATTATAGCTAAAGAGTTGATAAAAAGTTTCATGACTTACTATAAAACTACTTTGACTTAAGAAGTATTAGTGTTCTACAGAATAATATATTTATTAAGAGGTCTAATTTTTGAATGCTTATGAAAAATTTTATTAATATTTATTTTTACGTGAATTGCTGTTTTTCCTGCATGTATGTCTTTGTGATGGGGTCAGTTGTCACAGACTTGAAATTACAGTTATGAGTTGCCATGTAGATGCTGGGAATTGACCCAGGTCCTCTCAAAGATAACTGAGTTGATATCCCTGGGTATTATTTTTAAAGGGAAACAGAGGAGGAGTGTATCTAGGGGAAGGATGAGGCAAGATGGGTAGTGGGAGAATTAAAGGGAGAGAAAACTGTACTTGGGAGGCTTTATATGAGAGAAGAATATATAAATAAATAAATAGATCTAATTGACACATTTTAAAAGGAGAAACATAAGTTATTTCCATATACATTCTTGAAAACTACTGTTCAAAGAAATTATCAACTCTGTTTTTGAACATAGAATTTCTGATGGGTATTGTGAGTACAATTTAGAGTGTTATATCTCTTCTTCATTAGAGTGTGAATTTATTTTTCTCTTATAAATTACATCCTGAACAGTTTCTCCTCTCTTTACTCTTCCCAGTGTTCCCCCACCCCACCCCCTCTCCCCCAGATAGATTCTTTCTCCATTTCCCTTTAAAGAAGAGCAGACCTCCTAATAATATCAACTGAACATAACCTAAATTGTAATAAGACTAATTACAAACCTTCATATCAGGGCTGGACAAGGCAACACAGTAGGAAAAAAAGGGTCTGAGGAGCAGGCACAAGTGTCAGAAAGGACTCTCGCCGTACACATACACATGTAGGAGTACGACAAGAACGCCAAGCTACACAACAACATAATTTATGCAGAGGACTCACACAGGCCCCATGATTGTTGCTGCAGTCTCTGTGAGCCCCAAGGAGCCCTGCTTAGCTGTATTCTGTGGGCCATGTATTCTTGGTATCCTTACCCCAAGTTGTTCCTATAATCTTTGCTCCCCCTCTTCTGCAGGGTTTTTTGAAACCAAACTTCATATGTTGAGTTTTTCTCTGGGCCCACATGGCAGAAAGAAAGAAATAATATCTACAATTTCTCCTATGAACTCCACTCACACCAGAGCATGCATATAACAACACACAAATTAAAATAATAAATAAATAATTAATTTAATTAAAAATAAAAATTGTGTTGTTGGAAGAATATTTGATACAAAAATATAATGTAAAATTATATTATTTGTAATCATACCTTAGAAACCCTTGAAAGTATATAGTATGGAAAGAATGAACAAGAAACAGGCATATCCACTCATGGAAGACCTTTTTAAACAATGTATGTAGGAAGTTGCTTCTAAGGAGCTGTATATGTAATCTTGTCCTTTCGTGTATTATTACTCCAAATTTGTTCCACGTGTGTGAGACAAGCATCATTTCAGTTAAGTGTCTAAAAGTGAACTTAGGACTGCTCATATGACTCAGTAGATGAGGACACTTGCTTTCAAACTAGATGACCTGAGTTTGATCTCTAGAACTCACAAGGTAAGAACCAGTTATCACAAAATATTTTCTTACCTTCACATACAAGCTGTGGCTTCTGCTCACTCTCATACATATACCCTTACCCATCCACCTCACAGACACTAAATAAATAAATAAATAATTATGAATACAATTAAAAGTCAGACACTATTATGAAAAAAAGAGATGTTGAATATTAAAAATACAAAATTAATATTTTAAAAAATAAGGTCTCACAAGCTGATGTAAAGCTACAGATGATGTGTCCGGGAGTGCTTGGTGTGAGAGGGGAATAGCAGGACACAGGTGATATAAAAAGGAAAACGGAATAATGTAGAGGTGCCTCTAAGTAGGGAAAAGGGAGGCAGGTCAGTGCCAGTTGCATCTGACCTAAAAGTTTTGTTCCTACATTTCCTTGTACCAGGAAATACAAGCTTCCAAGAGAGTAAACCCTGCTGCAACATCTGTGAACCATGACAATGGCCATCATGGCACAGTATAAATAAATGGCACTCATATATCAGTGGCAATCAACAGCTGTCTAATTGGACTAAAGCCCACTCAACAAGGATTGAGATTATGCCTGGTACTATGAACCTAGCCAGCTTCCTAAGGCTCTTGAGGTCATAGACATACTACTATGGCTTTGCTAGACTAGAATAATTCCTTACTACATTCTAAATCATAACCTTATGGCCACAGATAAATGTAGCACCTGCCCTCAAAGAAGCCTCTCTCTACAGCAAATTAAGATTATCGCTAAAAACATACCTGGACATGATGAAGACATCAGTGAAACATAGGGATCTCTATTCCAACAGATGCATCTACATCATATTTCTGCATTTAGGGCTGAGGGAACATTGCATAAAGAGGGGAGAAAAAAAAGCCAATGTACGTAGATGTCTTTTTTGAGATTGTCCTTCCTAGAAATGGCTGCATAAACCAAATCATAACAACAGAAATATCTATAGACGTATTAATATGGGAGGAAATTTTTTCCTCAGGGTTTCCACCCCTATGCAATAACTATGAGCAACTAATGACTGATGGGAGGAGCACTGACTCCTTATTGGTTGTCAGATGCAAAGTGGTCAGCCCTAAAATCATATACACAAGAACATCAAAGATGGACCCAGCAGGTTGTATTCATATATTTGTATACATACACACACTACCATCACCACCACCAACATGATAACAATAATCAACATGAGAGCAAATACAAATATGGAATGAGCAAGCACATGCAGGGAATGTGGTCATCAAGGTTATTTGCAGAGTTTGTGGATAAGAATGGTCCAGTATTTACAGAAGAGATTAGTCCTACTAATCAGCAAGCCTACCAAATCTTAAGAAAAAACAAAATGATTCTTAAATTAATAAGCTGAGAATATTTGTAAATTTTCAGAAAGAAAAAATCATGACAAAGTACTAGTCTCCAACTTTGTGAATACAAAACTGAAACTATATCAAGTGCACACAGCTTCAATAAAACAAACAATTTCAGATTTAAAAAAATGTGCCACCAACTCAGAGTGGGGAAAAATGACAGTTTTAAGAAAACGGCTGAGATAGTGTTTACTACCAGCACATGCTCATTGAAGAAAATTCTAGAAGATATCCTTTGGAGAAATGGGAAATGTTTCTTGATCCAAAGTCTAAAATTTAGAATGTGATAGTATATTAGTAACTTTTCTGCTGCTGTAATAAAATGCTTGCCAGAAAAAAAGAAAAGCTTATGGAAGAGAATGTTAATCGTGGTTTACTGCTCCTGACAGAACGCTGTCCATAACTTTCTAAAATAGCACAACAAACTGGGAAGCAGGTTTTCACATATGTGAGCCTAGGCAGGACATTCATGCTTCAAACAACAGCATTCTGTGTAGTTACCCATAAGCTTATGTTATTGTCTTGATGCAAATTGTATTTAGTCTAACTTCAAATATCCCTATAATCTTTAACAGCTCCAACACTGTTCAAAAGTCCAGAGATCATTTAAAAATATTTACTTTTGTGTGCATGAGTACCTTGCCTGCTTGTAAGTCTGAAAACCATATGTGTGTTGATTTTTGAAACCAGAAGAGGATGTCGATTCCTTTGGTATTGTAGTTATAAACTGTTGTTAGCTGTCATGTGCATTCTGGGAATTGGAGCTGGGTCCTCCAGAAGAGTAACAAGTGCTTTTTACCACTGAATCATCTCCCAGATCCTAAATTCTCTTCTCAAACTCAAGACAATATATTAACTGTGACTCCCTAAAAATGAAAAACATGTTACATACTTTTAGCATGCAGTGGGAGAGTGGTGTGTGTTGGGGGGAGTGTGTTAGTGTGTGTGTGTATGTTGTGTTACATACACTGTGTATAGTTCACATTGAGAGGTCAGAACACCTGATATCTTCCTCTATCACTCTCCACTTTGTATTTTGAGACAGGGTCTCTCACTGATGTTGAAACTTGCTATTTATCTATGATGGTTGGCCACTGAGCTCCTGAATCTATGTGTCTCTACTCCCCGATGGTGAGGATACAGGTTCACAGGCCTGTGCCCTGCTTTTGTAGGATGTAGATATTTGAACTCACCCTCTCTTTCTTTTACAACTAAAGTTATTTTTAATATAATTTTTATTTTCTATATTAATCACAGGTTATTTACGTTGTATCCCAGCTATAGCCCCCTCCTTCATTCCCTCCCAATTCCTTCCTCATCTCCTCCCGCCCCTTTCCAAGTCCACTATGAGGGAAGGTCCTCCTCCCCTTCCATCTGACCCTAGCTTATCAGGTCTCATCAGGACTGGCTGCAACATCCTCCTCTGTGGCTTAGCAAGGCTGCTCCTCCCTCAGGGGAGGTCAAAGAGCCAGCCATTGGGTTCATGTCAGAAATAGCCCTTGTTCTCCTTACTAGGGAACCCATGTGGGCTACATCTGAGCAGGGGCTCTAGGTTATATCCATACATGGTCCTTGGATGGAGAAACAGTCTCATAGAAGACCCCTGACTTGTGCAACCACTTTGGAAATCAATTTGGCTCTTTCTCAGACAATTAGGAATACTGCTTCCTCAAGATCCAGTTATACCACTCCTAGGCATATATCAAAAAATGCTCAAGTACACAACAAGGACATTTGCTCAACAATGTTTTTAGCAGCTTTATTTGTAATAGCCAGAACCTGGAAACAACCCAAATGTCCCTCAATGAAAGAATGGATACAGAAATTGTGGTACTTTTACACAATGGAATACTACTCAGCAATTGAAAACAAGGAAATCATGAAATTTGCAGGCAAATGGTGAGATCTAGAAAAGATCATCCTGAGTGAGGTATCCCAGGAGCAGAAAGACACACATGGTATCTACTCACTTATAGACCTATAAGATAGGATAAACATACTAAAATCTGTACACCTAATGATGATAAACAAGAAAGAGGACCCAGGGTAAGATGACCAACCCTCACTTAGAAAGACAAATGGGATGGACATTGGAAGTAGGAGAAAACAAGTAACAGGACAGGAGCCTACCACAAAGGGCCTCTGAAAGACTCTACCTAGCAGTGTATCAAAGCAGCTGCTGAGACTCATAACCAAACATTGGGCTACGTGCAGGGATTCAAATGAAAGAAGAGGGACTTAGTAAGACCTGGAGAGGACAGGAGCCCCACAAGGACCAAATATACCAGGGCACAGGAAAAGTTCTTATCCACTGAGTCATATTTCAAGCCCTACTTTAAGTACTTAATCGAAGAAATTTTAAAAAATCACATCCTAAAGAACTGTAGGAAAAAAAAAGTACGTGCCTCAGAGCGTCCTTCTGCCACATGAGCAGCCTATGATTCCCTTTGCTTTCATAGCCTCAATGTAAGAGTGTAAAACAAATTTTAGGTGCTTACCAAATAAAGGACAAAGCTTAAGAATAAGTTTGAATCAAAGAAAATCGACAATCATATAACTATTCTGCTCTCATGTTTGTCTTGTGTTAGGAGAGCAGTCTGTTCAAAGTTTGAAAAAGCATGTCTCTTCCCAAATCAGTATGTTCCTCTCAAGATCTGTGTCCGTTCTACTCCACTGAACTCTTCACTAAGCTTTCTTTTTTTTCTGGCTAAATACAGAAGTTTCAAGAATAAAGTTGATGAACTGAAATAGCTCTCTACAGTTGTTTATGTGCTTGTATATGTATGAAATCTTAAAATAAAAAAATCACATAAATATTGAAAAAGAACATACATAGTTGTGTTTTGATTACGAGGAAGAGGTTGAGCTATTTATTTGACTAGTCATGGATCTCTTTTTCAAAAGGAGTATAATCCCATTAAATTTATGTAGAAATTCATAAAATTATTATGGAATGCCATTTATTTTGACTATTACTGCTTAGTGCATTGTCTTTTACTTTAAATTTTTTTGGCTCAAGGTCTATGACAAACATTTTTTTTTCAATTTTCTAAATTCATTTACTTTTGAGGGAAAATTACTCAGAATATACTGGGAAAACTGATTCCATAAAATATAGTTTGATAAATCTTAAATAGGTAAAATTTTAGACTTCGGATTTTCAACTTAACATTTTCCTTATAGAGCAGGTGGATATAAAAAGTGAGTAGAGGGATCAGTCAAATACTGAGAAGTAAGTGCTGATCGGAGCAACAATACAGAGATGAGACTCACCTGGAATAAAAGGCTGGCAGCTGTGAAGAAGCAATAATTACCACGAGAGGTTTTTGAGACACTTTAGGAAGAGACAGATTTAGATAATTTTTGACTTTACCAGGAAACAAGTTTTCCATTGAACACAAAATGAACTTTTGTCCTTTGCGAATAGAGAGGTGTTAAGTGAACACAGGAACACAACTGAGGCTCTTTGTGTTTGACTTCTGCTGTTGGTGGTGAAAGCTGCAGGATGAGAGAGTCAGATTCACAGAGTATGTATATTAATTTAAAAATCTCAAGATTGATCTTTCGGCATCTACACGGCTTCACTTCAGTGTTGGTAAGCTGAAGCTTTTACATTTCCCTATTTTTTTCAAACCAAAGCATGGTGGTGACAAGTTGAAGCCAAGGGAAACTGAAAAAGGTGATGCATCCATTAGAAGGTAGAGAACTAACAGAGATAAATCAGCGCACTTCTGTGGTGGTCTGAGATGTGCCATGTAATTTTAAAAGATATGTCTGCTCCTTCTCTGTTCTTACCTGACCCCAAACAGGTGATTTTTCCTGGCTTGCTATGCTGAACATTAGGAGATCTGAAATAACATAGCTGAAAAACAATCTGCTCAACATTAAATCAAAAGTAATAATTCTTGGGGTACTAGACAAAAGACTAGCTAATAAAAGGAAAGTGTGGGAAGGAATTTAAATTAGCAAGCTGAGTATCAAAAATGCTTGACACACGCTGTCACAGAAAAATGTGAAGGGTTTATTATCTTTTAAATAATGTACATGTTCCAGATTTATGCTTTCACCTTGAAATTTCATAAATATAAAACTCAAAATAGTAGGTGAATAATATGGATAGAAATCAGGAATTAAACGAAGAAAGAGATGGTATGTTTGGGATTCTGATATGTATAAAATACATAAGTTGTATTAATTATCTTATGTAATATGGACATATGACTACCTTGCACAGAATAGAGACTCCAAAGAACAGTTTCAAAACTGAAATATTTGCCATATTTTTGTTTTCTTTTTAGGAAAAACATTAATTTATTTGATGCTTTCACATATATAGGATTTCAAACGTATAGATTATATACACATCATATATAAATATACATTTTTATTACTCTTACCATAATAAAATCTCTAAGTTCACTACCCTCCACACAAATCCATTTTCATTTTCATGTCTTGTCCAGTTTTCAAGCCACTGAGTTTACCCAGTGTGATCTAGTAGCCATAATTTGAAGACAGCCATTGGAATCCATTACACTCTCTTGTACGTACCTATCTGAAAACATTAACATCCTGAGTCCCCAAGAATACATCAGTAGGCAAAAGTTCAGCATGGATGGGTAGTGTCCAGGAGCCCTTTCTGCATCCAGGACTAATGGTAGATGAGCATGCTCTTGAGCAGTCCTAGTACAGCAACTAAGTCAATTCAGGAATGCAATGACTATTCCATGCCGAGGTGTTAGCATTTTACAGTCATTCTTTCTTTCTTTCTGCTCCCTCTTCTCTACTGTGTTCCATTAAACTAGGATGTAGTATCAGCACTCTGCTTAGGGCTGAGCACTCAACTACCTTTTATTTTCATTACTTTTTGAGCAGTCAAAGGTATTACCAACATTTTAAATAGAATTTCCTAAATATTGTATTTAGAGGTTGAATGTGATACAAATCATACAAATCTGGATAACAGCCTATTAGAAACTTCTAAACTTTGTATGGCATTTGATATTTATTCCTGCTTCTATACCCGCAGTTATGTATATGTAAAGCATCTCCATTATTTGTCTTAGCTGACTGGAGTGAAAAAACTCATCTGTTAGCTTTGGGAAATCATGCTTCTGTGACACAAACTGCCAGTGAACGAGGGTCACTGGCAAAAAAGAAAGATGGGGTTTGGAGATAAGGGCTTCTTTCCCACTCCGACCATGGCATTTTCCCTGGAGATCCCAGCCTCAGATCAGCCTACAGTCTCCTTAAGCTTGAACAAAAGAATAGCACACAGCACGCTCTCACCTAGTTCACAGAGGCAGAATGAGCTATGTGCTGTTTCAGCTGCTAAGTGTGTAGTGATTTGCTATACATCAATAGAAAATAAATGCACAGAAGGAGTGAGAATATCAGACAAATGCATCCAGAGTGTGGAGGGATGACCTCTAATCTAAACCTGAAGAATGATTTTTAAATGGACACAAATATGCAAAGCAGTCTAAAACACTGCACAAATGACTAACCCCTTCTGATACACTAGTGTCAACCTAATACCAAGAACCTTCAGGGATGCATCTCTTTCTCTCCTGGTTTCTGTCATAGAAATTATGAAGTAAGGGAACTAGCCCAGGCACTTAGTCAAGGCAGTAAATCAGCCTTGGACTTACCACTGAGAAGATCAGGAATCCAACTAGACAGGGTCTTGGAGTATGTGTACTACGTAGGTGCCTGGAAATCCACTTCATGACACTGACCTGAGCAGTAGTAAGAAGCCATTTTTAGAAAGACTCACACTGAGTTAAGGTCTTGATAGCCCTTAAGTCAAAACTCCTCTGCAGGTTCACGCTAAGAATCAAAGGCAAGTATTGTGGGTCTACCCTCTGAGACTTTCCCTACAGAATATTCCCAAGTAAAGGGCATGGTGTGTCAGAATAGGGAAGCTTTGTAAAGGATGAAAGCCTGGTCTGAGGTTGCCATTCCAGAGCTCTGTACAGGGAGGGCTCAGCACCTACAGGGAAACTGCAGAGAAGTAGGCTCTGCTCTGCAGCCATGTTGGAAACTGCAGAGAAAAACCGTCTGTCAGCCCAAGCAAGGGACCATAGGACAGATGCACCACTGCCCACTTCTCTATTTATGCTATTTGCTATCTAATTCAATACAGTTAATCCAGAGTGCCAAGATTTCTTTCTATTTTCAGTCGGTTGGTTGTTTTGTATTTGCTGTTGTTCTTGTTTATTTTGACTAGACTTTTCATAGAACACATGCAGGTCAGAAGCTGCCAGTTTCTCTGCCTGAGCCTTCTGAGTCATGGAACTGTTTTCAGCAACTGGAATGAAATACATTTCTGTCTTGGTTTTGCTTTTGCTTTTACACTGTTGCTGTGTTTTTTTGTTTGTTTTGTTTGTTTGTTTTATGCATCTCTTTTACTTTTACCATTTTATATTTTTTACTATTTTTTTTAGCTTTTAAGAATTACAATGTAATTAAAGCATACCCCCTTTCCCTTCCTGTCTCTAACTCTTCCTGTGTAATCACCTTTTCTCTCTTAAATTCTGCTTCAGTTGGAGCTGGCTTATCTACTTCTATTGTGTCAATAATTATGCAGCACACTGCATGTGTTTCCTTTAAATTTCTACACCCAGAAACCGATAGATCAGCACACACCATATATATTATGTTTTCATTTTTCCTTTACATTCCCCAAATTACTGAAGCTAAAAGGCAATTGTTTTTGAGTGTCTGGAACAGGTTTTCATAGTGAGCTTACCCATCAGCTGTGGTTGCTTCTGCTGTTAGCATTGTACTCTCAGAGTGAAGCTGGGGCTCAGGAATGGTTTTCTGAGCAGGTGGGCTATGAGTTTAATAATTGAGCTACACCTCCAATCTAGTGGGAAAGAAATGACCCCTGAACACAGCTACAATCTAGTTCCATTTAAACATTTCCAATCCTCCAGCTGAAAGAGCACAGGTAATTAAAACTACACCTAATCAAGACATTAATCCCAGAAGCATTTTAAGTCTCAATTCAGAGAAGCAAAGGCAACAAAAATTACCAGTTCTAATGTAATGGATTTTATTACTTATTATAATATTATAATAATAAAGGTAAATTAGGTGAACTCCAAAATAGTCAAATTACTACTAATACATTTAACAAAATCAGAGAGGACACACATAAACTCCTAAGTGAATAAAAACAAACAGCTAAATAGACTATTTGAAGAAACCAATAGATTATGTGAAATTCAGTAAACATGGAAAACAGTATTAATTCAACTTGAAAATATGGTAATGAAATTACTGTAAAGTAAAATCTCAACATAAGAACTTAAAATTTTTTATTCTTTCACCCCTTCTATTGAAAATAGATAATTTTCTCATATAAAATATCGGATTACAGTTCCCCCTCCTGTAACTTCTCCGAGTTTTTTATGCCCTCCCCTCCATTCTGGGTACATTGTCCCTTAGAAGTTTTGAAATCTCTTTCCCATTTTTAAATGTCTGTTTTTCTTTTGATGCAAAATAATTTACATAACTTTTTTCCTTGAGAAAAATGCTTCAGAAATAACTTTATATATATATATATATTAAAAACATTTATAATAAAAATTTACTATTTTATAATCAGAAGAGATTTTTGCACTGACGACACAATATTTATGATTTACCAGTCATACTTTCATATACACAACCTAGCAAATCAGAAAATACCTTAGGTTGTCTGAGTCAAGAGGGATAGAGTTCTACTTTTCTTATCATCAAAGCACCAGCCACCAAAAATCCAGTCTTAGAATATGGATTGAGGGATTTTTTTTTGACAGATCAGAGATGATTGTATGTCAGAAAAAAAAGATATTTTCCGAAGCATCCCAACTGCCTTAACTTTGTATTGTGTAGCCTTAACTTCTGTACTTATAATTTTGCCTGGGAAACCTCTGAAGAGCAAAAATTATTGCTTAGCAATATTACTGCTGAGATCTTATTTCTTAGTACTCAGAAAGACGCCGAAATAAGATTCTAAACTTTGTAAACGTTTTAATAAGTATATATCCTAGTATATACTATTTCTGTGAAAAACAGCATGACCAAAAATATATAGTCAAAGAAAGGATTTATTTCACTTATATTCCTGCATTACTGTTCATTCCTGAAGAGAGTCAAGCAGGGTAGGAACGTGCAGTCAGGAGCCGATGAGTTTTGCTTACTGGCTTGCTCATTACTGCTTGCTCAGGCTCCTTTCTTATAGAGCCTAGGACTACCACTCCAGCCATGGCACCACCTACAATGGACCAGGCCCTCAACATCAATTATTAATCAAAAATACTCAACAGGCTACTATTTTTTTAATTTTAAATATTTTTATTTATTTTTAAGTAATTCATTTATTTTTATATTAATCACAGATTGTGTACTTTGTATCCCAGCCATAGCCCCCTCCCTCATTCCCTCCCACTCTCCTCATCCTTCCCTCATCTTCTCCCTGCTACCCTCCAAGTCCACTGATAGGGGAGGACCTCCTATCTTCCATCTGACCCTAGCTAATCATGTCTCTTCAGGGCTGGCTGCAATGATCAGGAAGATGCAAATCAAAATGACCCTGAGATTTAATCTTACACCCATCAGAATGGCTAAGATCAAAAACTCAAGTGACAACACATGATGGAGAGGTTGTGGAGAAAGAAGAACCCTCCTCCATAGCTGGTGGGAATGCAAACTTGTACAACCACTCTGGAAATCAATTTGGCGCTTTCTTAGACAATTAGGAATAGTGATTCCTCAAGACCCAGCTATACCACTCTTAGGCATATATCCAAAAGATGCTCAAGTACACAACAAGGACATTTGCTCAACCATGTTCATAGCAGCTTTAGTCATAATAGCCAGAACCTGGAAAAAAACTCAGATGTCCCTCGGTTGAGGAATGTATACAGAAATTTTGGTACTTTTACACAATGGAATACTACTCAGCAATTAAAAAGGAGGAAATCATGAAATTCGCAGGCAAATGGTGGGACCTGGAAATGATCATCCTGAGTGAGGTATCCCAAAAGCAGAAAGAAACATTTGGTATATACTCACTTATATAAACCTATAGGATAGGATGGACATGCTGAAATCTATACACCTAGGGAAGATAAGCAAGAAGGAGGACCCAGGTTGGGATGATCAATCCTCGCTTAGATGGACAAATGGGATGGACATTGAATGTAGGAGAAAACAAGCAGCAGGACAGGAGCCTACCACAGAGGGCCTCTGAAAGACTCTAATTAGCAGTGTGTCAAAGCAGATATTAAGACTCACAACCAAGCCTTCGGCAGAGTGCAAGGAACAGGCAACTCTTATATAGCCATTTAAATTCAATCAAGGTTCTCTTTGTTCAGCTAACTCTAGCTTATATCAAGATAACATAAAACTAGCCAACACAATCATTATACACAGCAAAATATGAATTAAACTAGAAGTATATGTTGAAGAAGTCAGAGAAATGTCTAAATGAATAAGAGTGCTTGCTTGCTACCAATGCTGATGATTCTAGAAAGCTGTCTTCTAAAGAGCATTTGGAGTGGTAACACATATACCCATACACATATAAACTTTATTTTTATTGATTTACTTAGTTAGTTAAGTTCCAATTTGTTTTCATTTTTTCAAGACGTGTTCTCTCTGTGTAGTCATAGCTATCTTGGAACTCAGTACGTAGGCCAGGCTGAATTTAATTCACAAAGATCCTCCCACCTCAGCCTTCTGCCTCTTCATATACATTATGGCTGTTAGCTTAGTGTTTTTGTGGAACTCCTAACAATGGAAGTTGTAACTCTTACTTTTGTGCCTAATTTTGAGATTCTTTAACAGTTATTAGGTTGCTTTGTTCAGTCTCCATGTTAGGACTTTGGCCTTGTTTTGTTGTATTTTGTTTTGTCGTGTTTGGCTGACATCTCTTGGAGAACTTCTCTTTTCTGAGGACTAAATAGAGGGGGGATAAATCTGGGGTATAGAGGGAGTTGAGGGATTTAGAAAGAGTGCAGGAGGGAAAACTATAGTTGGGATGTATTATATGAAAGAAGAATCTATTTTCAGAGAGTGAGACAGAAACAGAGAAGCAGGCAGACATACAGACAAGCAGCCAGACAAATTAATTCCAGTTTGAAGTATTTAAACATTTTCCAAAAGAAAAAAATATGATGTGTAAGAAGGGTAGTAACATAACGCATTTTGAAAACAAGATCTCTTAGGGAATGAGTGGGAAGAGAATATGCTATGTTGGAAAAGAAAATATATTTTTAGGACAGAGAATGTAGCACTTCTTCCATCAGGAACACTTTTTAGTTATTCAGGTACATTTTAAGTTATATTGTTTTGTTTTCCTTTTTTATTATTTTAAGATAAGAACACATTTCCTTCCTTTTAATCCCTCCACACCTCCCATGTTCTCCTTGAAATTCAACAGTTTTGAGGTTTTCAGGCTTTAGATCATGAGAATGATATTCTGTTAAGCTTTACTTTAAAGTGAGCACTTACTTTGTGGTGTTGTATCTGAATTAATGAATGTTTAGAATAGTTTCTAAAGTATATGAAGCATTACTACTGATTCTTTTCTACACATTAATTCATAATGTTTATATGTAGTGTTCTTAAGGATACATTAGTGTATTTTTATGACAGTAAGACTTAAAAGGATTTAATATCGGACCCTACCCTGTCAGATCTCATCAAGGCTGGCTGCATCATCTTCCTCAGTGGCATAGCAAGGCTTCATCCCCCAGGGGAAGATTATCAAAAAATCAGGCCACTGAGTTCATGTCAGAGACAGTCCCTGTACCCCTTACTAGGGAATCCACTTGGAAACTGAGCAGCCTATGGGCTTACTCTGAATAGGTGGTGTAGGACCTCTCCATGCGTGGTCCTTGGTTGGAGCATCAGTTGCTGGAGGTCCACCTGGGTTCAGGATTTTTGACTCCGCTGTTCTCCTTGTGCTCCTGTCCCCTACAGGTATATCCCATTCTTCCATAAGGTTTTCAGCACTCTGACCAAAGTTTGGCTATGAGTCTCAGTATCTCCTTCGATATCCTGGGGTGGTGGGTGGAGTCTTTCAGAGGTCCTCTGTAGAAGGTTACTGCCCTGTTCTTTGTCTTCTCCTCCTTCCAATCTCTAACCTGTTTGTCTTTCTGAATGAGGATTAAGCATTTTCTATAGGGTCCTCCCTGTTTAGCTTCTTTAGGACTATAGATTTTTAGTATGCTTATCTTATATTATATGGCTAATATCCACTTAAAAGTGAGTATATATCATATGTGTCTTTCTGCCTCTGGTTGCCTTACTCAGGATGATCTTTTCTAGTTCCCACCATTGCCCTGTGAATTTCATGATATCCTTGTTTTTAATTGCTGAGTAGTATTTCATTGTGTAAGTGTTCCACATTTTCTGTATCCATTCTTCCACTGAAGGACATCTAGCTTGTTTCAAGATGAGTCTGGCTATTACAAATAGAGCTGCTATGAACATAGTTGAGCAAAAGGTCTTTATTGAAAGGTGGAGTATCTTTTGGAAATATGCCTAGGAGGATTATAGCTGGATCTTGAGGAAGCACTATTCCTAGTTGTCTGAGGAACCCCCAGATTGGTTTTTTTAAGTGGATGAACAAGGTTACAGTCCCACCAGCAATGGAGGAGCGTTCCCATTTCTCCACAACCTCTCCAGCATGTGTCATCCCTTGAGGTTTTCTTTGAAAATCTTTTTTAATTAATTGCAATTTATTCATTTTCTATCTCAGCACTAGGCCCTCTCTCATCCCCTCCCAATCGGGCCAACCCTACCTCATTTCCTCCCATGCCCCTTCCCAAGTCCACTGATAGGGGGAGGTTCTCCTCCCCTTTACTCTGATCCTAGCCTATCAGGTCTCATCAAGCCTGGCTGCATTGTCTTCCTCTATGGCCTGGCAAGGCTGCTGCCCCCTCAGGGGGATGTGATCAAAGAACTAACCACTGAGTTCATGTCAGAGAGAGCTCCTGTCCCCCCTTACTATGGAACTTCCTTGGACACTGAGCTGCCATGAGCTACATCTGTGCAGGGGTTCTAGGTTATCTCTATGCATGGTCCTTCGTTGGAATGTCAGTCTCACAAAAGACCCCTGTACCCAGATTTTTTTTTTGGTTCTCTTGCTCTTCTTGTGGAGCTCCTGTCCCCTTCAGGAATTTCATCTCCCCCTTCTTTCATAAGATTCCCTGCACTCTGCCCAAAGTTTGGATATGAGTCTCAGCATCTGCTTTGATACCCTGCTGGGTAAAGTTTTTCAGAGTCCCTCTGTGGTAGGCTCCTGTACTGTTCCCTGTTTTCTCCCTCTTCAGATGTCCATCCTGTTTGCCTTTCTGAAGATTGATCATATTACTCAGGGTCCTCCTTTTTGCTTAGCCTAAGGTGTACAGATTTTGGTATGTTTATACTATATTATATGTCTAATATCCACGTATAAGTGAGTGTATACCATGTGTGTTTTTCTGATTCTGGGATATCTCACTCAGGATAATCTTCTCTAGTTCCCACCATTTCCATGCAAATTTCATTTTCTCCGTGTTTTCAATTGCTGAGTAGTATTCCATTCTGTAAATTTACCATAATTTCTGTATCCATTCCTCACTTGAGGGTTGTTTCCAGATTTAAAAATGGGGTACAGAGCTAAATGGAGAATTCTCTATAGAAGAATATTGAATGGCAAAGAAACACTTAAAGAAATGCTCAATGTCCTTAGTCATCAGATAAATGCAAATCAAAATGACCCTGAGATTTCACTTATACCCATCAGAATGGCTGAGATCAAAATATCAACTTACAGTACATGCTGAAAGAGGATGTGGAGAAGGGGGAACCCTCACCTTTGCAGGTAGGAATATAAACTTGTACAAACACTTTGGAAATCAATCTGGTGCTTTCTCAGAAAATTAGGAATAGTGTTTCCTCATTGTCCAGCTATACCACTCCTAGGCATACATCCAAAACATGTCAAGTATAAAACAAGGACATTTCCTCAATCACTTGAGTTTTTGATCAGAGCCATTCTAATGGATGTGAGGTGAAATCTCAGAGCTGTTTTGACTTGCATTTCCCAAATGACTAAGGACATTGCGTATTGTTTCTCCACCATTAAATATTCCTCTTTTTATAATTCTTGGTACTCCATTTAAAATTTTTTTAATTTTTATTTTTTATATTAATCACAGGTTATATACTTTGTATCCCAGCCATAGCCCCCTCCCTCATTCCCTCCCAATCCCACCATCCCTTCCTCATCTCCTCCCTGCCCCTTTCCAAGTATACTGATAGGGAAGGACCTTCTCCCCTTCTGTCTAACTCTAGCTTATCAGGTCTCTTCAGGAATGGCTGCAATGTCCTCTTCTGTGGCCTAACAAGGCTGCTCCCCCTCTTGGAGGTGTGTGTGTATCAAAGAGCCAGCCACTAAGTTCATGTCAGAAATAGTCCCTGTTCCCCTTACTAGGGTACCCACTTGGATACTGAGCTACCATGGGCTATATCTGAGCAAGGGTTCTAGGTTATATCCATACATGGTCCTTGGTTAGAGAAACAGTCTCATAAAAGACCCCTGTGCCCTGATCTATTTGTTCCTTGTGGAGCTCCTGTCCTCTCCATTTTTAATTTGACTACTTGGTTTGTTGGTGTTTAACTTCTTCAGTTCTTTACATTTTCTGCATATTAGCTAGGGAAAGAGCATAGGTGAAGAAGAGGGAAGGTGCTTGGGACTGGGGTGGGAGAGGGTGCTGTAGTAGAGATACAAAATTAATAAATTGTAATAAATAGAATATTTAAAGGAATTAACATACATGAAATTGAGAAAACTACTGACAATTTTCTAGGTATGTGCACATGCAACCATGGCAAGGGACTGAAACATAGATTTTGAGATTACATTAATTGAATCAATGCCATTGTGCCCAGATGGAATATGGAATAGAAAGTTACTTCTTGGTTATCTCAAGAAAAACTAGATATTTAGAATATTAAACTTTCTATTTTTGATCATTTATTTGATTCTTCCAGTTGCCTGATCACATTTGAGTAATGAAAGATGCGCTAACCTAAATTATTGGTGTTCAGAATATTTATCATTGCATAAAAGAAGCCTTGGAACATTTTGAAAAAATAGAGTTCCACTGGCATTGTGGAATGAATAATAAAGGTGAGCAGTTCTGAGCCTTCATAGTAATGCATGTCTGCAATCTCAGCCTTTAGGGGACTGATGCATGAGGATCTTAAATTCACTGCCAACCAAAGACACATAGTAACACCCAGTCTGCCAATTCCTCTCAAAATTATAGTAGAGATAAACTGTATTGTTGTAATTAAAATGACAGAAAAATGTTATTTTAGATTTACAACTTTGACAGTATTCATCACAATAAGGAATAGTGAGCCGCAATAAAGAAGGCAGAGATAGCTAAGTCCAGGCTCTATTATTGACAAAAATGATTCCCAGAATACCAAGTAGGAGCCAATCTTTATCACTGCAAGATCTTTTCAGATTTCAATGTCAAAGTGAATATATGTGCCAAGATAGCAGAAATAGAGGAAATAAAATATTTTGTAATAGACATTCTTTATTGTCAACTTTGCTGACTTTGTCATCATGTAAAGGACATGCCTCAAGAGGTATCTGTGAGAATGTTTCTAAAAAGATTTAACTTACTTGTTGGTAGATGTGAAGATCAGTATCCTATGGGGTGGGACCTGAATTCAACAGTGAAGAACATGAGCCTATCACTCATTTCTCTATGCTTGCTGTTGTAAAACAAAAATAGCATTTTTCTGTCATTCTAATTACAACAATACAGTTTATAGCTACTATATTTTTAGAGAGGAATTGGCAGACTGGGTGCTACTATGTGTCTTTCTTTGGTTATAGATGCTGTGTGGCCAACTGTCATCTATAATTTGTTGGAATAAAATATTAACCTTGATTCTACATTTTATGAAAGAAAAATATATAAAATAAAAAAGCAATTTGTATATGAATGAAGTAAAATAATTTTACCTAAAGATTAAATTTTAATAATGATTAATATATTTTATGAATCCAAATGAATTTTAAAATTTCAAAAAATAAACAAAGTTAGTGTAAGATATTATAATCAAAATAAAAGCAATAAATATAAAATATTTTTATTTCAACATATGTATAAAATTAAGGATGCTCACAGTCAAAACTTTTTATAATGTGTCACATTTTAAACTGCTTCAATTATTATAATAGAGGAAGCCTATTTGTACAGTTTTATTTATAAATAGCTATCGAATCTTGAATATTTATTCCTAACTGATGTGGTATAATTAGTTTAGGTATGATACTGGAGGAAAAGGAAATATGGAAATCTGAGACTAATCATTTTTAATGTATAAACTAACAAATGTAATTTCAGTGTATTTGTGATAATTATTACTGCTACTTTCATTGTACTATTACAAAATGAAAGGATTTATATCATAATCATACATAGACCCATGGGCCATACTTCTGTTTTAATGAATTATATTTGAATAATTGAGTAATAAAAGGCTTGTGGGGTAACATTGTTGCCAGATCCTTCTAATGTTGATACATTTGTTCCCTGTGGTTGTAACAGATTCTCTTTTGGCAATTTGGCCCCAGAAACTGACCATTAACTCCTATATGTTCCTACAAAGAATACCAAGAATACCTATCAAAATAAAATGAAACTATGAAATTTCAATAAAGTTCCCTTCTTTGTGAATTATTTTTCCTTTTGGTAATGGAATTCTGCTTGTACTTTCACATTTCACTTGCTGCCTTCTACTTTTCTATCTCCGGTAATATTTTAAGATGAGGAATCATGACAAAGCCTTTCTATGAATGCTTCTTAGACCGTTTCAAAATTTAGATGATGTCTAGATTCTCAGCGTGTGTGCAGTACACATAGATGAAAATATGGCTGGAGAAATGATCATTTTTTTCTTAACTGAAGCGAACAATTGTAATGATTCCCTAAAGTGATGACTATGCACTGAATGGGCATACAAAACACAGTGTTAAAACAAGAGGAGAAAAACTCATTTATTGTACCATATCAAAAAAAAAATAATTGTGTAGCAGAGTTTAGAGCAAATCCATAGCTTGTGATACATGTTTATAGCAAACACATTATATTCTTTAAGGCAGTTTTTGAAGGTTGTTGACACAAAAACTCATTGGCATCAATCATTAAGAACACTACTGACCTTCTTCCCCATTGTTTATGGTAATGAAGAAGAATCCTTCCAGGTATCCAAGACTGGTCTTCAGTTTCTAATCCTCTGCTTCATTCTGAGTACTGAGATTATAACCAGCATATATTTCTGTATTCCATATATTAGCTGCACAAAATATTGTTATAAAATTTATACTTGTAAAACATTTCGTTTTAAATGAATGGAAAGTATGCAAATCAGCTAGCAAAATCACAAGAGCAATCTCTTTTTATCACATATAATCATGTTTTCTCTTTATCCCTTACCCCCCCCAAAAAAAAACCAAAGTAGAATTTTATTTACAAATTTTATGTACCTACTATTGGTAATCCACTTAAAAATACTTAATACGATATAAATAGAAATATTGATAAATTCAGTCCCAAAAGATGGGTCAGTAGTTATTGTTACTTGCTTGCAACACTGATGATCTGAGCACATATTCAGGAAGTTTCAGTGTTCCAGAAGGGAAACAAGTCCTGAAAGTTGACTTCTGACTTCCACAGGTCTGCTAAGCCATGCATTCACATGAACAAGTCTATGCTCACACAAGTATACATGCATACACAAACAAAATAAAAGCAAACAATTTGGTTTTAAAACATTTACTGAATTTACACACAGTTGTTTAGAAATAAGAAAGAAATTAGTCATAAATGAACCACTAGATATTTATGTCTTACAAATATAGACCACTGTCCTGAAATCCACACAGTCACTGTGTTATTTTTTAATTAATTTTTTATTTTTATAATAATTACAGTTTATTCACTTTGTATCCCAGCTGTATCCCCCTCCATCATTCCCTATCAATCCCATCATCCCTCCCTCATCTCCTCCTATGCCCCTCTCCAAGTCCATGGATAGGGGAGGTACTCCTCCCCTTCCATCTGACCCTAGCTTATTTCGTCTCATCTGGACTGGCTGCATTGTCCTCCTCTGTGGCTTGGCAAGGCTGCTCCCCCATCCATGGGAGGTAGGCAAAGAGCTAGCTACTGACTTCAAGTCAGAGACAGTCCCTTTCCTGCTTACTTGGATACCTGCTTGGACACTGAGCTGCTATGGGCTACATCTGAGCAGGGGTTCTAGGGTATATTCATGAATGGTCCTTGGTTAGAGTATCAGTCTCAGAAAAGACCCTTGTGCCCAGATATTTTGGTTCTGTTGCTATCCTTGTGAAGCTCCTGTCCTCTCCAGGTCTTACTATCTTCCCCTTCTTTCCTAAGATTCTCTGTGTGCTGCCCAAAGTTTGTTTATGAGTCTCATTATCTGCTTTTGTACAATGCTGGGTAGTCTTTCAGAGGCCCTCTGTGGTAGCCTCCTGTCCTGGTTCCTGTTTTCTCCTTCTTACAATTTCCATCCAGTTTGCCTTTCTGAGTGAGGATTGGCCATCTTACTCAGGATCCTCCTTCTAGCTGACCTTTTTTAGGTGTACAGATTTTTGTAGGTTTATCCTATATTATATGTATAATGTCCACTTATAAATGAGTCTGTACCATGTGTGTCTTTCTGCTTCTGGGATACCTCACTCAGGATGATCTTTTCTAGTTCCCACCATTTGCTTGAACATTTCATGATATTTTTGTTTTTAATTGCTGAGTAGTATTCCATTGTGTAAAAGTACCACATTTCTGTATCCATTCCTCCGTTGAGGGACTGCTGGGTTGTTTCCAGGTTCTGGCTACTACAAATAAAGCTGCTACGAACGTGTTTGAACAAATGTCCTTGTTGTGTACTTGAGCATCTTTTGTATATATGCCTAGGAGTGGTATAGCTGGATCTTGAGGAAGCGCTATTCCTAACTGTCTGAAAAAGTGCCAAATTGATTTCCAAAGTGGTTGCACAAGTTTACATTCCCACCAGCAATGAAGGAGGGTTCCCCTTTCTCCACATCCTCTCCAGCATGTATTGTCACTTGAGGTTTTGATCTTAGCCATTTTGATGGGTGTAAGGTGAAATCTCAGGGTCATTTTGGTTTGCATCTTCCTTATGACTAAGGACATTGAGCATTTCTTTAAGTGTTTCTCTGCCATTCTATATTCCTCTACAGAGAATTCTCTCTCTGTTTAGCTCCGTACCCCATTTTTTAATTGGATTACTTGATTTGTTGATTTTTAACTCCTTGAGTTCTTTATATATTCTGTATAGTAGTCCTTTGTCAGATTTAGGGTTGGTGAAGCTCCTTTCCTAGTCGGCAGGCTGTCGTTTTGTTCTGATGACTGTATCTTAAAGCAATGCAAACTAGATAGCACCTTTTGTTGAAACAGATAACACTTAGGTGTCTGGAAATTGCATTCAGACTATTTGAAGTGTATCATTTAATGCAATATATCCTCAGGAAAATTCGTTTAGACAATGTTCAAGCCTTTGTAATGAACATAGACTAAGAAAGAAGTTTCTTCCTCAGAACAGGTTTTTATTTTTTATTTTTTGTTTTTTCAATATTTACCGATTTATTTATTTATTTATTTATTTATTTATTTATTTATTTATTTATTCCAATTTAATTCGCTTTGTATCCCTGCTGCAGGCTCCTCCCTTGTCCCATCCCAGTCCCACCCCAGCTTCCTCTTCTCCTCCCATGCCCTTACCCTAGTCCACTGATGGTTCCCCTCCCTTCTATCTGACCCTAGCCAATCAGACCTCATCAAGGCTAGCTGTATCATCTCCCTCTGTGGCCTGGCAAGGCTGCATCCTCAGGGGGAGGTAAACAAAAAGCCTGCCACTGAGTTCATGCCAGAGACACCCCCTGATCCACTTGCTACAGAACCCACTTGGAAGCTGAGCAACCTACGGGCTTCCTCTGAGCAGGGGGTCTAGGGGCTCTCCTTGCGTGGTCCTTGGTTGGCATATTGGTCTCTGCAGGACCTCTGGGTCTAGTACAGGTCAGTTTTTTAGAACACAGGCACAAAACAGTGTTGAACTATATGTAGCCACAATAAAGAAAGTCTGTAAAAAAAAAAAAAACTGCTTTTGTCACTCTGCTCTTACTTCTTGTGGACAAGCAGCATAACTGATGCTCTAAGCAGGCACAACCACATGCATACAAATACACACAGGGGCGGGGGAAATTGTTAGGCATCCTGAGAGGATTGACTTGAGAACTTGCCTGCTGACAGAGTCTTTGCATTTAAACTACTTGTATACCCTTAAATAGCTATGCAGTGGCATTTCACATAAGGAGCAGGATATTTTTTTTTAATTGTGTCAGTGGATTATTTTATCATTATGCAAATACCTGCTATCTCTCCAACCCGAGTGGTCTGGCTTACCTTATGCCTACTCTGCATAGCCTATTGCTGACTGTTAGGCTACACACAATTTTATTACTTACTGAACAGAACAAATAATTGGACGTCAATGATTAATAGAAACATAAACTTTAGAGAGGTACAGTGAATGCGTTGTACCAAAGATTAAAAGCATACAACTTGGAGGGTTTTCAATGAAGTGAACTTTCCAGTCAAGAAGTTGTTCTGTCTGAGTCAGAGTGATGAGTAGCATCAGAAACACTGTCTACTTAGAATTCAAAACATATACAAAGTGCTATTTCTTTCTTCAATAATGAATTAATTCCAATTTCCCTTTATATTTGTAAGAACTTAATAATCTTTGAAAACATTTCAATTTATGCTAATACACCCTGGAAAGAGACACATTTATCTATCTATCTATCTATCTATCTATCTATCTATCTATCTATCTATCTATCTATCTATCATCTATCTATCTATCTATCTATCTATCTATCTATCTATCTATCTATCTATCACAATATATTCACTTGTATCCCTGCTACAGCCCCCTCCCTCAGCCCTTCCCAGTCTCACTCACATTCCCTCTTCTCTCCTTATGCCAGTTTCCTAGCCCCCTGATAGGGGAGGACCTCCGCTCCTTCTATCTGAACTTAGCTTATCAGGTCTCATCAAGGCTGGCTACATCATCGTCCTCTGTGGCTTGGCAAGGCTGTACATCCCCCCCCCCCCAGGGGGAGGTGATCAGAGAACCAGCCACTGAGTTCATGTCAGAGACAGCCCCTGTTCCCCTTATGACAGAACCCACTTGGAAACTGAACAGCTAATGTGCTTCCTTTGAACAGGGGTTTTAGGTCTTCTCCATGCATGGTCCTTAGTTGGAGTATTCGTCTCTGCAAGCCCTCCTGGGCCCAAGTATGTTGGTTCCGCGCTCTCCTTGTGGAGTTCCTGTCCCCTCCAGGTCTTTCTATCTCCCTCTTCTTATGTGTATCTGTGTATTGTGTGAAAGAAGATAAACTTTTATTTCTATACTTCATTTATATAGTTCAGTGAAAATATACAAATATCTTAACCATATTTGAGAATTTTCATTATCCTTGAATTTTTCAAAAATCAAAATATGTACTATCCAAAACAAAAACATGATTCTTATTTTTCTTTGTAAAATTTATTTATTTTTTCATTAATTACAGTTTACTCACTTTTTATCTCAGCTGTAGCCTCCTCCCTCATTCCCTCCCAATTCCACCCTTCCTCCCTCATCTCCTCCCATAGCCCTCCCAAAGTCCACTGATAGGGGAGGTCCTCTTCCTCTTCTATCTGACCCTAGCCTATTAGGTCTCCTCAGGACTGGCTGCTTTGTCCTCCTCTGTGGCCTGGTAAGGCTCCTCCCCTTTCAGCGGGAGGTGATCAAAGAGCCAGCCACTGAGTTCAGGTTAGAGACAGTCCCTGTTCCCCTTACTAGGGTACCCGCTTGATTCTGAAAGTGTTGTTTTCCTTACATACTTTTATAACTGAGCTAAGTAATGAGATATTATTGTCAAATATGTCACTCTCCTATATTTTAAATGAGATACATTTTATTATTATTTTTCTTTTTTATTTTATATTAATCATAGGTTCTGTTGTTTCTATCCCAGCCGTAGCCCCCTCCCGCATTCCCTCCTTATATACCCCTTCCCTCCCTCATCTCCTCCCTGCACCTTTCCAAGTCCACTGATAAGGGAGGTCCTCCTCCCCTTCCATCTAATTCTAGCTTATCAGGTCTCTCAGGACTGGCTGCAATGTCCTCTTCTGTGGCCTAGCAAGGCTGCTCCTCCCTCAGGGGGCGGGGAGGTCGAAGAGCCAGCCATTGAGTTCATGTCCAAAATAGTCCCTGTTCCCCTTAAAATTTTATTTTTAAAGATAAATAAAATCTAAACTTTGGTTAGTAAAACTAGACTAATTAAAATTCTCAGGTAATTTCTATGTTATATTTTTGTTGCTTATACTCTTATCTAACACCAAGAATATATCCAATATATTAATATTAGCTCACTTTGGAAATGTGAAAGGGAAAATACAAGAACATTTTCTGATTGCTTTGCTCTTGGTTAGTTAAGTTGAAATTCATATTTTCCAAGATACAGCAGTATAACATTAAACTAAAATTGAATATGCATTATTCTTCTATATCATATTAATATATTCTTATATATCATATGAAGAAAATAGACTTTAAATTATTCGTTCTTAGTATAAATTACTCTGAGGTCACTTCAAAACCTTAAAAGACACATTTTTAAAAGTTTCTCCATATGGAATAAGTAGAGGAATGTAGAACCTGTTTAGAATTGGTAAGGATTGCTGAGACACTATGCTTTCTAAATCACTGCAATTTTATAAGAAGGATTACTTTTCTAAAAAGAACACACATGCACAGCTATACATACAGAAACACCTGTGACTCAATTTAATTGTATGCACTTGATGAGGTGGACTATCTTTTGTTCATATTTTCACAGGTAAAGATTTTTGTATAAATTGGACCTTATTTCAAGAAATAGAAGTGGGTCATCAAGAATCTTAGTAAGCCATGCTTCAACAACGCATGATGTCATCACTCTCAATATGGATGGAGGACTATTGGACTTGGAGGGGGCAGGGAGAAGATGAGGGAGGAATGGGGAGAATGGGAGGGAATGTGGGAGGGGGCTACGGCTGGGATACAAAGTATATAACCTGTGATTAATATGAAAATAAATAAATTACTTATATAAAAAATTCAGGATAGTCTATTCTAACAACGAATTTGAAACAGTCAGGTACATATAGTGATATTTTAGCCAAAATTGAAAAGTACCTGAGAGTCAATCAATTGCTCATTATATGGGTAGAAGTAACATTTTTCACAGCACTGAAAAGTCACAAAATTTCAAAATTATTAAAGTATAATATACATACACACGCATACATGCATATATACATACAAATATATAGTGTGTGTTTACTAAAATTCTGACTATTCTCAACGTTACTATTTCCCAAATGATAAATATTGAGAAATATTCTGTGGTGGCTAGTTTTAGGTCAACTTGACACAAAGCAGAGTCATGTGTAAGAAGGATTCAATTGCGAACATGCCTCCATTGGCAAGTCTGTCATCTACTTTATTTAGTGACTCATGTGAGGACCCAGGTGGTTGTAGGCAGAGCCACTCCTGTTGCAGTGGTCTTAGGGGCTCTAAGAAACCAGGCTGAGCAAGTCATGGGAAACAAGCCAGTAGTCAACACTCCTCCATGGCCTCTGCATCAGCTCCTGGCTCCAGGTTTCTTTCCTGATTAAGTTCCTCAATGACAGACTATGAGGTTGCAATGCAGATTGAAGTAATTAGAAATAAGAAATTTCTTTCTCGAATTGCTCTGGGCCATAACATTTTATTACATCAATAGAAATTCTGAATAAGATAAATTCTACAATATCACCATCTCCATATATATAATCATCCATACATCATTTTTTTCTGAGAGTTTAAAAATAATCCAAGGGAAACTTGTAATATTTCTTCTGGTAATCATTTTTCTATCTGATAAATATAGAACAAAATTAAGAACTAAAGTTGATGTTTGAATGTATGTTTTAAAAGATAATATAGTCTCCTAGATATTATTCCATTTCTAACTAAGAAATATTCAGGTCTAGGGTAAGGAAAGAGTAAAGTGTTTGTTGTACAGATGAGTTCAGGTTACCAGTACCCACAAAAGCCAACAATGCAAACATGACATCTCCATGCCATCTTGTGTCTCTCATGTCAGCATTAATCAGACACCAGGGAGAGGATCTATTCCCGGCCCTTGACAGCTACAGCAAACTAGTGCATCTTCTTTGCTGGTTTCACACAATGCTTGTTACTCAGTCTTAACACCATCAGCAGTCTCCTCCATGCCTTAAACTTCATCTCCAAAGCTTCTTGTTGAACCCATACAGGAAGCTTCATGAAGAGATTTAACCCTGTATGTAAATATAAATATATATAATGTATTATATAAATATAATACATTATATATACATATATGTATATAGCTTGACCGTAGGCATTTTCTGGAACTTGTACAAGCTTCCATGATCTTACAGGAATTTTTAAATTCCTGAAAAACCAGTGATGTATAAAGGAGGACAAGTTCTGCTGCCCGCTAGAACCTTTACACTTGCATAGGAAGCAATTTTAAGCAAGGGATATCTCCAAAGACACTCTGAAGCACTCTTTTTTATGCATATACTCCTTTCAAGTGAATACATTTTATATTGCTTTCAGTTTCATAGCATGGAAACCTGATGACGAGCATCTTGGCATTAAGGCACCATTTCCATGTTACATGCTAAGAACAAGGTTTCCACTTAATTGCACTAATCACTTTAACATTTTCAGCTGCTTTGTCTTAACCCACCTTGACTACAATTTTAAGTGGGTTCCAGTCCTTCTTTCTTCATAAAACTGTACATTTTCAAAACTTTCTGCTTCATTTTATGTCATATCTGACTGTAAATCTGGCTAAAGGCAGTAAGCACTTGCAATGACATATAAGCTGCCTTGAAATTTCCTTCACTAAACATAATAGACCACTGTGCTTGAATTTAGACTTTCTTAAGTTTTCAGGCACAGACTGAAGGTGGGCAGATGCTTTGGTAAAATGTAAGTTAGTGGCCTCTATTCCATTCCAAATAAAGTCTTTATTTCTCTGGGGATCCTACAGTCACAGCCTATTCTGTCTGCACTTTTAAGATTATCTGTTTTCTGCATGCTCACTTACATGGACTGTCAGGCTCTAACTCTCTTTTCTACAGATAAAACTCTTCTGCATTCTGGAAGCGAGTTCCATTGGTCAATGAACAACTTGTGTGAGTTTATCACCACAAAACCATTTCTCAGTATGTTTTGTATTAATTACTTCCCTGGCTGCTATGACAGAATCCCTAATTTATTCAGCTTAAGTGAAGCAGGATTTATTTGCCTTGCCTCAGAGAATATGCAGCACATCTACGGCAGAACCCCTTGGTAGCCACTCCCTGCTCTAGTCAGAGATGATTGCATGAAACAGGAAGAAGAAAGCTTGGCCAGAAGTGAGATTGAAACACACACACACACACAAATGCAACCATCTTTCCTCTTTTTAGGAAACTACTTCTTCCAGTTTCATGCCTCCACTCCATTGTTTTATTACCTCCCAAAAGATATTCAACATCTGAGAAGGAAGTCTTCAAACAAATGAGCCTTGTGGGATATTTCACTCAAATCATAATAGGATACAACCCATGTTTATCTGGTTTTTCTAAATATCAAACTGATTTTTACAACTTCACTAAATGTCACAAGTTCTTAGTTGTATAAGACTCAACCAAAAGAAGGTCAAAGAACTTGCATGATCTTTTTATTTCAAGGAACACATTTTTAAAATCTGTCTTATAGAATTTTAATGTAATGTTTTATCAACTTTTGATGTATCTCACAATTAAAATTTAAATTACTTCAGTGATTTATTACTTTCTATTTTGTGCTACTTTGTAAATACTTGTGGAATATTATTGACATTTATTCATTATTTTATTGCTGAAGTTTTAATTTCTTAAAAAATGTAAACAATGATTATAGGTAGTTTGACTTCTTTAGTGAGCTCTTGTATAAATAACTGTTTATACATTTAATTCATTTAAATTCTAAACTTTTTATAATTGATACACTTACATAATTGAAAATCTTCACTTAACAGTTGACATAGTCACTTTTAAATGCCCTTTCATAATATTTCTTTAAAAAAGTATTTGAAATGCTGTCTGTATACATTTTATTTTATGTTCTTCTGATAAAAATATCATAATCAAAAGCAATTTGAGGACGAAATGGATTATTTGTTCTTATGCTTTAGGATCAACCATCAGGAACAGCCTAGGCAGGAACTCAAGGTAGGAACTTCAAACATAAACTGAATCAAAAATCTTGACTACTTTATATTTTGTTGCTTCCTCTGGCTTACTCACTTACATTCTTTATATAACTCAGGACCAGCTGGTCAGGAATGTCTCTGTTCCTAGTATGCTGGGTCCTCTCAATCAGTTATCAGTCAAGAAAGTAGCTCATAGCCGTGAAAGCAGGATAATATGATGGTGGCAATTCTTCAAATGAATTTCCCCTTCCTAAATGTGTCAAGTTGAGAATGTTACCCATTACACCTCTCTGGATAGCCATTGGGATATTCAAATCTCCAAACTTGTTGCTAATACCAGCCTGTAACTTAATTCCCATTTTCCTGACCTCCTCACAGGAATCATCAGTGCCCAAGGATCTTATTTCCCATCATTCCAGTTGCCTTACATACAGATTCACTTCCCACTTATGACTGAAATGCTTCTGTTATTCTATGAAAAATCTTGTGAGTAGTCAGAAACTCACCAAGATCTGGAAGCTTCAGCACTCATAAACCTGCTTTAACAGGCTGCTCCCAGTAAGAGTCTGGACCTAACTTTCTTTTGTCAGATGTTGGGGTTTTCTGCTGCATTTGAGTTGATTCTACTGGAAATTATTCATCAATCAAATTCATAGAGAGGAAAGAGTAATTCATCAACAAGTCACTAGACTATTAGCTTGATCTATAACCACAGCAATTTCCAGAACAACAACAACAAAAAATTTCAAAAACTTGCCTTTGTTTTAAGATCATTGATTTTCTTTTCTTTTTATCTCAGCTCTTAAAATGTAGTGATGTTTCTTTATTATTGCCCATTTAAAAATCTTTTCTGATGTTAGTTGCTCAGGTTAGAAAATAGGTCAAGTAACACTGTGAACGGCTTTAATCTGACAGTATTTTCTGAAGAGATTTGTAAATCTAATTTACTTTCTAGGATTACTTGTTTCAGAGAGTTTCGTGGTAGTTATGGCTGCAAAAAGCTTAACTTTCATTGAATTGGTACTCATAAGATGATTAGGAAAAAATCAAAATAAGAAATATGGATGAAGACTAAAGAAATGAGAGGAAATAGAGAAAAGAGAAAGATGGTAGTGAAGGGAAGAATGTTATTACTCACTAATTTGCTGTGATATTTTTATGCCTAAATGTGGTAGACATTGAATAATTATCATCTCTTAATATCCACAGTGATTCATCTCTAGTATTACTCCAACATACCAATGACACCAAAATGCACAAGCTTTATTTACTCCTTGAAAAAAATTGCATATTTATATTTAAGCCAAATATGATTTCCACACATTTGTATGGTTAATCTAGGTATTACAGCTCTAAGCATCAAACCCATTCCTTGTGTATTCTCTACAAATACTTTACATTTAGCATATAGGCTTCTGAATATTTTAGATTAAACTGTTTAAAACATAAAACATACAGAAAATGCTATGGGAATGTTTGTTATAATTACTTACCTAGGGAATAGTGAAAATGAATAAAAGTAATGCCTGTATGTTTGATTCGTATAGGAGAAAGTGGATGCAGGTATTTGGGTCAAATTTAGGACCTTTTACTTGATAGACCAGTATTCTACCACTGATACAGCGCTAGCCAATTTCCAAATATTTTGCTCTACAGTAGATTGAATTCAGTATTGGATAACCTATGCTTATAGAAGGACCATTGTATAATCCATATGGATTTTACTCTATTCTATACTATGTTAGTCGAGTCTCCACTACTTTATGGTAAATGAAATTAGGAAGTAAGATCATGATAGCATGATTTTTACAGTTGCTTCCAAAAACTAGAGAAATAAGTAAAGTTCAAAGACTTGTAATGCATTATGGATGTCACCACCATGCAGCTGCTACCCATTCACCATCAATATGATTGAAAACTAGAGAAATGTAAGGTTTCTCATATTCTTACATTTAAATTGATTGATTTCTTTCAAAGTATACTCTATTTATTTCTTATAAGTTTATTTTCAAATGTCTGAAACTTAATTTTCTGATTTTTATTTCCTGTGAAATGTCATTTCTGGTTAAATTCTACTTGTCAGACTGAAATGTTGTAGCCCATCTAGTCATTTTTCGTTTCATTTATTTTAGATGGACTGTTAGTCGAAACGACAAGTGCTAGCCAACTTCTCTACCTTTGATGGATAGGACGATTATGAAGATGATTTCAGCCAGCACTTTAAAAATGACTCTATAAAGTTACTCTTGTTTTAGAGACAGTAGTATGCTCTCTAAAAATTGTTGTAAAGAAGGTTTAACTTTAATTTTTACAGAAGTAGAGCTATATTTAGAATATTCACAGTGTAATTCAGCCTCTATCGTATACTATAACAAGCTTCATTGTTAGTTTTGAATACAACCATCATAAAAGACTATATGATATAAAAGTACATCTCAATCAGAACTTTTAGGCAAGCAGACATGCCTCTCATATAAATTAGGGTGAATAGATTACAGATCAATTTACTTGCTAGCGTTCTTTTTAATTTGCTCTATTTTGCTTCTGTGTTATTGCAGCAAATGACACTGAGCCAAAGATCACCTCCCCATGAGTGAGGAGCAGCCTTACCAGGGCACAGAGGAAGATAATGCAGCCAGTACTGATGAGACCTGATAGGCTAGGGTCAGATGGAAGGGCAGGAGAACCTCCCTTATCAGTGGACTAGGGGAGGGGCAATGGGAGATGACAGAGGGAGAGTGGGATTGGGAGGGGCTGAGAGAGGAGGCTACACCTGGGATACAAAGTGAATAAACTGTAAAAATAAAAAATTAATTTTTTTACAAAAGAACACAATTACATAGCAACAGTATTCTCAATGAATCCAGTAGGTCACCTACGAAAATGTGTGTGATATTTGTGTGTGTGTGTATGTGTGCATTTGTGTGTGTGTATGCATCTACAGTCCTCCAAAAGTTAAATGCTGTGATGTCTAGTTCCTTTTTTCTCTATCATTCTCATGTTCCTAGCATGAAGATCATTAGATACTCTAATATCACAAATATAACAGTTGTGTGGGTTTGAGTCTAAATACTTTAATATTTGTCAAATAAATTGAAATTTTTTTTCTCTAATTCTGTGAATTCCTTGGAAGGTTCGATTGGACAGTTCAGTTTACTCCTTACCAAGAAGGCAGCAAGGCTGAAGCAAGACAGTCTCAAATAACCATGTGAAATTTCGAATGTATGCTTGACTGCAGACCCACTGTTTCTGCCTTCACACTGAGAATGGTGTAGTTCTCAGGAGCAGCAAGATGAGGACTGCTTCAGTGCACAAGGATTGCCTTTCTCTCTGCACCTTGCATGTTTACTTTAACCAAATCACATTAAGTTATCACATAATTTGATTTTTAAGATAACATGATTTTCTTCTTCTTTCATTGTTGTTACATTTTTAAATTTATTATTTCTTACAATTTATTCACTTTGTATACCAACTGTAGCCCCCTCTCACATCTCTTTCCAGTATCACATTCCCTCCCTTTTCTCCTCCCATGTCCCTCCCCTAGTCCACTAATAAGGGAGGTCTTCCACCCTTTCCATCTGACCCTAGCCTATCAGGTCTCATCAGGACTGGTTGCTTCTTCCTTTGTGGCCTGGTAAGGCTGCAACCCCCAGGGTGAGGTGATCAGAGAGCCAGCCACTGAGGTCATATCAGAGACAGCCCTGCTCTCCTTACTAGGGAACCCACTTGGACAGTGAGCAGCTAATGGACTCTCTTTGAACAGGGGGTCTAGGTCATCTCCATGTGTAATCCTTGGTTGGAATATAAGTCTGCATTGCCCCCTAGGCCCAGGTATTTTACTTTCTTTTTTCTCTTTCTGGAGTTCCTGTTCCCTCCAGGTCTTTCTGTCTCCCACTTCTTTCATGAGATTCCCTGCACTCTGCCCAAAGTTTGGCTATGAGTCTCAGCATCTGCTTCAATACCCTGATAAGTAGAGTCTTTCACAAGCCCTCTGTAGAGGGCTCGTTCCCTGTTCCCTGTTTTCTCATGCTGCCAATGTCTATCATGTTTGGCCTTTTGAGTGAAGATTGAACATCTTCCCTAGGGTCCTCCTTCTTGCTTACTTTATTTAGGTGTACAGATTTTAGTATGTTTATCCTATATTATATGTCTAATATCCACTAATAAGTGAATATATACCATGTGTGTCTTTCTGCCTTTGGGTTACCTCAATCAGGATGATCTTGTCTAGTTCCATCCATAATGACTTGATTTTCAAGGTGAACATGAAGATTTATTCCTGTTATTTTATGTTTTTATTTTTTTCACATCTACTCTTTTGGTAACATTATTAGGGGGTTATAACTTTTTAAATTCATTCACAAGTTATTTTATCAAAATCATAATATTCTTGCACATTCTATACTCCAAAGACATATTAGTTAGTGTAAAAGCTATAGAACATAATACCTATAAACTAAACCTTAAAACCTCATTACTTTGAGCTAATTAACAACTCTTTAGGCCAAATGAAAATAGCAGCATTGTGCACTATAACTTTCTCATTTTCTTGAGGATATTTTCATTGTTCAGGATCCTATGTGAATATAATTATTAGATGCTTGAAAAAGTAAAGTAGAATTATCATATCCAAGCAAAATGTATCATTTTACCAAGGAGACCTTATAGCAGTTTCTACCAAAGCAGCCATTTTATATCTGACACAAGCCTTTCACAAAAAGTTAAGAAACTTCATCGAAAGCTTCCTTCTTCATATTGAAATGTAGGAATATTAACAAAGTGAAATACTCAAATTAAATATATGGTATTTTATTATTACACTAAAATTATCTTTAAAATTTTCAAGCAAATATGTAAAAAAGAATATTAAAAGTCTGTTCTTGAACTACTCAATTTTCTATGTTTTACATTCTTTGTGAGTATGACCAAGTTCAAGTCTCTGCAACAGTACACAAACTTAAACCCTAGGTACAGACTCCATGAGATGACTACACATGTCTGTGCAAACATTATAAATACATGCTTAAATCAGCATTTTCTTTAAAGTGAAAACAATGTGCATGTCTATCAATTGACCAGCAGGGCCTGAAAAATGCGACTGCGTGTGCCCAGATGTCATTCATGCCCGAATAAGTGAAACATCAATCCATGCCATTAAAGTACATTTAAAAAATTATCTTAAGAAGGAAAAAACATGAAAAGACATTTATCACACAACCTCTCTCTCTCTGTATATACATGTATGTGTTATGACTATATATCTGACTATATATATGTATGTCATATATATGACTACATATATATACATATATATATATATGTATGTGTGTTATGAATATATATATATATATATATATATATGTTATGTCTACAATAGGCAAATCAGTAGAAGAAGAAAGCACAATAGTAAAAATGAGATTGTGGGCAGAAGGGAAGAAAATTAGCTGTTAGTAGGTCTGGTGATGGATATTCTGTCAGAGTAAAGAAATGTTTTAAAATCAGATAGTTGTGTTGGCTGTACAACCCTGAGTCTGGATAAAAACATTGAAGACAAAATTTTATCTATATTTTTTGTAATTAAATTTTTATTTTTAAATATTAATTAGTTTATTCACTTTTTATCCCAGCTACAGCCCCTTCCCACATTCCCTCCCTATCCCACCCTCCCTCCTTCATCTCCTCTCTTCCCCTCTCCCAGTCTACTGATAGGGGAGGTCCTCCTCCCCTTCCATCTGACCCTAGCTTATCAGGTTTGATCAGGACTGGTTACATTGTCCTCCTTTGTGGCCTGGCAAGGCTGCTCCCATATTAGGGGGAGGTGATTAAAGAGCAGGCCAATCAGTTCATTTCAAAAGCAGTCCCTGTTCCCATTACTATGGAACCCAGTTGGATACTGAGCTGCCAAGGGCTACATCTGAGCAGGGGTTCTATGTAATATCCATGAATGGTCCTTGGTTGGAATACCAGTCTCAGAAAAGACACCTGTGTCCAGATTTTTTGGTTCTGTTGCTCTCATTGTGGAACTCCTGTCCTCTCCAGATCTTACTCTCTCCTGCTTCTTTCCTAGAATTCAGTGCACTCTGCCCAAAGTTTGGTTATGAGTCTCAGCATCTTTCAGAGGCCCTCTGTGCTAGGCTCCACACAAATGCAGGCAAAAAAGAGGAAATGAACAAAGCTCTCAAAGAAATATAGGCAAATACAGAAAAACAAACAGAAGCACAAGTAGAGGCAAAATCAGTGGCATAGAAAAGAGGAAACAAACAAACAAAAAAATGGAGACCATCATAGAGAGACAGGAATTCACATTCAAACAAATGAAGGAAATGGTGCAAGGCAGAAAAACAGAATTAGAATAAATAAAGAAAACATTAACAGAGAAAACCTTGGAGCTGGAGAACTTAGAGAAAAGATCAGGAACCACAAAGGTCAGCAACGCCAATAGACTACAAGAGATGGAAGAGAGAATCTCTGGTTCTGAAGATACACTTGAAGGAATTGATACTTCTCACAAAGATAAAGTAAAATCGGAAAAGTTCCAAACACAAAACATCCAAGAAGAGGGATCTTTCAAGATAGCAACAAGTGCACACAGTCTCGGAGTGGCAGAGGAGCTGTTGCTCCAGAATTGGTGAGTGGAAGGAAAACTGAAACAAGGGAAACGACAGTGACACTTTGTTTTGTTTTGTTTTAAATTTTTTTAATTTTAATTCTAATTTTTCATTATTAATTTCATTGTATTAACTCTGTATCCCAGGTGAGTCCCACTCCTTCATTCCAGCCTGAGATGCTTTCTAAATGAGAGGGATCATCGCAGGAGGTGAGGTGAGAACTTTAGTCATGGTCACCCATGGACTTTTTTGGGGAAGGAGAGAAATGATCATTTGATCTCCTGGCACTTATCTTTTTCAGGCCTCCCTCCCCCTTGGCACAGTCACATCATAGTCAAAACACTAAATCTACAGAACAAAGAAAAGATGTTAAAAGCAGCAAGGTAAAAAGGCCAAGTAACATATAAAGGGAGACCTATCAGAATAACACTGGACTTCTCATCAGAAACTATGAAAGCCAGAAGGGCCTGGGCAGAGGTCATGCAGACTTGAAGAGACCACAGATGCCAACCCAGACTACTATACCCTGCAAAGCTCTCAATCAACATAGATGGAGAAAACAAAATATTCTATGACAAAACTAAATTTATGTACTATCTACACAGCAAACCAGCCCTACAGAAGATACTAGGAGGAAAACTCCAATCCAATGAAAACGACTTCACCCAAGAAAACATAACATACAGATAATAGCCCAACAAAAATTAAAAGAAAGCAAGCAATGAATCACAGTAAGACCACCAACTCCACAATAAAAGGAACTAACGTTCCTTGGTCACTTTCATCTATCAACCTCAATGGACTGAACTCTCCAATAAAAAGACAAAAACTAACAGAATGGGTGTGGAAACAGGATCCAACATTCTGCTGCATCCAAGAAACACACCTCTGCAACAAAGATAAACACTACTTCAGAGTAAAGGGCTGAAAAAAGGGTTTTCAAGCAAATGGACCCAGAAAACAAGCTAGGGTAACTATCCTAATATCTAATAATATAGAATTTCAACCAAAATTAATAAAAAAAGATGAGGAGGGACACTACATTCTCATCAAAGGAAAAATCCACTAAGAGGACATCACAATTCTAAACATCTATACCCCAAATACAAGAGCGCCTACGTTCATAAATGAAACATTATTAAAACTTAAATCACACATCGATCCCAATACCTAATAGTGGGAGACTTCAACACCCCACTTTCACCAAGGGACAGATCATCTAGACAGAAGCCAAATAGGGAAACAAAGGCACTTACAGAGGTCATAAATCAAATGGACTTAATAGATGTCTACAGGACTTTTCACACAAACTCAAAAGAGTATACCTTCTTTTCAGCACTTCATGAAACCTTCTCCAAAATAGACCATATAGTTGGTCACAAAGCAAGCTTCAACAGATACAAGAAGATTGAAATAATCCCCTGTATTTTATCTGACCACCATGAACTAAAGCTGGACCTCAAAAACAATGGAATCAGCAAAAAGACTACAGGCACATGGAAATTAAACAACTTGCTGCTCAAAGGCAGCTGGGTCGCAGAAGAAATAAAAAATAAATAAATTAAAGACTTCCTAGAGTTCAATGAAAGTGAAGGTACAACATACCCTAATTTATGGGACACAATGAAAGCAGTGCTCAAAGGAAAATTCATAGTACTAAGTGCCTTTAAGAAGAAATCTGTGACATCTCATACAAGCAACTTAATGGCCCAACTGAAAGTCCTAGAAAAATAAGAAGCAAACACACCCAAGAGGAGTGCATGGCTGGAAATAATCAAACTCAGGGCTGAAATCAATCAATTAGAAACAAATAAAACTATTCAAAGAATCAATGAAACCAAGAGCTGGTTTTCTGAAAAAATCAAGATAGACAAACCGTGAGCCAAACTAAAAGGCAGAGAGAAAGTATCCAAATCAGCAAAATCAGAAATGAAAAGGGGGACATAACTACAAACACCGAGGAAATCCAAACAATCATTAGGTTGTACTACAAAAGCCTATATGCCACAAAACTTGAAAACCTGAAAGAAATGGATCATTTTCTTGTTAGATTACATCTACCAAAACTAAGTCAATATCACATAGAAAGATTGAATAGACTTATATCCCCCAAGGAAATAGAAGTCATCAACAGTCACTCTTCCAAAAAAAAAAGCCCTGGACCAGATGGATTCAGTGCAGAATTCTACTAGACCTTCAAAAAAGTGCTAACGCCCATTCTCTATAAACTATTCCATAAAATAGAAACAGAAAGAACACTACCAAACTCATTCTATGAAGCCACAGTCACCTTGATACCTAAACCACACAAAGACCCAACAAAAAAGAAACTTTCAGACCTATCTCTCTTATGAACATTGATGCAAAAATACTCAATAAAATACTTGCAAAACAAATCCAAGAACACATCAAATAAATCATCCACCATGACCAAGTAGGTTTCTTCCCAGGCATGCAGGGGTGGTTAAACATACCTACACAATTCTTCACAGACCTTGAAAGAAAAATTCTCAACTTCATATGGAGAAACAAAAAAAGCCAGAATCACCAAAAAAATCCTGTACAAAAACAGATCATCTGGAGGTATCTCCAACCCTGACCTCAAGCTCTACTACAGAGCAATAATAATACAAACCACATTGTATTGGCATAGAAACAGAAAGGAGAATCAATGGCACCAAATAGAAGACCCAGAAATAAACCCACACATCTATGAGTAATTGATTTTTGACAAAGAACCCAGAACCATTCAATGGAAAAAAGACAGCATCTTCAACAAATGTTGCTGGTCCAACTGGATGTCTTCATGCATTAAAATGAAAACAGATTTATATTTATCACCCTGAACAAAGCTAAAGTTCAACTGGATCAAAGACATTAAAATAAAACCAGATACTCTAAATCAGCTAGAAGTAAAAGTGGGGAAGACCCTAGAACTCATCAGCACAGGAGACAATTTCCTGAACAGAATACCAACAGCACAGTTTCTGAAAGCAACAATCAATAAATGGGACCTCATGAAACTGAAAAGCTTCTGTAAAGCAAAAGACACTGTTGACAGAACAAAACGACAGCCTTTAGACTGGGAAAGGATCTTCACAAACCCTATATCTGACAGAGGACTAATATCCAGTATATATAAAGGACTCAAGAAGTTAAAAAGCAAAAAAATCAAGTAATCCAATTAAAAAATGGGGTATCAGCTAAAAAGAGAACTCACTGTAGAGGGCTGTAGAATGCCAGAAAAGCACTTAAAGAAATGTTTAACATCCTTAGCCATCAGGGTGATGCAAATGAAAAGGACCCTGAGATTTCACCTTACACCCACCAGAATGGCTAAGATCAAAAACTCAAGTGACAACACATGCTGGAGAGGATGTAGAGAAAGAAGAACCTTCCTCCATTGCTGATGGGAATGTAAGCTGGTACAACCACTCTGGAAATCAATTTGTCATTTCCTTAGACAATTAAGAATAGTGATTCCTCAAGACCCAGCTATACCACTCCTAGGCATATACCCAAAAGATGTTCAAGTACACAACAAGGACATTTGCTCAACTATGTTCGTAGCTGCTTTATTCGTAATAGCCAGAACCTGGAAACAACCCAGATGTCCCTCAGTTGAGGAATGGATACAGAAATTGTGGTACTTTTACACAATGGAATACTATTCAGCAGTTAAAAAGGAGGAAATCATGAAATTTGCAGGCAAATGGTGGGACCTGGAAACGATCATCCTGAGTGAGGTATTCCAAAAGCAGAAAGACACACATGGTATATACTCATTTATATAGAGCTATAAGATAGAATAAACATACTGAAATCTGACCTGGAGAGGGCAGGAGCTCCAGAAGGACCAAATATATCAGGGCACAGGGGTCTTTTATGAGACTGTCTCTCCAACCAAGGACCAAGTATGGTTATAACCTAGAACCCCTGGTTGTATGTAGCAAATGGTAACTCAATACCCAAGTGGGTACACCAGTAAGGGGAATAGGGACTATTTTGGACATGAACTCAATGGCTGCCTCTTCGACCTCCCCACCTCCCAAAGGGAGGAGCAGCCTTGCTAGGCCACAGAAGAGGACATTGCAGCCATTCCTGAAGAGACCTGATAAACTAGAGTCAGATGGAAGGGGATGAGGTCCTCCCCTATCATTGGACTTGGAAAGGGGCAGGGAGGAGATGAGGGAGGGAAAGGTGGGATAGGGAGGGAATGGGGGAGGGAGATACAGCTGGGATACACAGTATATAACCTGTGATTAATATAAAATAAAAATGTTAAAATTTAAAAAAGCAATTAATTAAAAATGGGGTATGGAGCTAAACATAGAATTCTCTGTAGAGGAAAATAGAATGGCAGAGAAACACTTAAGGAGATGCTCAACATCCTTAGCCATCAGAGAGATGCAAATCAAAATGACCCTGAGATTTCACCTTACATTCATCAAAATAGCTAAGATCAAAACTCAAGTGACAACACATGCTGGAGAGGTTGTCTCCATTGCTGGTGGGAATGTAAAGTGGTGCAACCACTTTGGAAATAAATCTGGCACTTCCTCAGGCAACTAGGAAAAGTGCTTTCTCAAGACCCATCTATACCACTCCTAGGCATATATCCAAATGTTCCTCACAATACTGCTAAACCATGTTTGTAGCAGCTTAATTTGTAATAGCCAGAACCTGGAAACAACCCAGATGTTCATCCACTGAGGAATGGATACAGAAATTGTGGTATTTTACACAATGGAATACTATTCAACAATCGAAAATGATGAAATCATGAAATTAGCAGGGAAATGGTGGAATCTAGATAATATCATTCTGAGTGAGGTATCCCAGAAGGGAAAAAAAAAACACACACACGTGGTGTATATTCACTTACTTACACCTGTAAGACATGATAAACATACTGAAATCTATACACCTAAAAAATATGAACAAAAAAGAGGACCCAGGTTAAGATGATCAATCCTCACTTAGAAAGACAAAATAGATGTAGGAGAAAATCAGTAACAGGAAAGGAGCCTACCACTGAGGGCCTCTGAAAGACTCTACCTAGCAGTGAATCAAAGCAGAAACTGAGACTCATAACCAAAACTTCGGCAGAGGGCAGGGAATCATATGAAAGAAGGAGGAGTTAATATTATCTGGAGAAGATAGGAGCTCCACAAGGACCAATTACATCTGGGCACAGGTTTCTTATATGAGACTGTTTCTCCAACCAAGGACCATGTGTGGATGTAACCTAGACTCTCTGCTCGCATGTAGCCCATGGTAGCTCTGTATCCAAGGGGAACAGGGACTGTTTCTGACATGAACTCAATGGCAAGCTCTTTGACCTCCCCACCCTGCAAGGGAGGAGCAGCCCTGCTAGGCCACAGAGGATGACTTTGCAGCCAGTCTTGCTGATACCTGATAAACCAGGGTCAGATGAAAAGGGAGGAGGTCCTCCCCTATCAGTGGGTTTGGAAAGAGGCAGGGAGTAGAGGAGGGAAGGAGGGTGAGATTGGGAGGGAATGAGGGAGTGGGATTCACCTGGGATAAAGAGTTAATAAAATGTAATTAATAATAAAAATAAAATAAAGTAATCCAAGAAATCAAGGATACCATAAAAAGACAAAATCTAAGAATAATAGGACTAAATGAAAAAGAAGATTCCAGGCTCCAAGGTCCAGAAAATATTTTCAAGAAAATCATAGAAGAAAATTTTCCCAACTTAAAGAAAAAGATGTCCATAAACATACAAGAGGCCCACAGAACACCAAATACACTAGACCAGAAAGGAAATTCCTACCACACATAATAATCAAAATACTAAATCTACAGAACAATGAAAAAAATATTAAAAGCAGCAAGGGGAAAAAGGCCAAGTAACATATGAAGGTAGACCGAGCAGAATCACACCAGACTTCTCATCAGAAACTATGAAAGCCAGAAGGGTCTGGGCAGATGTCATGCAGACTTTAAGGGACTACAGATGCCAACAGACTACTATACCTAGCAAAGCTTTCAATCAACATAGATGGAGAAAACAGCATATTCCCTGACAAAACTATATTGTTTTTTTGACTGTCTTAAATTGTTAAATGGGTATGAAATTTTTGTTTCAATTAAATTTTTTATTTGATTCAATTTACTTCTCAGTCATAGGCCCCTCCATGCTCTCCTCCCTGTCCCACCTTCTCTCCCACATACCCTTTACCCCTATTCCTCAGACTAGGTGAACTCCCATACCTAGACACTCCAGATCATCTATTCACATGCGGACTGAGTTCATCTTCCTCCCCTGTGGCCTGGTAGGAAAGACCCATTGGGGGATGTGATCAAAAGCTGGCAATACAGTCTATGACAGAGATATACTCCACTCCCCTAACTAATGGGCCAACATGAAGCCTAAGATGTCTATCAGACTTATCTTCTTGGTGTCTGTGCATTGTAGTATGTCTATCCTGTAGTATATTAGTAAAATCTCCTTATAAGTGAATATATACCACGTGTATCTTTTTGTGTCTGTGTTATCTCACTTGGGATGATCTTTCTCATTCCATCCTTTTGCCTGCAAATTTCACGATTTCCTTGTTTTTAAGAGTTTATTTATCCATTCTTTGGTTGAGGGACATCTAGGCTGTTTCCAGTTTCTGGCTGTTACGAATAAAGCTGCTATGAAATGGTTGAGCAAATGTCTTTGTTGTGTGATAGAGCATCATTCAGGCATATGCCTAGGAATGGTATAGCTGGATCTTGGGGTAGCGCTAGTCCCCGTTTTCTGAGGAAGAACCAGATTGATTCTTAAAATGGTTGTACAAGTTTTCATTCCTATCAGCAATGGAGGAGGGCTCCCCTCTCTCCACATCCTCTCAAACATGTGTTGTCACTTGAGTTTTTGATCTTGGACAGGTGTAAGAGAATCTCAGAGTCATTTTGATTTGCATTTATGACATGACTAAAGAAGTTTAGCTTTTCTTTATGTGCTTCTCCACCATTTGAGATTCCTCTGTAGAGAATTCTCTGTTTAGCTCTCTATTTCATTTTTTCTCAAGTTCTTTATATATTCTGGATATTAGTCCTTTGTCTGATGTACAATTGGTGAAGGCCTTTTCCTAATATGTAAACTGCCCTTTTCTTCTATTGATAGAGTACTTTGCTTCACAGAATTAGTCAGTTTCCAGAGGTCCCATTTATTAATTTTAGATCATAGAGCCTGTGATTTTGGTGTTCTGGTCAGGAAGTTGTCTCCTATGCCAATGAGTTCAAAGCTCTTACCCACTTTCTATTCTAACAGATTTAGTGTATATGTTTTTATGTTGAGTGAGGTCTTTTTAAAATGTAATTTATTTATTTATTTACTTGTTTATTTATTTAAATGTAATTTATTTATTTATTTTTTAAAATTTATTTATTTTTATATCAATCACAGGTTAGGTACTTGCATCCCAGGCATAGCCTCCTCCCTCATTCGTTCCCACCCTCCCACTCCCTCCCTCATCTCCCTCCTCCCCGCCCCCTCCAAGTCCACCAACAGGGGAGATCCTCTTCCCCTTCCATCCAACCCCAGCTCATCCTGTCTCCTCAGGGCTGGCTGCAATGTCCTCCCCTGGGATCTAGCCAGTCTGTCACTCCCTGGCTTGTATGGGGGAGGGTCAAAGAGTCAGCCATCAAGATCATGACTGAAACCGTCCCTGTTTCCCTCAATAGGGTCTTCAGTCCAACAAGGAGCTATCATGGGCCCCATCTGAGCGGGGGTTCCAGGACATATCCACACATGGTCCTTGAATGTAGAAACAGTCTCATACAAGACCACTATGCTCTGCTCAGTTTGGTCTTTGTGGAGCTCTTGTTCTCCTCAAGTCTCACCAACCTCCCCCAGATCTATCATTACTTCTCGCCCTCTGCCAAAGTCTTGATTGCGAGTCTTAATGTCTGCTCTGATACATCGCTACATTGACCCCCCCAGAGGTCCTCCTTGGCATGCTCCTGTCCTGTTGTTTGTTTTCTCCTCCACTCAATGTCCATCCCATTTGTTCATCCAAACAAGCATTGATCATACCAACCTGGGTCCTCTTTCCTGTTTATC
>CM053763.1:47819516-47841178 GCA_028658305.1 Pachyuromys duprasi | reverse complement strand
GTACCACAATTTCTGTATCCATTCCTCAACTGAGGGACATCTGGGTTGTTTCATGGTTCTGGCTATTACAAATAAAGCAGCTATGAACATAGTTGAGCAAATGTCCTTGTTGTGTACTTGAGCATCTTTTGGATATATGCCTAAGAGTGCTATAGCTGGGTCTTGAGGAATCACTATTCCTAATTGTCTAAGAAAGCGCCAAATTGATTTCCAGAGTGGTTGTACAAGTTTGCATTCCCAACACCAATGGAGGAGGGTTCCTCTTTCTCCACAACCTCCCTAGCATGTGTTGTCACTAGACTTTTTGATCTTAGCTATTATGGTGGGTGTAAGGTGAAATCTCAGAGTCGTTTTATTTGCATCATCCTGATGGCTAAGGACGTTGAGCATTTCCTTAAGTGTTTTTCTGCCATTCTATAATCCTCTACAGTCAGTTCTCTTTTTAGCTCCATACCCCATTTTTTAATAGGATTATTTGGTTTCTTGCTTTTTAACTTCTTGAGTTCTTTATATATACTGGATATTAGCCCTCTGTCAGAAGTAGGATTGGTAATGATCCTTTCCCAATCTGTTGGCTGTCGTTCCATTCGGATGACAGTGTCCTTTGCTTTACAGAAGCTTTTCAGCTTCATGAGGTCCCACTTATTGATTGTTGATCTTAGAGCCTGTGATTTTGGTGTTCTGTCCAGGAAGTTGTCTCCTATGCCAATGAGTTCAAAGCTCTTACCCACTTTCTATTCTAGAAGATTTAGTGTATATGTTTTTATGTCAAGTGAGGTCTTTTTTAAACGTAATTTATTTATTTACTTACTTGTTTATTTAAATGTAATTTATTTATTTTTATATCAATCACAGGTTAGGTACTTTGCATCCCAGGCGTAACCCCCTCCCTCATTCCCTCCTACACTCCCCATTCCTCCCTCATTTCCTCCCTGCCCCCTCCAAGTCTACCTACTGGGGAGGACCTCCTCCCTTTCCATCCAACCACAGTTCATCTTGTCTCCTCAGGGCTGGCTGCAATGTCCTCCCCTGGGATCTAGTCAGGCTGTTACTCCCTGGTGTGTATGGGGGAGGGTCAAAGAGCCAGCCATCCAGTTCATGACTGAAACAGTCCCTGTTCCACTTACTAGGTTCTTCAGTTGGGCACCAAGTTGCCATGGGTCACATCTGAGCACGGGTTCTAGGCCATATCCATACATGTCCCTTGGTTGGAGAAACTGTCTCATATAAGACCCCTGTGCCTTGCTCAGTTTGGTCTTTGTGGAGCTCTTTTTCTCCCCCAGTCTTACTAACTTCCTCTATTTTTATTATCACTTGCCGCCCTCTTCTGAAGGCTTGGTTGTGAGTCTTAATATCTGTTTTGATACATTGCTATATTGATTCTTTCAGAGGCCCTCTTTGGTATGCTCCTGTCCTGTTGCTTGTTTTCTCCTCCATTCAATGTCCATCCCATTTGTTCATCTAAATGAGCATTGATCATACCAACCTGGGTCCTCCTTCTTGTTTATGTTTCCTAGGTGTATAGATTTCAGCATGACCTTCTTATCATATAGGACTGTATAAGTGAGTATATACCATATGTTTCTTTCTGCTTTTGGGATAACTCACTTAGGATGATCATTTCCAGGGCCCACCATTTGCCTGCAAATTTCATGATTTCCTCCTTTTTAACTGCTGAGTAGTATTCCATTGTGTAAAAGTACCACAATTTCTGTATCCATTCCTCAACTGAGGGACATCTCATTGTTTCCAGGTTATGGCTATTACAAATAAAGCAGCTACAAACATAGTTGAGCACATGTCCTTGTTGTGTACTTGAGCCTCTTTTGGATATATGCCTAAGAGTGGTTAGCTAGGTCTTGAGGAATCACTATTCTTAATTGTCTAAGAAAGCACCAAATTGATTTCCAGACTGGTTGTACAAGTTTGCATTCTCACCAGCATTGGAGGAGGGTTCCTCTTTCTCCACATCCTCTCCAGCATGTGTTGTCACTTGATTTTTTGATCTTAGCCATTCTGGTGGTGTAAGGTGAAATCTCAGGGTCGGTTTAATATGCATCTCCCTGATGGCTAAGAATGTTGAGCATTTCTTTAAGTGTTTTTCTACCATTCTATAATCCTCTACAGTGAGTTCTCTTTTTAGCTGGATACCCCATTTTTTAAATTGGATTACTTGATTTGTGGCTTTTTAACTTCTTGAGTCCTTTATATATACTGGATATTAGCCCTCTGTCAGTAGTAGGATTGGTAATGATCCTTTCCCAGTCTGTAGGCTGTCGTTTTATTTTGATTGCAGTGTCTTTTGCTTTACAGAAGCTTTTCAGCTTAATGAAGTCCCATTTATTTACTGTTGATTTTCCAGCCTGTGCTGTTGGTGTTCTATTCAGGAAGTAGTCTCCTGTGCCAATGAGTTCTAGGGTATTCCCCACTTTTTCTTCTAACCGGTTTAGTGTGTCTGGTTTTATGTTGAGGTCTTTGATCCACTTGTACTTTAACTTTGTGGAAGGTGGTAAATATGAATCTATTTTCATCTTTTCTGCATACAGATATCCAGTTGGACCAGCACCATTTGTTGAAGATGCTGCCTTTTTCCATTGAACGGTTTTGACTTCTTTGTCAAAAATCAAGTTTCCATAGTGGTGTGGGTACATTTCTGGGTCTTCTAGTCGGTTCCATTGACCCACTATTCTGCTTCTATGCCAATACCATGCAGTTTTTGTTACTATTGCTGTGTAGTAAAGCTTGAGGTCAGGGATGGAGATACCTCCAGTTGATCTGTTGTTGTAGAGGATTGTTTTGGAGATTCTGGGTTTTTTGTTTCTCCATATGAAGTTGAGTATTTTTCAGTTTTAATAATGTTTGATTTACGTATGTAGGTATTCTTGTATTTGTGGCATAGATGTTCAAAATTGTGATGTCTTCCTGTTGGAATTTTCCTTTGATGAAAAGGAAGTGCCCCTCCTCATCTTTCTTGATTAACTTTGGTTGAAAGTATGTTTTATTAGATACTAGGATTGCTACCCCAGCTTGTTTTCTGGGTCCATTTGCTTGGAAAATGGTTTTCCAGCCCTTTACTCTGAGGTAGTGTTTATCTTTGTTGCATAGATGTGTTTCTTGGATGCAGCCGAATGTTGGATCCTGTTTCCCCAACCATTCTGTTAGTCTGTGTCTTTTTATGGGAGAGTTGATTCCATTGATGTTGATAGAGGATTTTGAAGTAAGACCTAGTGAGTTTTCAGATTTCATCAGTGTCTGTTGTTATGACTCCCTTTTAACTTTTGATTTTGTTAATTTGGGTACTGACTCTGTCTTTTAGTTAGTTTGGCTAGGTTTTTGTCTATCTTATTGATTGCCCCCCCCAAAAATATTAAGACAACTCTTGGCTTTGATTCTTTGCTCTCTTTGTTTCCAATTTATTGATTTCAGCCCTGAGTTTGATTATTTCCTGCTATCTACTCCTCTAGGGTGTGTTTGCTTCTTCTTTTCCTAATGTTTTGGGTGATATGTTAAGTTGGTAATATGGTGTATCTCCAATTTTTTTTATGAAATCACTTTATACTATGAGCACTGCTCTCATGGTGTCCCATTAGTTTGGCTAACTCGAGCCCTCATTTTCATTTAATTCTAGAAAGTTTTTATTTGTTTCTTTATTTAATCCCTTACCCAGTAATCAATGAGCAGGGAGTTGTTCAGTTTCCATGAGTGTCTAGGCTTTTTGTTGTTTCTGTTGTTGTTAAGGACTAGCTTTCATCCACGGCGTCTGATAAAGAACAGTGGGTTACTTTAATTTTCATGAATTTTTTGAAGGGTGCTTTGTGACTGACTGTATGGTCAATTTTGGAGAAGATTCCATGTGGTGTTGAAAAAAAAAAGTACATTGTTTTGTGTTTGGGCGAAAAGTTCTGTAGACATCTATTAGGTTTATTTAATTCATGACTAATGCCAGCCCTATTATGTCTATATTTAGTTTCATTCTCAGTGATATTTCCATTGGTGGGTGGGATACTGAGGTCTCCCACTATAAGTGTGTTGGGATTTATGTATGATTTTAACTTTAATATTGTTTTTTTTATGAATGCAAGTATCCTGGTATTTGGGGTACAGATGTTCAAGATTGTGTTGTCCTATTGGTGGATTTTTCCTTTGATGAGAATGAAGTGTCCCTCCCCATCTTTTTTGATTAATTTTGGTTCAAAGTCTATTTATTAGATGTTAGGATGGCTACTCCAGCTTGGTTCTTGGGTCCATTGCTCAGGAATAACCTCTTTCAAGCCCTTTACTTTGAGGCAGTGTCACTCTTTGTTGCAACGGTGTGTTTCTTGGATGCAGCAGAATGTTGAATCCTGTTTCAGCAACCATTCTGTTAGCCTGTGTCTTTTTATGGAAGAGCTGAGTTCATTGATGTTGATAGATATTAGTGACCGATCATTGTTAGTTCCTTTCATTGTGGAGTTGGTGGTTCATAGTATGTTTGTGTGCTTGCTATCTTTTGGTTTTGCTGTTGTGGAGTCATCTAAATCCTGTATTTTCTTGGGTGTAGTTGACCCCGTTCGGTTGGTGTTTTCCTTCTAGTATCTTCTGTAGTCTGAGTTGCTGTGCAGATATTGCTTAAGCTTAGTTTTGTCATAAAATATCTTCTTTTCTCCATCTATGGTATTTGAAAATTTTGCTGGGTATAGTAGTCTGGGTTGGCATCTGTGGTCTCTGTGTGTGCATGACATATGTCCAGACTCTTCTGGCTTTCATAGCATCTGTTGAGAAATCAGATGTGATTTTGATAGGTATACCTTCGTATGCTACTTGGTATTTATTCTTTGCCATTTTAAATATTTTTCTTTGTTCTATAGATTTAGTATTTTGATTATTATGTGGTAGGAGGAGTTTCTTTTCTGATCTACTCTATGTGGTGTTCTGTAAGCCTCTTGTATGTTTACGGGAATCTCTTTGCTTAGGTTGAGGAAATTTCCTTCTATGATTCTCTTGAAAATATTTTCTGGACCTTAGAGCCTGGAATCTTCTTTTTCATCTATTCCTACTATTCTTAGGTTTTGTCTTTTGGTGTCGTTGGTTTCTTGGATATTTTGTGTCAGGAATTTTTCCATTCTCTCCTTTATCTCTGGTATTCTTCTGGTGATGCTTATATCTGTGGTCCCTGATCTCTTCTCTAACTTTTCCTTCTAGGGTTTTCTTGGTTTGTGTTTTCTTTATTGATTCTAATTCTGTTTTCAGGCTTGAAAAGTTTTATTCATTTCCTTCAAGGGTTTTATTGTGATTTCCTGTCTGTCCTTGATGGCTTCTATTAGTTTGGTTGTATTTTCCTGTACTTCTTTGAAAGAATTCTTTGTTTCCTCTTTACATGTCTTTCTTAGCCACATAAACATAGATTTAAGATAATTTTCCTATGTTTCTTCTGCATTATACCCAGTGTTTGGGGAGGTTTCTAGTGGAGCCATGAAATTCTGGATTCTGTTGATTATGTTATTATGTGGGCCTTTAGCCATCTGGTTGTTTGTAGCTTTGGCTGTTTGTTCCTGTAATCTGCATCAAAGAAAGACTGAATCTGCCCATCTCTCAGTCTAAAGTCTGAAGTAGTCTTTAGGATGATGGGAGAGGTCCAGGAGAACATGATTGGGTACTGGTGTTTCAGATGCAGCCACAATGTGACCAATCACAGTATGTTTTGTGAGGCCAGGTGTGGGACCCTGGAGCCTTGAAGGGAAGGGACACTGAAATAGCAGGGGCATGGGAATGATTTATATTCTTGTTCTTCAAATATTTTTAGAAAGAAAAGACACATGAGAAATTCATAATAATAGGAATATTAACATTTCCCTGCCAGGCAAGCATTATTTTATATTGTGAAGAGTTTCTGCCTAACCTGAGTGTGCTGACACAGAGCTGATTAATGCATAGCATTCAGAATCAGAAGCCAAAATGACAGTTTCTTTCTGTCATGGGTAAAACTATCATAAAATTGATAATATCTTCTCATTTGTAGAATTCAGAGATTTGCAAGTTGAGTGCCATAGGACCAGTAGATTCTAATTTGAAATCCCATGTAATAATGCTTTAAATAGATTCTGATATTTGTTAAATATATATGCAATAGTGATCTATAATTTAACATTGAAAAGCAAATAACTTGTTATTATAATGGAATTTATGCTAAAATAAACATGACCACAGGTTGATATCATGTTTCAGATTCAGAAAACTGCTGGTCATTATTATTCTGTAGAAATCCATATTTATCTATTAATTATTATATTAATGCTCTAATAGTAAATTAAAAGCTGAATTTTAACATAAGTACACAATGAATGTAATGCATAATATGTTATTAACAATAATGCTTTTATTAAAACATCTAATGTTCTTCTGATAAATTCTCTATAATAAAATGGAAAACAGAACTTGAAATTATGTCTCTATTGAAAATGTCTCCAGTGATAAAATAAGGAGTATAAGTTTTTACATCAATGGGAATGATGGCAAGTGTGGGTATTTTAAGATATTCAGACAAATTATGTGTCACATCAAAATATGATGCAAGTATATAAAATGTCTAGAATTTCTAAAATATGTCTGATAAGAAATGAGTTACATGACATTGGATCTCAAAGTTTACTGTTTGTTTTTCTCGAGTGCTCACTCTGCTACTCTGTCCCAGCTTGAATTGAAATGAACTATCATTTGTTATGTGGCAGGCATCACATTTGCGACTGACAGAGCCATAGTGGGCAAGTTAAAAGCTTGCTCCCTAAGGTGCTGTTGATTAACTTCCCTTTCTGAATTTGGTGCTGTGGCCAAGAAAACAAGCCAGTGGCTGGAGAACTTGTCCAGCTGTTAAAGGTACTTGCTGGGCAACCATGTAATCAGAAATTGGACCCAAGTGTGGATCCCAGAAATCTCATAACAAGCATAATAAAGGCCTACAACTCGAGTTCCAAATGATAGGATGCATTCTTCTGTCATCTAAACATGTACAGGTACATGCTCTTGTATACACTCCCACACCCATAAAATCAGTCTTTTAAATATGCCAATTTTTGTCTTATGGATGACGGATGCTGAGCATGAATAACTGAACTGAGAGTCTCATAGACTAACAATAGTTTTTACAAACCAACATTTATATCTTCTCTTTATTATATTAGCTCCATCATCTACACTTGGGAGTTACAAGACAGACTAATTTGAATTTTATGTTCTACCTTTCTACTTCATTTTTATGTATACTTCATCATTTTGTTATAATTATCTTAAACAATCTATGTTTAATTTTATTTGTGTATGTGTGCATATATTTCTGTGGAGGGTAGCAGATGGGCAATGGGTTAGCACATTTTGGTGTTGGGAATAAATTCAGGCCCATAAAAGACCATTAGTCATTTTTTACTTTTGATCCATTTCTCTATCCTCTGTTGTTAATCTTTGAAAGACCTCATTGCTAAACTTAATCCATTTCTTTAAACATGTAATCATAACTCTGTGGTGACCATTTCATGAAGAATCCCTACATTCTTGAGTCATTTTACTTTTTCCCAAATTTTGGGCTCTCACAAATCTGTGAATGCTGCTCAGGTCAGAGCCCCTGTGAGTATGTGTGTGCCAAAATTCATTCCCATTTTCCTCCCCCTTCATAAAAACATTTTGGGTCCTCCTTCTTGTTTATCTTCTTTAGGTATACAGATTTCAGTATGTTTATCCTATTTTATAGGTCTAGTAGCCACTTATAAGTGAGTTTATACCATGTGTGTCTTTTTTCTTCTTGTATACCTCACTCAGAGTGATCTTTTCTAGATCTCACCATTTGCCTGTAAATTTCATGATTTCCTTGTTTTCAATTGCTGAGTAGTATTCCATTGTGTAAAAGTACCACAATTTCTGTATCCATTCCTCCATTGATGGACATCTGGGTTGTTTTCAGGTTCTGGGTATTATGAATATAGCTGTTACAAACATGGTTGAGCAAATGTCCTTGTTGTGTACTTGAGCATCTTTTGTATATATGCCTAGGAGTGGTATAGTTGGATCTTGAGGAAGCAGTATTCCTGACTGAGAAAGCACCAGATTGATTTCCAAAGCAGCTGTACAAGTCTACATTCCCACCAGCAACAGAGGAGGGTTCCCCTTTCTCCACAACCTCTCTAGCATGTGTTGTCACTTGAGTTTTTGATCTTAGCCATTCTGATGGGTGTAAGGTGAAATCTCAGGGTTGTTTTGATTTGCATCTCTCTGATGATAAGGATGTTGAACATCTCTTTAAGAGTTTCTCTGCCATTCTATATTCCTCTACAGAGAATTCTCTGTTTAGCTCCATACCCCATTTATCAACTCTTAGTTTGAAAGACAAATGGGATGGACATTGGTTGTAGGAGAAAACAAGTAACAGGACAGGAGCCTACCACTGAGGGCCTCTGAAAGTCCCTACCTAGCAGTGTATCAAAGCAGATACTGAGACTCATAACCTCTGCCTTCAGCAGAGGGCAGGGAATCATATGAAAGAAGGGGAGTTAGTATACCCTGGAGAGGACAGGAGCTCCACAAGGACCAAACATATTTAGGCACATGGGTCTTTTCTGAGACTGTATCTCCAACCAAGGATCATGTATGGATATAACCTGGAACCCCTGCTTGGATGCAGCCCATGGTAGCTCAGTATCCAATTGGTTTTCCCTAGTAAGGGGAACAGAGACTATTTCTGACATGAACTCAATAGCTGGCTCTTTGACCTCCTCTCCACCACCAGAGGGAGGAGCAGCCCTTCTAAGTCACAAAGGAGGACTTTGCAGCCAGGCCTGAAGATACCTGATAAACTAGGGTCATATGAAAGAGGAGGAGGTCCTCCCCTATCAGTGGACTTGGAAAGGGATAGGGAGAAGATGAGGGAGGGAGGATGGGATTGGGAGAGAATGAGGGAGTGGGATACAGCTGGGATACAAAGATAAACTGTAACTAATATTGAAATAATAAAAATTTAATTAAAAACATTTTGGGGAAGTGATTAGCTGTCCTTTTATTTTTAAATGTAACTTTCCAACATAATATTGCTGCACCTTCTCAAATTCTAAAGATATAACATTTCTTGACACCAAAACTCAAACATAGCCAAAATATAAACATACATCTTAAAAAAAAGTCTAAGCTTAAGAGGGGTTTTTAGATAGTTTGTGTTCATCTACAACTAGATGAATCACTTTGCATAAGCATAAATTATACTGTCTGTTTTTAATACTGAGCTGAAAAGAAAATGAAAGACTGGTAGATGTGTTGGAGGTTTGTCTGATGCTTGTTACTGTCCCTGAAGATCTGGTTATACTTATCTTTGTTTTTCAAACCTGCCTAAGATATACCTGATTGGTTGATTAAACAGCCTATACCTGGGCAAGGAAGAATGGAGTAAGCAAAACTAAGGTGTCTGGGCTTTTGTTGTCAAGAAAGAATCACGGGAGACAGATGGACAATGGGTGGGAAGAGAGGAAGGAGGGCACAAGGATAGGTAGCCTGCAGAAGAAACTAGGGAGGGGCTGGAGGAAGGACTCCAAAAAATGATGTGTAAAGTCACAGATGAAGAATAAAAGCAATTATTTATAAGATTATGGATGGAAATAGGATGATTAAGGAGGATGGCCATTGGATGGGGACTGGGAGATGGATAGTGAGGTTATTCAGATAACATAGATAGGACCATCAGCCTGGCCTAAGTAAATAAAGCAAGTATAAAATCTAACAGGTGACTTTGTCTTATAATTTGTGATAGTGGGTTAAATAATACCACCATGATAACCTTAGGGCTAATAGTAAATAACAGTATATAGCCAACAGCCATTTTTTAAAAAAAATTACTACAACATAGATCTCACAGTTTTCATTAAACGAGGATATCAGAATCTTTCAAATGTGAAATATAATTAACTCCTCCAAAATTCTTATTATTAAGACATGAAGTATTAAAAAAATCAAAGCTGATATAAAGAAAATAGCACATAAAACTGCATTTCTTTCTCTTTGTTTTTATCTAAAGGCTTTAAATTATACATTTGCCAGTGGCATAGTCTAATATGACTAATTCAGAAAAACTGATTTACAAACTGAGAAACAGTCTAATCCATTAGGCTAAAATAAGTAGAGTCTCATTCTACCTAAGTATGTGTTCTGGTTTGTCATATACACCACAAAAATTTTCTGTCTTCATGTATTATTTACTACTTCTAAATTTGACCACATACCCTCATAAGATCTGTGTTCTTTTCTTGGTCTTATTCTCAAGTAGAGTCTCAACTTAATTAGCATGGCCTAAACAACCACCCAAAACTCTACATTTGTCTTGTGTCCATGTAGCACTTTTGGTGTAGTAAAAAGAATTTTTCTAGGTAAAGTGCTTGAGTCAGATATAATTCAGTCTGAATTTTTAATAAAAATATTAAAGTTGTAGATATTCAGTCCTAAGAAGAAAACAACAACTAAGTATCAGTGAAATGGTTGTATATTTTCAGATATCATTTTTTTATTTTTAGTATTTCCATTTTAATACTCTAATCAACATTGTTACTTCAGGTCATGACATAATATTCTCTGAACTATTTTATTTTTAGTATTACTCATTAATTCTAATATTAGAAATACATTTTCACTTAGGACAATAAGTGAAAATTTCAAGGATGCAAAATTAAAAGAAGTTTAAATTAATTATATTAGTATTAACTTGATATTTGATTCAATAATTTATCATAAAATTAATTTTTTAATTTCAGACATCCAAAAATAGGTCATGAAAGCTCAAATATCTTTTAAAGTTCTATACATATTTTGTGATTCAACATTTTTTAGTTTCTTTTTTTTTCAGTGATAACTTTTTTTTTCTTTTTTTTTTAATTTATTTTTTTGTTATCAATCACAGGTTAGGTACTTTGCCTCCCAAGCGTAGCCCCCTCCCTCATTCCTTCATCTCCTCCCTGCCCCCTCCAAGTCCACCAAGAGGGGAGGACCTCCTCCCCTTCCATCTCACCCCAGCTCATCCTGTCTCCTCAGGGCTGGCTGCAATGTCCTTCACTGGGATCTAGCCAGTCTGTCACTCCCCAGCATGTATGGGCAAGGGTCAAAGAATCAGCCATCAAGTTCGAGACTGAAACAGTCCCTGTTTCCCTCACTAGGGTCTTTAGTTCTACACTGAGCTTTCCTGGGTTCCATCTGAACAGGGGTTCCAGGACACATCCACACGTGGTCCTTAGTTGTAGAAACAGTCTCATACAAGACCCCTGTGCCCTGCTCATCAGTATGTCTTTTATGGGATTTTAGAAAATATTTCACAATGAACTATCCAAGTAGAAGTATTATCCTTTAAAATGTTAGAGAATTGTCTTAAATAATAAACAACTAAACCTGAAGTTATCACTTCACAGTGTAATAGGAATAAGTGTCTTTTTCCATTGTTGTTTTGTTAGATTTAGACAGCAGGTATTCTACCTAAAATTAGTACATGATTTTCAGAGGAAGGTACTTCTCTTTCATCAGTTTCCACTATTAAAAGCCCATTATGACAAATTACCTTTGGAAATCATAGATAATTTTTTCTCTACTAGATGGAGAAGAACCATACAATCTTCCACCTGCAATTTTGTTCTGATTTTATTTTGAAATACTGGGCTCAACCCATACAGTCTGAACACTCATCAACTTAACCTTCATTCATATTTCCAGCTTTCTGTTTATTCTGTTTGATATTCTGACACATTAAAAATGAAGAAAGAGCACACAAGGCTTTTATACCTCATTTATCATAGATGAATCATATTTATCAAAGAGAACAAATAAATCAAATAATAAAAAATAAATTTGAAATATGAATTCAAAGATGTGATATTTTGTTCTTTCTAAAAATCATCTCATGTAATGCTTTCTAGAAAGCACTATGATATAACTTTCAACATTCATTCTGTCAGAAAAATAATAGTACTTTCAGTATTTTAGAATACTGAACATTTGAGTTATCATGTCTAATGTGAGTGTCTAACTTTAACTCTTCTTTAATTTTTTGAATATCTTCTTATATTACTGGCTTATAACAAAGGTAATGTTTCTCTTACATACATTTTCCTTTAATGGTGATGTCTTCATGGATAGATCTGTCTCTTTCTTTCTCTCTTTGTCTGCCACTTTCACACAAACACACACAGCTTTTGATTTTATAGCAAATAAATATACTTTATGGTTTATTTTATCAATATGTGAGGAAACTATTATCTATTAATTAGGAACTAAGCTTAATAATGTGTATGTTTCTTGATTGTTGTGAAAACACTTATAAAACATTGTAAGCTCTATTTTTCAGATATGGAAATTGGGACACACAGAAGCCAAGATCAATTTAGTAGAATTACTAAATGTTTAACACATAGATGAAAATCTTCTGCAACACTCAGAAATCACATTTTTATAACACCTGTTCTTTAGAGAAAATATATTTATATGTCTATATCTATATGTCTATCTATCTATCTACCTGTAGCTAATAGTTCAACAGGGAAGGGTGGAGCCCAATGAGCTCCTTCTGAGTTGATGACTGAAGGCTAAGAGGCTCTTCTGAATACCCAGAGGAGGCAGTTGCTGTTGCAGTTTATGACTGAAATTGGTGTAATTACCATAAAAAGCGTATCATGGATTATTTCCCTATGACCCTTCCATATTTTCTACTCCTTGTTCAGCCTTAGAGAGTTGAACACTAAGCCATCCCTCATTAGAACCTTTAGTATAACCTCACTTTTATTTTTTTGAGACAGGGTTTCTCTGTGTAGCTTTGGCTCTCCAGGACTCACTTGTAGACCAGGCTGGCCTCAAACTCACAGAGATCCACCTGCCTCTCCCTCCCTAGGTGCTGGAATTACATGGTTGCACCACCATGCCCAGCTCAACCTCACATTTTAAAGATAATCATTTCTTCTGTTACTAGAGAGTGTAATGTAAAGAAAGCATGAGTAAAATTATAGAAACTGAGAAGGATATATTTAGGAATATATATGTATATACATGCATAGATATACATATAACAATGATAAATGAAAACATAGGCCATAAGTTTGAAACAGAGCAAGGAGGAGTATACTGAAAGGTTTGGAAGAACATAAGGAAGAAATGATGTCATTGTGTTTTAATCTCAAAAAATTAAAAACAATCTAAAGATAAAATATCACAGCGATATGGTTCTAGCAGAAAAGATATAAAATGGTCAGTTGCAGAGAACATGTGCAACTGAAAAGCATTTACCTGTGGATGAGGCCCAGTAAAAAAGAATTCTCTTTATCCACCGTACAATAATTAACAAATATCTGCCTACTTTAAACTTCTCCAGTGAAAGGTCCAATCTTTGCTATGATCTCCATTTTTAGTGTCAAGGTTCTTTTTATGTTCTCAGGAAAAAAATGATACAGAAGCGTGGGGCAATGACTGATAAATGACATTTGCAACATCAGATAAAAATTAATGTTGTCAGGTTTCTACTTTGAAAAAGTTCCTTCAAAAGATTAATATTTTATGCCAATACCATGCAGTTTTTATTACTATTGCTCTGTAGTCCAGCTTGAGATCATGAACTTTGCAAGCAAATGTTGATATCTAGAAAATATCATCCTGAGTGAGATATCCCAGAAGCAGAGACACACATGGTATATACTCACTTATAAGTGGATATTAGACATATAAGAAAGGATAAACATACTAAAATCTGTACACCTAAAGAAGCTAAGCAAGAAGGAGAACCCTGGGTAAGAGGAGCAATCCTCACTTAGAAAGACAAAGGGGAAGGACATCAGAAAAGGGAGAAAACAAGAAACAGGACAGGAGCCTACCCCTGAGGGCCTCTAAAAGACTCTACCTAGCAGTGTATCAAAGCAGATACTGAGACTCATAACCGAACTTTGGGCAGAGTTCAGGGAATCATATGAAAGAAGAGGTAGACAGAAAGACCTGGAAGGGACAAGAGCACTACAAGGAGATCAACAGAACCAGGGCTCAGGGGTATTTTCTGAGACTGATACTCCAACCAAAGACCATGTATGGATATAACCTAGAACCCCTGCTCAGATGTAGCCCGTGGCAGCTCAGTATCCAAGTAGGTTCCCTGGTGAGGGGTACAGGGGCTGTCTCTGACATGAACTCAGTGGTTGGCTCTTTGTCCACCCTGCCTCCCCTGAGGGATGTGCAGCCTTACCAGGGCACAGAGGAGGGCAATGCAGCCAGTCCTGATGAGACTTGATAAACTATGGCCAGATGGAAGGGGAGGTGGACCTCCCCTCTCAGTGGACTTGGGGAGCATGGGAGGAGATGAGGGAGGGAGGGTGGGATTGGAAGGGAATGAGGGAGGTGGCTACAGCTGGGATGCAAAGTGAATAAAATGCAATTAAAGTTAAAAAATGAAAATTTAATGAAAAAAGAAAAAAAGATTAAAATATTTATTCTTCTGCCATCTATGCTTGTGTTAGAAGGAAAAAATGAGTTCTAGGCATTATCAAACTTGATCTTATAACAGACTATTTCAAGTAAATAGACAACAACATTATTACAGAGGATACGACTTCTGATTTTCAGAAAATAAATGCAAGAAAGATCTTAGGCCAAAAGAAATCCCGGAAGAGAAAATGTGATAGGTAAAGGACTGTCCTGCACATTGTCCTCTAGCCCTTAGATTGTGCTGCAATAGGTTGTGTTCCACTATGACCAGTGAGTCGCTACCAGAATGACATACACTTAGTTTAATTTTTAAAATTCTTATTCAATTGCTGTCATTTTTCTTTGTTCTCTTCTACAGGAATTAGAATATACATCATGTCTGTCACCTTCCCATGATGGAAATATTCTGAAAAAATAAAAAGGAAAATTCACTTAAATGGAGACTGAGTTATAGCTTTGTTAAAAGAATACTTAATGAGTCAGGCCACAAGCAAACTCATTTTTTTAATGTAGAAAATTTGGATGCAAATCAAATGATTTCTAAAACTGAATTTTTTCACTTTTTAAAATTTATTTATCTTTTTATAAATTACAGTTTATTCACTTTGCATCCCTGCTGTAGCCCCCTCTCTCACCCCCTCCATGAACTCAGTGGCTGGCTCTTTGATCACTACCCCTTGAGGGGGAAGCAGCCTTAACAGGAAGCAGAGGAAAACGGTGCAACTAGTCCTGATGAGACTTGATAGGCAAGGGTCAGCAGGAAGGGGAGGAGGACTGCCCCTATTAGTGGGCTGGGAAAGGGGCATGGGAGGAGATGAGGGAGGGGGCTAAAACTTAAATTTTAGTAAGAGCTAGATGTATACATGATAGTTATGGCTTCTGACAGCCTTAAACAAGGATTGTGAATTCATTTCTGCATAATTTTGCTGGTCACAGAGAAATAATCCTTCAAGGGTTGACACAGTAAAGACAATTAAAATGGATGGTGAAAACAGTATGAGCTTTCTCTAAATTGATCTGTTGGTGATGATGTATGAGGACTCTGTAACATTAGAACATGTCATATTCCATAAAGACTTGTCATTTATATACATCGCTTTGTTACATGCTTGAGGGTGTTTTAGTTTTTTATTATCTTAATTCACAATTTAAATTTCATTTATTTATTCATTACTTTCTTCTGTCAGTTTCCCAGAAGGATCATAGGTAGGCTTAACTAGAATGTCCATAAGGAAATTTAGGTCTTGTTCTTGTTTCTGATTTACAGTTTACTAACACTTGTCTATAATGATTTATTCTTTTCTAGAATTTTATATTTGGGATTTCTATCAACTACTCTACAACATTCTTTCTTTAAATCTACTTAAACATTTGACTTTATCTTGGACTTTTGAATTTTCATCGTTTGGATATCAGTGTTTATATTTGTTTGAATATCCTCACTTCTCCACATCCAAAAATTGAAAAAAATAAAATGTTCCCTAAAATGAAACTCTCTTAATATATATATATATATATAATTTATTTATATAAACTATATATAATTAATCTTATAAAAAAGAAGCTTATTTAGATTTTTAAATAGCTTATGTTTTAGAGAATAATTTCAATGCAGGAAAAAGCTGTTGCGAGCAAGGAGGCATATAAAATCAACTATGAGTTTCTTTCCATGAATTCAAATAAGTGGAAGCTGCTAAAATCATGTATCCATATTTTAGTGTAGGAGTTTTCAAATGTATTTTATACTCTCCTGCAGAACTTATTTAAATAGGTATTGCTAAACTCAGAACTAGGGAGGGGTCACTCAGAATTTGTCTTCTTATGAGTTTTCCTTAGTGGAATGGCTTCAGCATAAAGCTTTGAGGGACTCTGAAGTAACAGATTACATGAATGTTTTTAACTGTCTAGCCCTTTACCTTTTAGATAAAGAACCATGTGAAGTTCAAATGTTGTCTCTACTCCTTAAGTGATGAGCTTTAATTTTTATGTTTTATTCTAGATATTTCACTATATAATTTTTCTCACCTCAGACAAGTCAAATAGTCCTCAGTAACCTGGTCTACTCTTTATTTTCCCCAAATATTACCTCATATATTAATACATAATATGTATGTAATACAAATATCACATAAAAATCTACACCAGTTCAATAAACAATACATATTAATTGATTAACATGGTATGTAATAATCATCTTAAACTAGTTTCACAAAAAATATTTTAACGGGATTCAAAGTACCTAACCTGTGATTGAGATAAAAATAAATAAATTTTAAAAAAAGGAAAAAAAAATTTTAACTTCCATTTCTGCTTGCAAAATCAATAATAAAGATTATATTGATGTTGAAAAATGAGAAAAACTAACTTTAAATAAAATCATCAATTACAGGTCACTACAATGCACTTTTAAATAGTCTCAATGTGTTTATGTTTAATACTTAAATAACAGAAAAAGACCAGTTTACAAATGTTAATAAATCTGGATTTTATATATCAATAAACTTGCACAAAACAGACTGTTCTTGGCATGTTTCATAAAAATATTTTCTTGCCAAATAAACCCACGCTTTTTGGAAAGCATATAGTTTAGTATTCCAATTTTGAGTACAGGGGTTAAGAGAGTTTTGTCACTTTCATAATAAATGCAAAAATCATTAGCTTGTATCTGCATTTTCCCTAATACCTGCAACATAGTTCAAATATTGACTCTTAGTAATTTAACACACTCTTTAAATCTTGTGTGTTCATAACAGCAGGGGATAAAGCCAAATACTTCAGCTTGGTTGGAGTTGCTTTTAATTGAAGTTTGTTTATTTATTCATTTATTCTTGAAAAATTGAAATATAGGAATCAACCATGAAACTTGTAATTTATGACTTGCTAGTTACATATTTTCAAGTGCAGAAAATAAAATACCTGTTATGCAAATATTATGAAGAGCAAGTGAAGTATTAAATGATTTTTAATAAATTTTTCTTTGTTGATGGTATTTCCAAATAATTGTACTACACGATTTAAAAATGGTATAAATAGACAGACTAAAAAACATAAGTTTTGAAAAATTAAGTTATATAGGTTTACTTCTGTGAATCAGTAGTTTTTTAACAACTAAACTAAACTGACTACTAATCAAAATTGAAGCTCCATTTAACTAAGCATAGTTATTTTAAAAACTATGGTTGTCTAAGCAAGAATAGCATAATAATGACTTAGTTTTGCCAGTTTATGAATTCTAAGTCATGGTGATTGTGAAGCTTAGGTTGTGAAATGTGGGAGAGTCATAGCAATAAAAATATTTTCCTGCAAATATAAGAAAAAGGCTTCTCTAAGGTTATGATGAAAAGTCTGGATAGGTTAAATTGAACAGGATGAAAACAAGTTCTATAGTTTTGAATAATGAATTGTGAATTTGAGAGAAGCTACAATAGTCACAGATTTTTATTCTTTGACAATTTTGTGCATTATATTTGGAGCATATTCATACTTCCATAACAACTTCTCCAAGATCCATCTTGATTTTACACCTCTCCAAATTATGTCTTTAAATTTATTTTTCCAAAACCATCTATTCCAATTAAGGCTGGCTATATATGATGCCTGCTTAAATGTGTTCTATCTACAAAGGGCCACGCCCTTAAAGAAAATGGAGTCTCCCTCTCCTGGCAGCTACTGCACAGAGACCTATAATCTCTGTGCTAGAAGGTGCTGTATCTGAGTGAGAGAAGTTGTCACCAGCCTTTTCTAGCTGCACACCCTGGAAGCTACAATAGTGACAGTGGCAAGATTCATTCACTGGAACAATAGATATGTCAATGTCATGGGTTTAACCAACCACTCTCTGTAGGATTTAGGCCTATCTCTCCAAAAATGAGCCCATACCTAGCACCATTATCATGACTGAGAGCCTGTGGCTGAACAAGTCATAGTCCCTAGGGTACAACCTATTATTAGGGAAGGAACATAGCTTTTAATGGTCTCCTCATAAATTATTATTAATATACTGATAGATTAGTGCATCTCTCAAACCTCACCAAAGAAGCTTATTTTTGTAAAATAATGGCTTTTAACAAAACAAAGTCATTTCTTGTTGTTTGCTGTTTTGCTATGAAGGTGTAAAGAATAAGAAAGTCCCAAGCTCTCAGCATCAAATGACATGGAACTTCTAAGTATACAAGTTAATTGGTTAGGCTACAAAGAAAAAAAGAAAAACCGCCAGCATAGTTTTCCTTCTCTCTCATATTTTAGCAATTTTCCCCCACAAACTGTTTGCATAACTTCTTGTATCTATGGTCACTTTTCACATTTTAAACTTTTGTAATTTATAAACTTAAGGCCTAATGAATTCAGCATTTTCACAGAGATTTCCTTTCATCATGTAAATTGTAGGTTTGTGTTTTTTTTTAACCTACTTTATTTAGTATTATGTCTCTTTCTCCCTTCTCCACACCAGTCCCTTACAACACCTCAACACCAAGTAGAAGAGATAAAAGATTAGCGTGGAAAGGACAGCATCTTTCCTTTCAGCTGCTTTCTCTTGGTTGGGGTCATTGAGTCCTTAATGCCTCTATTTTTCTTCCAATCAACCAATCTTAGGTAGAAGAGAAAGAAGGATTACTAGGGACGAGGATATGGACCTCTTTAAAAATAGTTCCTTGGTGATGAGCCTCAGCATATGCCTTGATAAACTGCTGGGTAGAATCTTTCAGAGGCTTCTGTGGCAGGCTCCTGACCTGTTTCCTGTTTTCTCCTTCTTCCAATGTCCATCCCCTTTGTCTTTCTGAGTGAGGATTGATCATCTTACCCAGAGTTCTCCTTCATGCTTAGCTTCTTTAGGTGTACAGATTTTTAGTATGTTTATCTTATATTATTTATAGGTCTAATATCCACTTAGAAGCAGTATATACCGTGTGTGTCTGTCTGAGACTCATAACCAAACTCTGGGCAGAGTGCACAGAATCTTATGAAAAAAAGGAGAGATAGTAAGATCTGGAGAAAACAGGAGCTCCACAAGGAGAGCAACAGAACCAAAGGATCTGGAGACAGAGGTCTTTTCTGAGACTGATGCTCCAACCAAGGTACATTCATGGATATAACCTAGAACCCCTGTTCAGAGGTAGCCTATGGCAGCTCAGTATCCAACTGGGTTCCCTGGTGAGGGGAACAGGGACTGTCTCTAACATGAACTCAGTGGCTGGCTCTTTAATCACCTCCCCTGATAGGGGAGCAGCCTTGCAGGACACAAAGGAGGACAATGAAGCCAGTCCTGATGAGACCTGATAAACTAGGGTCAGATGGAAGAGGAGGAGGAAAACCTCCCCTATCAGTGGACATGGAGAGGATCATGGGAGGAGATGAGGGATGGAGGGTGGAATTGGCAGGGAATAAGGGAAGGGGCTGCAGCTGGGATACAAAATGAATAAACTATAATTAATATAAAATTAAAAATTAAGCAAAAAATAGTTCCTTGGAGTGATTCCACTTTTCGTTGTCAGGATACTAGCAGTCCCGTCAAACAAAAACAGTAAGAGCAAACAGGAACCAACAGCAAACAGCAAAACAGCAAACAGCAGCAACAGCCATTGCAGCAATGGGGCAGAATGAGCAGAGTTGCTTCAGAGCCAAGGGCGTTAGAAACAGCAACCTCAAAGCTTTCACTGAAGGGTTTGTCTCTAATAGCGTCTTCAAATGAAGCAAAGTGATATGAAGCAAAGCGAAACGTAGTGTTTTCTCTCTGTCTGTGGATTCCTATTTATACCTTCTTAAAATTCACAGAAGGATGTTTTCAAGCTGGCAAAAACCACGTTCCCTGCACAAGATAGGATCCTGTTGATAACGATCAGGAGCCCTCTCATGAAGCTTTTTATCAGCTGACAAAGATCATGCTCCTCTCACGAAGCTGCTATCAGTCATAGACAAAGCATTCCCACATCGCTCACTTGGGACCACAACAAAAAACATATCCACACAATACAACCAATACTTCCACTACAGTAAATACTCAAGACTGGTTATTAAATCCACTGTGAGAGTTTAGTTAGTAGATTTATAAACTACAAATGTACAGTTACTGTTTTTATTATATTTCTTTATGACATGACTTCTTGTTGAATCATTTGAGTCATTTACAATTAGTATTTATCACTTAAAATCAGTGTGGCAAGAGGTTTTCAAATGTATACTTTGTAACATTCAATACATGTAGATATTTTATAAATGAAAAGATATGTGTAATTTCTGAACATAGATATTGGTCACAAAACATAAGGCTTATGAAATGATATACAGTATTTAAGAGTAACATTCACTTAGCTATGGAACAAATAATACTTACAACTTCTTTCAGAAATAAAGCTGATATAACATTCTGTTATCTTGATATCTCAGATAATTTTAAAACCAAAGAGGTAATAATGGATGCTATATTCTGACTCCATTGAGCAAGGGAGTAAGAATGTTTTTTTTTTCACTTGCTTCAAGGATTTATTACATGGTGATTATTTTTTTTATTTGCTTATTACAGTTTATTCACTTTGTGTCCCAGCTGTAGCTCCTTCCCTCCTCTCCTCCCAGTCTGACCCTCTTTCTTCCCCTCCTACGAATCTCCCCAAGTACACTGATAGGGTTGGTTCTCCTTCCCTTCCCTCTGACCCTACTTTATCAGGTCTCATCAGAACTGGTTGCATTGTCCTCCTCTGTGGCCTGGCAAGGGTGCTCCCCCATCAGGGGAAGGTGGTCAAAGAGCCAGCCACTGAGTTCATGTCAGAGACAACCCTTACTCCCTTTCTTAAGGAAAGCGCTAAAGCCATGGGCTATATCTGAGCAGGGTTTCTAGGTTATCTCCATGAATGATCCTTGGTTGGAGTGTTGGTCTCTACAAGGAACCCTGGGTCCAGATTTTTTGGTTTTGTTCGTCTATTGTAGAGCTCCTGTCCCTTCCAGGTCTTTCTATCCCCACTTCTTTCATAAAATTCCCTACACTCTGCCCAAATTTTGGCTATCTGCTTTGATATTCTGGTGGGTAGAGTCTTTCAGAATCCTTCTGTGGTTGGCTCCTGTCCTGTTCTCTGTTTTTCCCTCTTCTGTTGTCTATCCAATTTGCCTTTTTTTTCTTTTTTTATTAATTAATTTATTTTTATATCAATCACAGGTTAGGTACTTTGCATCCCAGGCATAGCCTCCTCCCTCATTCCCTCCCACCCTCCCACTCCCTCCCT
>CM053763.1:47799924-47819016 GCA_028658305.1 Pachyuromys duprasi | reverse complement strand
CTTGTGTCAGGAGTATTCTTCAAGAAGATCAGGGATTTCCAGTGGTTTGTGGTGTGTGTTGTGTCTCAGTTGAACTCTGTTGTGGGTTCTGTGTGCCCAGCTTCGTGCTCTGTGCTAGAAGCTGTGAGCACTGCAGGCTGGTCTCCCCTCTGGTCTGGAGTCTTTACTCTTCATTCTGTGCTAGAGTCTGAGTGTCCAGGTTTGAGATGTCAGCTGGGGACTGTGCACTTCACCCTGGTCTTGCTGCTAAGGGCTCTCCCCTGGAATGGAGATTTGGTGCCTCCTTCTCTGCCAGGGACTGTGCACCATGGTCTGAGATGATATTTGGGGCACACACAGTGGGTTTGGGTTGGTGTGCATCTGCTGTATGCAGTGCTGTCTGAAATGGTGCTGGAAGCCTTCTCTGTCTGGCCAGTGGACAGACACCCGAACTGGGGTTTTTGCTGGCAGATGCGTGCAGCTTTCGCCCTCAGTGTGCTGTCTGGTCAAGATGGTCCCAGGATCCTCTCAGCTGTGGGTTGAGACAGAACTCGGGTTCCTCCCAGATCCACAGGCGGACTCACACACTGACTGAGTTTTTGCTGGCAGAAGCGTTCGGTGTGCGCCCCCGCAGTTTGCGGACTGGTCAAAAAGATCCCCCAATCCACTCAGTCTGGGGTGGTTCAGGTGATAGGTCTGAGCCTGCAGCACACCTGCGGGTTGAAGCAGTACCCGGGTGCAGTGTGAGCTCCCAGTGAGCAGTTCAGTGAAAACAGCACTCGGTTCCTCCTGAGACTGCCTGCGAGACTGTGTGATCCAGTTTATAATGGCGGGTGCGGGCGCCCAGCGTGGCTGCTAGTTCAGATCAGAGCTGTGCGCTGTTCGTCACCGGGAAATTTTTCCAGGTAATAACTTGGTGTCCCTAGGGTTTTCCCACTTGATTTTCTCAGCGTAGGAGTTCTGCTCACCTGGCACTCACAATGCTGGCATTTTAGGTCCCCTAGTTCAGTCTCCTGGTCGCTGTGTTGTTTCTGCTCTCCTACTCCTCAGACACAGTGTTCTCTCGTGGCAGCCATCTTGGATCCTCCTCTCACAAACTTTTAATTTTATTTACAAATGAAATGAATTCAGTAGTCAAACTTAGTTATTTTTCTCACCACGTTCCAAGCACAGATGAGAAAGTGCCATCGTTGAATAGTAAATTCTATTCACCAAAACGTGTTGCAAAGGAGCTTCCCTCACTATCACCATTTTCTAAATATTACAATGTGCCAGAAAAACACAACCAAAACAATATCATCTTCAAATCGCTATTTCCAGGTCACACATTCATCATTTGATGAATTGAAATGACCAGAATTAAAATGTATTTTAAAGCAGAATATTGAATATTTATCACTTATTCTTTGTCTAGCCGCAGAGGTTTTTCTAGGTTCTGATATCTGGTAAATGTTTCATGAACAATTTTCATTGACACCCCATGATTTAATGTCTTTTCACATATTGAAATACAGCTAAAATAACCAAGTGCAGATAGTCTCCTAGACCAAGCTTCCAAGGAGAACTAGATAAAGACCAGATTCTAAGACCACAGTTATTTCATGGCTTCCATTTAGTACCTTGTGGAAACATACAATTTAGTTTCTTTTTCTTAGTGCTTTGGATTACAGAGTAGGATTACTTATGAAATAGAAATTTCATTATATATAAATCTGTACCAGTATATAACACGTTTTTGTAACACATATAAACACAAACTACGTATATAAAACATGGTTTTCGGGAGTTGCAGTGTCATCCTACTCTGTATTTTTACTGTGATACATGTTCATTTATTCATGCATTACTTCTTAGTAAAGTATAATGAGTCAAGGGAATTGTTTTTACTCTGACTTTTCATAACTCCTTTTCAGGAGAGAAGAGGCCAATGTGGTCTGTGATTGAAATCCTTACACAATGAGTGCAGGGAATCTTATGAAAGAAGCAGAAATAGAAAGACCTGGAGAGGACAGGAGCTCCACAAGGATAGCAACAGAACCAAACTATCTGGGTACAGGGGTCTTTTCTGAGACTGATACTCCAACCAAGGACCATGCATAGAGATAAACTAGAATCCCTGCAATGATGTCGCCCATGGCAGTTCAGTGTCCAAGTGGGTTCCCTAGGAAGGGGAACAGGGGCTGTCTCTTACATGAACTCAGTGGCTGACTCAGCTGATTCTTGGCAGAACCGCCTTGCCAGGCTACAGAGAAAGACAATGCAGCCAGTCCTGAGGAGACCTGATAGGCTAGGTTCAGAGGGACCTCCCCTAACAGTGGACTTGGGGATAGGGGTAAGAGGCAATGCAGAAGGGAGAGAGGGATTGGGAGAGGAGGAGGGAGGGTGCTACAGGTGGGCTACAAAGTGAATAAACTATAATAAATAAATAAATTTTAAAAAAGAAAAGAATATATTTACACAATAGCTGTCATCTGAGGAAAGGAAAAAGTTAAGAGAAAGAAGGAAAAACAGAAGAAAGAGGAACAGGCAAATTCCATGTAAAGAGTCAGAAGACAGAGAGAAATTCATAGCTGATCCAGGGATGCTACTTGCTCCAGCACCAGATAAAACCAATGTACAGTCATCTTCAAACTTACAAATTGTGTTTTTTTTTTTAATTTATACAAATTGTGTTTTCAAAGTATTAGGCTGATTTACACAATTCAATGTGTTAAGTTTATTTAGATGAATGGACTGTGTCATCCTTGAAGCAAATTAATATTTTGATTAAAAAATTTCTTCAGCTATAGCCAAATAAAAGGGGAGAAGGTCCTCCTCTATCAGGGAACTTGGGAAAGGGTAGAGGACAAAAAGAGGGAAGGTGGGTGGGACTGGGAAGAGGCAAGGGAGAGGCTACTGCAGGGATACAAAGTGCATAAATTGTAATAAATACATATATAAATAAAATTAAATTTAGAAAATAACTCAAAAAATCTTCAGTGTTGAAAATACTATGTGCAAGCAATAGAGTAACAAAATATTTCATAAAAACGATGATCTCTAATATGCTCTCTGATTAGGACAAGTGCGAAAGAAGCTAACATATAACTGATTTGACAACAGAGATGAATAGTGATGGAATGTATGAAGCATAATCGTTGGGAGGCATTATGATGACAAAGGACAAACTGAGTGCATCAGACACCACCTATGCTGCAGAGACCGCAGGTTCACTGCAGAGACCGCAGGTTCACACAAAGTGCAGAAGCTTCATAAATGGTCTTATCAAATGGCTGAATACTCAAATATATGTTTTATCTCAGATTTATTCAGAAATATCCCTGTAGAATATTTGCAGTACCTCAAAAATTTTTCTAAGTGTAATTGTCTCTTTAGAAATTGTTTGTTAGTGTTTACAACTACTTTTTCTAATAAATACTTGGAGAGTTATTAAATAAAAAATATGTGATTGAAAACTTATTTGACACCATTCTTTTAGGCATATATTGCGACAGTGCCCAGGCTAAATTAAAACTTTAATAACTTCTAAGAAGCAAGTTGTGTAAACTGAGTATGAGAGATGAATAAATATTTCTGAAATAGTAAGAGTTTTAAATGTATTCTTTAAACAATTTAATATCAATATATTTTGTTATAAATGTGTGTTTATAGTACGAAGACAAATATCACAGCCATTTAAAATAATTTGGAAGAGGCTGAAGCTAATATTCAAATATGTTTTAATTGTCTGCATATTTTAAGTGTCAGACTGTGTTTGATATGGTCAACCAGAATGCAAATGTCATCTTAGCAGCACCTTGATTAATGAGAAGGCCCAAAAGCACAGTCCTTGGTCTTTACTCTTCCAAATGTGAACCACTTGCCAAGTTGACACATTGAACTTCAGATGATTTCTGTACATGACAACATTATCAATGAGAAAAGAAAATGGAAACACAACAATATATTATCCTGACAAAGATTGCAACTGCAGGGCAAATGGAAAAATTTCTCATTCCAACTTATTCTGGGTATTTAAAAAGGTTTTTCAGAAAGGACAGAGCATCAGTGAAATGTAGAACTCAATATGATGAATTTAATTAAACTTTGGGTGATGAGTCAGACAAAATCAAATACACAGGTATGAAGAACACTTTTAATTTTTAATGTTGTAAGGCCAAATTATTCAAGAAACTCACAAACAATTTGTTTCCTCAAAGTGATATTTAGTAAATGTATAAAAAGCCTATGGATTTCTAAAATATCTCTTCCATTCATGTCCCTTTCTGTGACTCAGTACTGAGCATCACATTGCATTTTGTCATCATATCCTATAAGTCAATTTCAGTCCATTACTGTCTTTGTTTCATTGTTTTGACTTGAGGATTTGGGAAGTTTCGTTTAAGATGTCCCTCAGTGAGTGCTTTGGTTTGGAGCATATAGGTAAATTAAATATGAATGTTCAAGAAAGATTTGACAAAGGTGGTATGTATTTCTCAGAGCTTCAAGGTATTTACCATGACCATTTGGCTAGAGTGGAATCTATCAGAATTCTCCAATTATCAAATTAAAATGTCCCATTCTTATTTATAAATATTTTGAGATCCTTTTGATACTATACAAAAGTGCTTCAAACTGTCATTTTAATTACATAATCGTAAAATTGTTCGTGGACATTTGCTTTTGAATTATCCACTACTATTGTTATTGGTTCTTAAGTTTTACTTTTCCATTTTCTTCTTTTACTTTTTTATTTTGAATAATATTTTATTATTTTTGAGACTTTCATACAAGATATTCTAATCATATTCCCTTTCTATCTCCCCATCTGTTTCTAGATCTAATCCCACTTTCCTACTCATCCTATTTCCTGTTGTCTTTTCTGGTTTTTTTTGTTTTTTTTTTTTTGTTTGTTTGTTTTTTTAGTCCAGAGTCCAGTTTTCCTTGCCCAAACAATCTTAGTTATTGCAGGTTATGCTAGAGCGTGGTCAACCTAACAGAGGTCACTAGGAAAACTGACTTCCTTATTACAACAGTTTTCAAGTGTTCACAGCTCCTCAGCTGAAGAGAGGGAACAAGTTAGGAGGCAGGGTACAGAAAAAGGAGGGTGGAAAACAGACCTAGGGGGAGCAAGGGCAAGATGACAGAAGGCCTATAGAGAAAAGAGAAAGGGGAATGTGAGGACATCGCTGGGAAGAGCTGGAAACCTAAGTCAGGGGAGGCTTCTGGGAAGATAAGAGGGGATTCAAGTAGCGACTCCTAACAGCAGAGACCAGAGATCATAGAGACTGAAGAGGACACCTTACTAGACTAGCCTCCTAGTGGACTGGAACTCCAACCAACCTGGGATCATTAGGGTTCTTTTTAAATTCTTTTTTTTAATTTTGATTTTTATTAATTACACTTTATTCACTTTGCATTCCCCCCTGTAGCCCCCTCCCTTCTCCCCTCCCAGTCCCACCCTCCATCCCCCTTCTCCACACATGTCCCTCCCCAAGTCCACTGATAGGGAGGTCTTCCTCTCCTTCTTTCTGATCCTAGTATAGGATGATTAGTTGTTTTTTTTATATTTTATTTATTTACTTTTTATTATTAGTTACATTTTGCTAACTTTGTATCCCAGCTGTATCACGTGCCCTCATTTCCTCCCAATTCCACCCTCCCTCCCTCATCTCCTCCCTGCCCCTTTCCAAGTCCACTGATAGGGGAAGACTTCCTCCCCTTTCATCTGACCCTGGTTTATCAGGTATCTTCAGGATTGGCTGTAAAGTCCTCCTCTGTGGCCTAGGAGTGCTGCTCCTCCCTTGGGGGGTGGGGAGGTCAAAGAGCCAGCCATTGAGTTCATGTCAGAAATAGTCCCTGTTCCCCTTACTAGGGTACCCACTTGGATACTGAGCTACCATGGGCTGTATCCGAGCAAGGGTTCTAAGTTATATCCATACATGGTCCTTGGTGGGAGAAACAGTCTCATAAAAGACCCCTGTGCCCTGATATATTTGGTCCATGTGGAGCTCCTGTTCTCTCCAGATCATACTAACTCCCCCTTCCTTCATATGATTCCCTGCACTCTGCCAAAGGGTTGGTTATGAGTCTCAGCTTCTGCTTTGATCCACTGCTGGGTAGAGTCTTTCCGAGGCCTTCTGTGGTAGGCTCCTGTCTTGTTACTTGTTTTCTCCTACATCTGATGCCCATCCCATTTGTCTTTTTAAGTGAGGATTGATCATCATACCCCGGGTCCTCTTTCTTGTTTAACTTCTTTAGGTGTATAGACTTCAGTATGTTTATCCTATTTTATAGGTCTATATAAGTGAGTATATAGTCTTTCTCCTTCTGGGATACCTCACTCAAAATGATGTTTTCTACATCCCACCATTTGCCTGCAAATTTCATGATTTCCTCGTTTTTAATTGCTGAGTAGTATTCCATTGTGTAAAAGTATTACAATTTCTGTCTCCATTCCTCCGTTAATGGATGATTAGTTGTCAATTTTAGCGCAGCAGCTTACAGACCTCAGTCACAGAGGATTTTGAATCTGCCACTTTTTTGAATTATTCAGAAAATCATGCCTTCTCTTTTATTCTTTTCTAAGCAGTTTTCTTTAATATTTGAGGCTTCCTCTCAAGATTTTGGGCTTCCTTACTCTTTATCTCACCTGCCATGTGCCTCTTTGACCATGTGTCTGACTATCACACCAGCTTACGTAGAATGACTTTTTTATTCTCTCCTCCATTATTCTCCCCGGGACAGCTAGGAGATATTTACTTCTCTTCTGCATGGGAAATTCTCCTCAAAATTACAATAAATTTGCTCTTATGCTTCAATTTTACCATGTTAAAATTTTCTTGTTAATGAGATTAAGAGTCCCAAAAGGAGATACCAGTTTCTTCTATGTCACTTAGTGGAAAGATAAAGATGGTATTCAATTTAGTAATATTTAAAGTGACACTGCCTTACAATGGTGGTTTATATTGTGACAAACTATTCATGCTAAAATATTTGAACAATAAACAATAGAATGTCTACTAAATTACTTTCATTTATTTTTTGTAAAATATGCCTTTGATATATTTACTGTCACCCTAATCAATGTTTAGGGGCAAGCTTTTTTGACAATTTTGTAATAAGATAAATTGAGAACCAAATAAACTTCAATCCTATGTAGAAGTGTATACACTAAGAAGTCTATTAATTTATTATTCATACTGATTTTATTGTCTCTGAAACAGAACTCACTTTAATTACTTGCCTACTATACAAAGGTCTAAATTCTTCATTAAAATACTCACTGATGCTAAAATAATTCAGATATTTTTTGTGCACGTTGAACTAAATATCTCAAATAGTTAAACCATTTTATAAAACCTATTCTAGTCCAATTCCCACAACCTATTTTGAGAGCAAAAACTGATAAGGTTTGTCTTCAATAACTTTGCCACTATCTTTCATTTGCTTTGTAAGAAAATAAAGAGGATTTTTAAAAATAGCTACCAATTTATAATAGAGCTGCTTAATAATTAAATAGGCTAATTGGATGGTTACAAGACCAAGAACTAAGAAAAATAACTTTAATAATCATGCCTTTATCTACAGAAGCTGACATGTTTCATTCCACAAACGAAAATGTTAATCTATTACTATTATATTAAGTAATACTAATGCTTTTGTTACAGGCCAGCATTCTCCAACTTCAATTAAACTTCAGCATGACTTTGGAGCCTTAAGGAAGTTCATAAGGAAAATCAATTGCGTATTTTTGTTAACTTCACAGTGTTCCACAGCATGATCACGAATTACTTTTTGTGTTGTAAAACAGGTTTCTAGGCTTGTGAGACAGCTCACCTGATAAAAATACCATTGTGCCTGATGATATGCACGTGCACCAAATTCCCACCACACACATACATAAAGTAAATAAGAGTAATAAAAGCTTTCCCAAAAACCATGCTGTTTAAATGTTTATCTATAAATTTTTTGTCTATGTTTTGTTTCTATATTAATATATCATAATTTTTATAGTTTCCTACATGTATACCATGAGATATGATCATAGGCACCTCCTATGTCCCTCCTCCAAATTCCCCTGCATCCTTCCTTAAATATCCTCCTTCCAACTTCATGTCTGCATTTATTCATGGTTTTTCTTTGTGATATCCCATATAGTACTGTCCATATGTGCGTGGGTGTGGGAACACTCTCAGAAGCATAAGAAAACTACCAGTGGGGACAAATCTCAAAAAGAAACATTCTACAAGTCCCAGCAGCTATCACCTGTAAAAAGTCTTCAGATATGACCTGGAAAGGATCCTCTTTCTGTGGTGCAATATTGGCTGGCTTGACCCTGTGCACATCTTATGCAGGTAATTAGTAAGCTCTGAGTTCACCAGTGTAATGGCCATGGAATGTTCAGAAGGCAGTTTGACAGCATGGCGATATAATAGATAAAAAATTAGGTATATTCTAAAATCCATGACCTGCTTCTTTGAATGAGAAACGGTTTCTATAGTCTAGGGCATTTGAGTACCGCACCCCTGGTTTGGAGTAATGTTTGTAGAAGTTTAGTTGATGCAGCCTTGTTGGAGGGAGTGAATCATGGGGTAGGCTTTAAGTTTACTTTCTCTGCTTTGTGTTTGCAACTGAAGATGTGGGTACTCAGCTTCCCGATGTACTCCTGTAGCCTGCTGCAATGTCTCTCCTCTATGATGGCCTCTTACTCCTCTGGAACTATAAGCCACAATAAACTCTTTCTTCCTTATGTTAACTTAGCCATCTTATTTTATCACAGCAACAACAAAAAATTAAAAACAAATGTATGGTATCCAAGGAGCACCATGCTCTAACAATTCCTCTGACCATTTGCAGAGTTTTGAAGATAGACTTAACTCTTAGAGTTGAGAATTGCTTATGGCTGTAGCAATGTTTAGTGCCATATAAAATCTTTCCCAGAAACTAAAAATAAGCCTTCAAAACAATTTTCTAAAAAAATTAACGATTAATAAAGGATACAACACTGTATAATCTTACAGAAAATTTATTAGCTCCTTATTTTGAAAGAAAATTTATTTTATACAAAATATGTCAATAACAAAAGCTGTTATAACTGATTCCTTGGTGTTATACCTCTAGCAAATTTTGCATTCTGCCGTTTTTGTGAGTTTTCTTGTTTCTTCATGTTGTCTGTATCCCCAAGACAGAAACAAGAGTGCCCTAGTAGAATTATGCATAGTATGTTATTGAGGTATTTATATTTTGCTCTATTTCTAAGAAAAAAATCACAAGAGATTTTTGGCACTGTGAGAAATTCCAAATATCAGTCTCATGAATACCATATAGTTTGGGCCATGAGCCCTGTTCGAGTATTTACAATATAATGCCTAGAATATTATCCTTTAAGTGAATGCAGACATGGCTCTCCCTATAAGATACGATGCTCAGTAAGTAGAACAAATTCTTTCAAGATAGCAAAAACATGTCTCTGAAAAGATACATCAGTGCAGCACAGCGGCACTGTGAGCATTTCCCGTACTCTGTAGTAAGCACTGATTTGATCCTTTTTATGCTTTATAATCCCTTGCAGTAGTGTGGGAACACTACTGCACATTTTATTGGGAGTACACATTTTATGTTTTAAACAATACAAACATAGCATGTGCAGGAACTGCTTTATAAAATGAGATTTGATGTGAGCTGAACCACACATCTAAGCAAAAGTAGTTATAAGAGGATTTGTTACTCTTACTTGTAACCAAAAGAGAAACAATAAACTGTACAAATTATATTATTTGGGTTTCAATTCTTCAAATAAACCTTAGTTCTCTTTTACCTTATATAGATAAAAGCACCAACTTAATAATGAGAGAGAATATGTATGACTTAGAATAAACCTAAAATGTAGTTTAAAAAACAAAGTATTCAACACTATGTGAACATCATTAAATGTTATCTTCCCTATGTGTGCTGCCACAGTTCAAACAGAAGCTGAGTGACACATGCATTCATTTAGATACTGTTCTAGGATACCTGACATGTTCCAAACTCAAACTTGACTTGGACATCAAAAAATCAACTTATATTTTCCTGTACTGTTCCTACTATAGATATTTATAATGCATAAAATTGTCTTGGACAAAACAAAATGAAGAGAATTATAAATCTGGATATGAAGTAATTAGCACATTATAAGCAAAGTGATTTCTTTTTTTAATGTAATTTATTTATTTTTATATCAATCACAGGTTAGGTACTTTGCATCCCAGGCGCAACCCCCTCCTTCATTCCCTCCCACTCTCCCCATCCCTCCCTCATCTCCTCCCTGCCCCCTCCAAGTCCACCAACAGGAGAGGACCTCCTCCCCTTCCATCCGACCCCATATCATCTTATCTCCTCAGGGCTGGCTGCAATGTCCTCCCCTGGGATCTAGCCAGGCTGTTACTCCCTGGCATGTATGGGGGAGGGTTAAAGAGCCATCCATCGAGTTCATGTCTGAAACAGTCCCTGTTCCCCTTACTAGGGTCTTCAGTTGGACACCGAGCTAGCAAAGTGATTTCTTAATTGTGCTGTCAGGTCTTTGTCCACTTGGTACAATTTAGAAGCACTTGGGAAGAAGGAATGTCAACATAGGAACTACCTGCATTTGACTGTTAACATGTCTTAGTAGCATTATGAACTGATCTGAAAGGGCCTATGTCATTGTGGGTGGTTCCAACCCTGGGCAGGTAGTTCTCTGTGCATATGGTGCTAGAATGTATAAAAAAGGTATCTGAGTAAACATGGAATAGCAAACCAATAAGCAGCATTCCTCTAAGCTCTCTGTTTCAATTTTAACTCCAAATTCCTGTATTGTTTTTTTTTTCCATGATAGAAAGTATAAGACTTTGCTCCCTAAGTTGTGTTTTAGCAGTATTTTATCACACTAACTAAAAGCAAACTAGGACAGTACTTTTGAAGAAGTTATTTAGCAAGTAAAGCCTTTCTAGTTGAGGCCTCATTAAGCAAGGCACGTGTCTGTTTGCTTCTACCTTGGACTGTGTATTGTGTCACTACTGCTGTTCTGAGCATTAGGATTAGGTCCTTTCAAGAAAAAAAATTCTGCACTTCTTGACAGCCTAAAATTCTTATGAAATTAATGCATAGAAGATAAATTATTTGGGTTTCTCCCATTTTATTTTTCTAAATCTTGATAGGTAAATATTTCTTAGAATTATTTCAGAGTAATTGAAAGAAACATGATATTGAAACTTTTTGAAACATAACTCAACAAATTGTGTGTATCACAAATGATCAGTGAGAGACTTAAGAATAGCAATTCAAGAATGACAAAGATCAGTTTGTAGGAAATCATATGAAAGAAGGGGGAATTGGTATGACCTGGAGAGGTCAAGAGCTCCACAAGGACCAAATATATCTGGGCACAGGGGTCTTTTATGAGACTGTTTCTTCAACCAAAGACCATGTATGGATATAACCTAGAATCCATGTTCAGATATTGCACATGGTAGCTCAATATCCAAAGGGGTACCCTAGTAAGAGGAACAAGGACTATTTCTGACATGCACTCAATGGTAGGCTCTTTTACTTCCTCTCCCCACCCCCAAGGGAGGAACAGCCTTGCTAGGCCACAGAGGAGGACATTGCAGCCAGTCCTGAAGAAAGCTGATAAGCCAGGGTCAGATGGAAGGGGAGGAGGACCTTCCCTATCAGTGGACTTGGAAAGGGGTAGCGAGGAGACAAGGGAGGGAGGTAAGCACAAATAAGCACAAAGCAAATTTTTAAAATGAGTCTATGACTTCAGGAATCTTTTTTGTATATTTACAATTAAAAAAATATGGTGTATGAGGTGAGATATAATAAAGGAGCAAGATTACAAGGATGTCTCAAGAAAGCCTACAAAGGATCAATACTGCTCATCAAAACTTTACTATGGAGACTTTCTAATATAACTTAAGTAAACAGAAGCTAAAAGTAAAAAACAGATTGCTGAAAGACAAATATTCTTTTAAAAATTCAAAGTCCCGAACAAAAGAGTACAAAGTAAAGGTCTTGTTTTGGTTCAATATTTTCATGGCGACCATTTTTGCATTTTATTGTCAATAACAGAAGTAAAGAAATAAAGGAACATTGTATTCAATTTCAGAGGAAATGGTGAAGAAAAAAAATCATATTCAATGATTATCCAGTTGAATTTTATACAATTTTACTGAACATCCGTTAGATCCTTGTGTTCTAAGTTTTCTTTTTTACTTTTTTATCAATTTCAATTTTCTGCTATAAAATATTTCGTGTATGAGTAAAACATAGACACTTCCAGATAAAAATTATTTTACATTTACAAGGGAGGTTTCATGATTAGGAATTTCTAAAGTATTTTTGCAAATTACAAATAAAGAAATTTCATGCAAAGTTGAATCTCAGTTTTTGTAAAGGCATTATATATTTACATCAAGAAACAATTTGAAATTATAAAAAATGAACAACATATTTTATTTATTTAATGAAATGGGATCCTAAATATATGTCACAAACTTGCAACTGTGTTTTTAGTAATGTATTCTGAATAAATTAGAAACAATAATTTTCTTCAAAGTTGGTATTGGCCTTTAGACTAATGAGTTTGAAGATAAAAATAATATAAAAATAGATAAAAAAGAAAACACTGAATCCTTACTGGGGTAATTTTGTCATCCCACACTGTATCACATGCTTCCTATGTGCTACACACTCATGCAACTAGACCTTACGTATTATGCTCAGGATCAACCCTGAAATAATCAAGACATTGTGTAACATTATAAATAGCTGTGCTTTGGGGGCATCTGGAATCATAGCTATGCGCCTCATAGGAGACTATTTCTGTAATTGTTGGGAGCACAAAGGGCCTTGCACTCAGTTAAGTACCAGGGAAATCAAGAATCTTAAACACTCAGAGTTGTCTATTTAAAAAGAAGAGATATGACATATTATCTGACCAGAAGCCTGGGAATGGAGGTGATGGATAGCCTTGGTTATCTCTGTGCTATCAATAGAACCATGCCATATCTGCCTAACCCTAGTTCACACAAGCAGGACTGGAGGTAGTTAATAGTCTAGGTGACCCCTATGCTAACTGTATGGCCCGAGGCTTTCCCAGTCCCCTACATAAAAGACCCGAGACAATTAGTAGCTGAGGTGACCTCTTCACTGCCTGCACGACTGAGATCCTCTCCTAGGCAATTAAGATAACACATGTAGGCTATAGAATCCATCCTCATGAAAGAAGTAAAATGTACATTGAGAAAAGTATTAATGTAATTATATCAAGAAACTTTTACAAATTATAACATACTTAAATATGCCAAAAATAAATACCAGGTGTCAAACTTTAAAAGTTTGAACTGAAACCGCTACTGAATCTTATTAAGCCATATTTCTATCTTTCCTTGTGTGGGTGATTACTCTGCCAGCAAAGATCATTTGCAAAGATCCCTGCACCCTATACACAGAGCTTCTTTGAACTGGCAATGTTTTCCATAGTTTCAAAGTTATCCCTTCAAAGTTGATTCTTTATCATATTATTCCTACATTATCTTTCCCCATGTTGCAAAGAACAAGAATTTAAATTATCTGTATGCATGGCAAGAAATGATCTTTATTAATGCCTCCAGTACACATTCATAATTATAGTTTCCTCTAGACAATACCTATGATTGACAGTATAATATCACTACTGTCAGTATCTGTTATTATTTAACTCAAACATGAAAATAATTGTATTCTTACTTAACTCTCATATGCTACATACATTTATCTTTCCTGGGGACTCTTATTGCATAACTTTTACTGTCTGATGGCCCATTTCATAAAATTCCAGGTTATTGTCACTATAATAAAATGAATGAGGCAACTTTCCTATTAAAAAAACAAAACAAAACAAACAAACAAAACAACAACAAAAAATTCAACCAACCAACCAAACAAAGAACCAGGCCAGGTAGTGATGGTGTGCTGAATAAATACCTACGCGCCTGGGCAGGGCAGAAATGAGTAAGCATGGCCAAAGTCCTAGGGCTTGGAAGAGAAGAATCATGAGGAGAGAGACAGGTAGAGGAGAAAGAAAGAAAGCCACCATTGGGTAGATAAAGAACCACGTGAGCCAGGAGGAGTGAACTTTGCAACGAAGTGGAGAAAAGTGGCCTAGATGGAAAACATGTGCAAGTATTTATGAGGATATTGAATGGGAAGTAGGGCAGATAAAAACAAGTTACTAAAGCAAGTTTCATGGGATGTGGGGCTGAGAGGTAACAAGGTAGATTAAAGGTTAATATCTGCCTAGCCTGTGGTAAAATAAGGCTTATCTAAAATCTATCCAGTACCTATGTCTTCTATCATTTGGATAGCAGGTTAAGTGAAAGCACTGTAATAATTATAGGCTTTTAATAATAAACATGATTAGCCACTTTTATTTACTACAGCAGCACACAACTATGCATACTGTTACACTATTCACAATAGTTAAGCTGTGGGCTCAACATATATACCCATCAATAGAAATTGAATAAATAAAATCTGGCATTTGAATAGAATGGAATATTATTCATCCATAAAAGTAAAACTCTGTCATTTGATGAAAATTGATGGAATCAGAGGTCACTATGTTAAATGAAGTAAGTCCAATACAAAATGACAAAGACCATATGGTCATTCTTTCATGTGAATATTTGAGAATGCTGGTCTAAGTGCTTAATATTAGTATTAGACTATGAGAAAAAGAGGACTAGAGATATAGAGACGATCCAGAGGACATTTACTTAGAAGTAATAAGATTCAAGGTTCTCTTGCCCAGTGGGATGAAGATGATTGGTAATTATCCACATTATAGCCAACAAATGGCAAAAAGACTACTAACAAAATGACATTCATTAGGTCATGGACACACTGATTGCCTTGATTTGTTCTGTAAATGTGATTTATATGAATTGAAATTCCACATTATGTCTCATAAATATATGTAAATTCTATGTGTTAAATTGTACTTTAAAATGTTTAAAGGGACCAGGTACAGTGGCACATGCCTGCAATCCCAGAAGCAGGCAGATCTCTGTGAGTTTGAGGCTATCCCAGTCTACACAGCGAATCCAAGTCAGCCAAGGCTACACAGAGAAATCCTGTCTCAAAAAAAAAAAGCCAATAAATAAATAAACAAACAGATAAATGACTTTAAAGGGATGAAATGATTTGACTATTCCATCCTCCAATATTAAAATACAGTGATTATGAATTTGAATTTATAAATGGTAAAACAAAATATTAACTTATTTTTGTCCTTTTTTGATGTGTGTTTGCAGAGGAAAAGTAAGTGAATGTCTTTACAGGTACATGCACTCATGCCAAGGCACATACAAGTAGGGGCAGCTGCCTTCCCCTGTCACTGTTGAACTTCCATTTTAAAAACAATGTCTGTCACTGAACCTGTATTCTGATGATCCCTACAGATAAGTTTCTATGCAAGTTACTGGTATCCTTTGTCCCTCTATTAGCTCTAACAGTAAAGACTTCTTGAAACTGAAGGCAAAGAACACTGTCAATAGAACAAAACGACAGTCTACAAATTGGGAAAAGAGCTTCACCAGTCTAACATATGACAGAGGACTAATATCTAGAATATATAAAGAACTCAAGAAATTAAACACCAACAAACACAATAATTAAAAAAATGGTAGCCTTCCTGTAAACAAGGGAAAAATGGGCTGAAAAAGAAGTTAGGGAAACTACAACCTTTAAAATAGCCACAAAGCATCTTGGTGTAACTCTAACCAAGCAGTAAAAGACCTGTATGAAAGAACTTCAAGTCTCTAAGGAAAATAATTGAAGAAGATATCACAAGATTGAAAGCTCTCCCATGCAAATGGATTGGTAGAACTAACATAATAAAAATAACCATCTTACCAATAACAATCTCCAGAATCAATGCAATCCCATTAAAATACCAACACATTTCTTTACAGACCTTGAAAGAACAATTCTCAAATTCATATAGAAAAACAACAACAAAACAAAACAAAATAACTAAAACAATCCTGTACAGTAAAAGATCTTTTGGAAGTATCTCTGTCAGTGATCTTAAACCGCACTATAGAGCAACACTAGTAAAAACTGGTTGATACTGGCATAAAAATAAACTGATGGAACAATGGAGCAGAACTGAAGACCCATAAATAAACCTACACACATATGGACACATAATTTTTGACAAAGAAGCCAAAACCTTATACAATGGAAAAAATTCCTTCGACAAATGGTGCTGGTCTAAATGACTGTCCACATGTAGAAAAATACAAATCTTCCCATATTTATTATCCTGCATTAAATCAAAGTTCAAGTGGATCAAATACCTCAACATAAAACCAGAGACATTAAATCTGTTAGAAGAGAAAGTGGGGAAGAGCCTTGAACTCATTGGCACAGAAGACAACTCCCTGAACATAATGTCAACAGCCCAGTCTCTAAGATCCACAATCAATAAAAGGGATCTCCTGAAACTGAAAAGCTTCTGTAAAGCAAAGGATGCTGTCAACAGAACAAAATGACATCCTGCAGATCGGGGTACTATTTAAATGCAGGCCTTCAATTATGAATTATCGAATGAGATTTCCATTGATCTACTCAAGAATAATATAAAAGAAAGAATTCTTTCTAACATAGAAAATTTACTGGCATTAGGTAGTTGAGATAGAAAGAAACAGCAGAGTGACAAAAGTGGTCTAAACCATTCTGTTTGTATTACCATGACTCTGTAATATACAGTGAAATCTGGAATGGTAAACCCTTTAGGATTGCTCTGGCTATAAGAGTGTGAAAGACCAAAGGAGAATCCAAGATGGCTGCCACAAGAGAACACTGTGTCTGAGGAGTAGGACAGCAGAAACAATGCAGTGACAAGGAGACTGAACTCTGGGACCTAAAACGCCAGCATTTGTGATTGCCAGGTGAGCGGAACTCCTACGGAGAGAAAATCAAGTGGGAAAACCCTAGGGACACCCAGATATTACCTGGAAAAATCTCCAGGTGACCTCTACACACAGCTCTGATCTGAACGAGCAGCTTCACTGCACGCCCGCACCCACCATTATAGACTGGATCACACAGTCTTGTGGGCAGTCTAAGGAGGAAACTGGCACCTTCTTCACTGAACTGCACACTGCAAGCGCACATTGCACCCGGGTTCTGCTTCAACCCTCGGGTGTGCTGCAGGCTCACACCAATCAGCGGAACCACCCCAGACTGAGTGGGTTGGGGGACCATTTTGACCAGTCTGCACACTGCGGGCACGCAGCACGCTTCCCCCAGCAAAAACCACAGTCAGTGTGTGAGTCTGCCTGCAGGTCTGGGAGGAACCCAAGTTCTGCCTCAACCCACAGGTGTGCGGCAGGCATGCACCAATCGCCGGAACCACATGAGACTGAGAGGATCTGGGGACCATCTTGACCAGACAGCACACTGAGGGCGAAAGCTGCATGCATCCACCAGCAAAAACCTCAGTTCATGTGTGTCCACAGGCCAGACAGAAAAGGCCTCTGGCACCATTTCAGACAGGCCTGCATACAGCGGATGCACACGAACCAAAACCCACTGTGTGTGCCCCAAATATCATCTCAGACCTTGGTGCACAGCCCCTGACAAGAAGGAGGTGCCAAATCTCCATTCCAGGGAAGAGCCCTTAGCAGCAAGCCCAGGACGGAGCGCACAGCGCCCAACTGACATCTCAAACCTGGACATTCAGACTCTAGCACAGAGTGAGGAGTAAAGACTCCAGACCAGAGGGGTGACCAGCCTACAGGGCTCACAGCTTCTAGCACAAAGCACAAAACCGGGCACACAGAGCCCACAACAGAGTTCAACTGAGACACAACACACACTAACAAACCACCAGAAATCCCTGATCTTCTTGATGAAAGCTCCTGACACAAGAGATTGACAGATTCAGACTGAAGTACAGCCTTAAAGCACAAACAGCTCCCTGATTATATATAAACAAATGCCCAGAAATTGGCAAAAGAACTCACCCAACAAAAATCAGGACACCATGGCCCCACCAGAAACACTCAAAAGCAGTGGAGATTTTAATTCAGCAGAGACACAGGAAACTTATATTAAAGCTTTGATTATGCAGATATTGGAGGAACAAAAAGAGAGACTAAAAGAGGAAATGAACAAGACCCTCAAAGAAATAGAGAAGAAATTAACTGCCTGCTTACAGGAACAATCAAAGATAGACAGAGAAGAAACAACCAAATAGGAGACACAGTCAATCAGTTGAAGGAAACGGTACAGAGCATGAAAACGGAATTAGAAGCTATAAAGAAAACACAAAGGGAGAAGAACCTGGAACTGGAGAACTTAGAGAAAAGATCAGGAACCACAAAGGTAAGCATCAACAATAGAATACAAGACATGGAAGAGAGAATCTCGGGAGCGGAGGATACGCTGGCTGAAATGGATTCCTCACTCAAGGAAAATAAAAAATCAGAAAAATCCCAAGCACAAAACATCCAAGAAATTAAGGATGCCATCAAAAGAAGAAACCTAAGAATAATTGGAATAGATGAAAAAGAAGACTCCAGGCTCCAAGGACCGGAAAATATTTTTAAGAAAATCATAGAAGAAAATTTTCCCAACTTAAAAGAAGAAATATCCATAAACATACAAGAAGCCAGCCTACAGAACACCAAATAGACTAGATGAGAAAAGAAATACCTCTGGTCACATCATAGTCAAAACACTAAACCTACAAAACAAAGAAAAAATATTAAAGGCAGCAAGGGAAAAGGGTCAAGTAACATATGAAGGTAGACCGATCAAACTCCCACCAGACTTCTCATCAGAAACTATGAAAGCCAGAAGGGCTTGGGCAGAAGTCATACAGTCTTTAAGGGAACACAGATGCCAACCAAAACTACTTTACCCAGCAGAGCTTTCAATCAACATAGATGGAGAAAACAAAAATTTCTATGGCAAAACAAAATTCATGTAATACCTACACAGCAAACCAGCCCTTCAGAAGGTACTAGAAGGAAAACTTCAGCCCAACAGAAACAACTACACGAAAGAAAATATAGGATACACATAATTTCCCAATGACAACAACAACAAAAAAAGCAAGGA
>CM053763.1:47787595-47799424 GCA_028658305.1 Pachyuromys duprasi | reverse complement strand
ATTGTGGTACTTTTACACAATGGAATACTACTCAGCAATTAAAAAGGAGGAAATCATGAAATTCGCAGGCAAATGGTGGGACCTGGAAACAATCATCCTATGTGAGGTATCCCAAAAGCAGAAAGAAACATATGGTATATACTCACTTATATAGACCTATAGGATAGGAAAGTCAAGCGGAAATCTACACATCTAGAGAGGATATACAGGAAGGAGGACCCAGGTAGGTATGATCAATTCTTGTTTGAATGAACAAATGGGATGGACATTGAGTGAAGGAGAAAACAAGCAACAGGACAGGAGCATGCCAAAGAGGTCCTCTGGGGAGGTCAATGTAGCCATGTATCAGAGCAGATATTAAGACTCGCTATCAAGCCTCTGGCAGAGGGCAAGAAGTAATGATAGATCTGGGGGAGGTCGTTGAAACTTGGGGAGAACAAGAGCTCCACAAAGACCAAACTGAGCAGGGCACAGGGGTCTTGTATGATACGGTTTCTACAATCAAGGACCATGTGTGGATGTGGCCTGGGACCCCTGCACAGATGGGGCCCATGATAGCTCCGTGTAGGACTGAAGACCCCAGTGAGGGAAACAGGAACTGTTTCTGTCATGAACTTGATGGCTGACTCTTTGACCCTCCCCCTTACAAGCTGGGGAGTGACAGACTGGCTAGATCCCAGGGGAGGACATTGCAGCCAGCAATGATGAGATAGGATAAGATGGGGTTGGATAGAAGGGGAGGAGGTCCTCCCCTGTTGGTGGACTTGGAGGGGGCAGGAAGGAGTGAGATGAGGGCGGGTGTGGGAGGGTAGGAGGGAATGAAGGAGGGTGCTACGCCTGGGATTCAAAGTACCTAACCTGTGATTGATATAAAAAAAAAAAGAGTGTGAAAGACCAAAAGAGAGGGGAGCAGCAAGGTACAAATAGTATGCCCGCAAATGTTGAGAAGGAGAAAGATACAGAATAAGAAGGGAACGGGGTTAAATAATTGTAAGGACATTTGAAAAAGTTCTAAGAAACCATTCCAATAACTACCTACCTAAACAATATCCTACTGTATACATAAGTATGTGTATAAATATACATATATTGTGTATATATATAAAATACAGAAATACCACTAACATTGTTGTAGATAATGTATTTGACATAAACTTAAAATTGAACATTCAAACTCATAAATAGGACAAAATAGATTAAAAAATTACTAAGAGTTATTTCTAACTCAGAATGCCATTTTGCTATAATTTTCATTGTTGTTTGCCTTAATAAGATTGCAAAGACTTGAATTTTCATTGGGCCTAATGTGGTTAAATGCTTTCTTGTATGGGAAAAACAAATTTAATAAATCACAAGTGTCACTTAATATGCACCAAATTCGTTATGAATATTTTTATTTTGCTAATAGCTTTTTTATTTCTTCAACTAGCAAGATATAACCAGAAAACAATAAACAAATCTGTGAAGGAATTCAAGAGATTTTGTTTCAAAATAAAAGTTTTGGACATCAGAGACAAAATGAGACCAAAGTAAGTGAGTTGAAGCATATTGCTTAGCTTAGTGTGGTGGAGCATGCCTGTAATTCCCACAATTACATGGGAGAGGAAGGAAGATTAGGAGTTTAGGTTTGCCCTCAGCTACAGAGTGAATAAAATTCAAGGCCAAACTATGCTATTGTGAGAAATATGTAAAAATATACATATGTACATATTCATATGTATGTATACATACATATATGTGTATGTATGTGTATGTAACTAGACTTTTTACTCAAAGCTCATTTCTCTATGAAGCTTCAATGTTTACTCACCAATGCTACCCTCCGTTTCATAAAAATATATGTCAACTAAATGTCACTGAAATATTTCTTCCTTTTCAAATGGTAAGAGGTGGAATCACTCATCCCACAATTGCATTCCTGAGAAATTGTACGGGAGGAAGAAGGTGAGTTATTTACATCTGTGTCTAGAAGGGAAAGACTAATGGATATTGTAATATTATAAACATGTGTACAGCCACCCATGTATTTACTCTCATGATATGTGAACCCCATTGAATCAAGATAAATAGAAATTTGATAGTTTCAAGATTCATTGGACTGTGGGTACTACAGAGCACTAGTAGTTACTTGGAATTTAAACATGAAAATCAGAGAGAAATTATCTATAACATTCCCTTTAAAAGAATAACGATGAACTTTAACTGAAAATCTTGGCTCAGCTCTTTAAAGGTAAATCAGCTGCTAAAAATATGCTTCTCCCCATGCATAATTCCTGTGAGTGCAGAGTGGTTTTAAAAATAAAAATAGAAATGGAGCTTCCAGCACGTTTATCTGTTAAATGTTTCATACTCTCTCTCTCTCACATACACAGAGAGAGAGAGAGAAATAGCACGTGACTGTTAGCTTTAATTAGAGCACTGTTAGGATTATTTTTTCAGCAGACTACTTTTTAAATAAAAATTGAATATGCATTAGGACAAATCATTTATTCCATGCTAAGTTTTATGATAATATCTGCACCTATCCCGGTTCTTTTTAAAACTATGTATATTGAGCCGTAATTCACGCGCTGTAAAATTAATCCATGTAATTTAATTTACATGGTTCTTAAAGGCTCACATTTTTGTGAAACTGTCACATTTTGATTACCAACAAGATTTCTATAATTATAATTAATAACAATTCCCTGTTTTCTAAGTACTTCATTTATAATCTCTATTCACCCTCAGTCACAGGCTATCACTTCCATATTAGCTCTACATTTTCATCAATTTCAAACATGAGAATTTTAAAATTTCTTTAGAGTTGTATTCCTGAGAATTTCCTTCTTTCTAGTGAACAGCATTTCATCATATGCATATTTAAATTTTCCTCTCTTTTCATATTTTAATGTGTATTGACACCATTGTCTAGTATAATTCATACTACAGTGATAATGAGAGAGCTTATAAATATCAAAAACATTCAGTGTCATTCATATATACCTAATTATGGAATTGGGGGATTTTCACGCTTTTAGGAACTTTGGTTATTTTTAAATTTATCCTAAAATTATGTATTTACTTTACATCCCAATCAAAGTCCCTCCTCCTCTCCTCTTGGCCCCTCCCTCCCACCATTTTCACCCTATTCCTCCCCCTGTCTTCTGAAACAGGGAGCTCACCCACCCCTCCAATATACCCAAGCACATCAAGTAACATTAAGACTGAGCTCCATTTCATCTATTAAGGCCAGGCAAGGCAGCCTGGTCAGGGCAACAGAGTCCATATCATAGACAGCACCCGCTCAACTTACTGGGGAACCCACATGAAGATCAAAATGCCCATCTATTATATATGGATAAGTGGTCCAGGTAGGTCCAGTCTGTGTATGCTCTTTTGTTGGTGCTTCCATCTCTGTAAGCTGCTATGGGTCTGGTTTTGTTGACTCTGCTGCTCTTCTTGCAGGGTTCTTGTCCTCTCGAGGTCCTTCTATCCTTTTCTCCCACACTTTTTTTCATTTTATTTATTATTTATTATAATTTATTCACTTTGTATTTCTGCTGTGGCTTCCTCTTTCATCTCCTGTCAGTCCTATCCTCCTCCCTCTCTCTTCTCTCTTATGCCCCTCCCCTAGTCCACTGATAGGGGAGGTCCTCCTCCCCTACTATCTGACCCTAGCCTACCAGGTCTCATTAAGACTGCCTGCATTTTCTTCCTCTGTGGTCTGGCAAGACTGTACCCACGAGGAAGAGGTAGACAAAGGGCCAGCCACTGAGTCCATGTCAGAGACAACATGGAGAGGGCCTAGACCCTCTATTCAGATGTAGCCTTCCTACTCTTCTACAGGACTCCCTGATCTCCAATTGATGCTTGTCTGTGAGTCTCAGCATCTGATTTTATCAGGTGCTAGATGGACCTCTCAGAGAACAGTTAAGTTAGGATCCTGCCTATAAATATAGCAGAGTATCTCTTTAATGATGTCAGGGCTTGGCTCTCTTGCATGGGAAGGGTGTCAGGTTGAGTCAGACATTGGTCAGTCTCTATCTTTGCACATCTTATGGACATCCCCACATCCTCCCGCTGTCACAGGTCTCCGGCAGTGATGCCCCTGCCATTGGTTTCCCTCTTCTCTCCAGGCCTTCCAACCTCCCCTCCCCACTCTCCTTACATCTGATCCAACCTCCTTATTTCCCTCCCCACACCTTTTCTGCTTCTTCTTCCATCGTGTATTCTATTTCTAAAAGACCTTGTTCCATCCTTGTCACTTAGCTTCTTTGAGTCTGTGATTAGTAGTATAGTTCTCCTGTAATACATGGCTAATATCATTTTAAAAGTGAGAACATACCATGTGTGTTTTTCTGGGACTGGGTTACCTCCCTCAGAATGATCCTTTCCAGTTCAACGCACTTGGCTGCAAATTTCATGATTTCCTTGTTTTAGTAGTTGAGTAATGCTCCATTGTGTAAATGAACCATATTTTCTTTATCCATTCCTCAGTTGAGGAACATCCAGGTTGTTTCCAGTTTCTAGTTATTATGAATAAAGGCGCTATGAATATAGTTGAGCAAATGTTCTCACGGTATGCTACAAAGTCTTTTGGGTATATGTCAGAAGTGGTATATCTGGGTCTTGAAGTAGTACTAGTTTCAATTTTCTGAGAAACTGCGAGATTGAATTCCAAAATGGTTGTACATGTTTGCACTCCTACCAGGAGTTAAGGAGTGTTCCCCTTGGTCCACATCTTCTCTAGCATGTGCTGTCACTTGAATTTTTGATCATCCATTCTGATGGGTGTAAGATGGAATCTCAGAGTCATTTTGCATTTCCCTGATGACTAATGACCTGAGGCTTTCAGAGGAGATTTGAGACTCCTCTGTTGAGAATTCTCTTTTTAGTACTGAACCCCATTTTTAATTGGGTTTGTTGGTGTTTAATTTCTTGAGTTCTTTACATATTTTGATTATTAGCCCTTTGTCAGATGTAGGGTTGTTGAAGATCTTTTTCCAATATGTAAGCTACCATTTTGTTCTGTTGACAGTGTCATTTGCCTTACAGAAGCATTTCAGGTTCATGCGGTCCTATTTATTGATTGCTGATCTTAAAGCTTGAGCTATTGATGTTCTGTTCAGGAAGATGTCTCCTGTAACAATGAGTTCAGAGGTGGTTCCCACTTTCTTTCTAATAGATTTAATATTTCTGGTTTTATGCTGAAGTCTTTGATCCACTTAACTTGAGTTTTGTGCAGGATGATAAATATGGATTAATATGCATTTTCCTACATGCTAACACTTAGTTGGAGCAGCACTATTTGTTGAAGATGCTTTCTTTCTTCCCACTGTATTGTTTCGCTTCCTTGTCAAAACTTAAATGTCTGTGATTTATTTCTGGGTCTTAAATTTGATTGAATTGATCAATCATTGTATTTATATGCCAATACCATGCAGTTTTATTACTATTCCTCTGTAGTACATCCTGAAGTTAGGGGTGGTGTTCTTTTATTGTATAGGATTGTTTTAGTTATTCTGAGGTTTTGTTTTTCTATATAAAGTTAAAAATTGTTCTTTCAAAATCTGTGAAAAATTTTATTGGTATTTTGATAAGACTTATGTTGGACCTATAGATTTCTTTTTATAGACAGAAAGACAGACAGACAGAGACAGAGAGAGGGACACAGAGAGAGGGACAGAGACAGCAGAGAGAAACAGGGACACAGACACAGAATAGAGAGATCTCACTATTTTACTTGACTTCAATTTCTTTGATATTTTTTGAAATTTGTATGTATGACAAACTTTCACCCATTTTTAAACTGAATGCTTTTTTTGACATTGAGTTGCTTGATATTTTATATATTTCCACATTAACCACTAGGCAAATATGTAGAGTGGTAAGTCTTTGGTTTGATGTAATTCCTTCCTTCCTTCTTTCATTCTTTCATTCTCTCTTTCTTTACATTTTTCACGGCTCTACCTCAAAAAATATTTACTGAGTCCAATATCATGAATATTTTTTCCTAATTTTATGAGTAGCTCTTGGTCTTCTTTTTTGAGGTGATTTGCATATAAACGGTGAGGCATATGGTCTATCTTGACATCATTAATTAAAGAAATTATCCTTTCTGCAAAGTGTACTGAGATCTATCATTTAAAATGAGTTATCTGTCAATATACAAGTTGGTTTCTATCTTCTATTACACTGTGTTGACGTGTATCTTCTTTATGATAATATCATATTCTTGGGTACCCAAAACTTAAGTACAGATGTTACTATTATATTTCTCTTCTAACATGAAGTACAAAGATCTAATCACCATAGACTGTTCTGGACCCTTATTATCCTGGTGATCCTATCATAGAAATTTATAATAAGACTTTTACCAGTAAGTTGCTACCCACAGACACTCGAGCCTTTATTCTTGCTCTTATTTCCTTAACTTTTTTCATGTTTTATTGAAAATGCTTTGTGAAAGAAAACTGAAATCTACCTGTTTGAGAGCTGTTCCTACCCTGGGGTTTCTGGAAAATATGAAAATGCTTGTTTGTTTTTCAATTGTTAGTCTGGCTTTTGTATAAGGAATTCGTTTTAACTAAAAAGCTATGAAAATTTATTTTTGTCATATAAACACAAAATAAATCACATGTTAATAACAAAAGAAAGTTTTAGCAAATGGAATCTAATGGAAAATTAAAACAAAGCAATAGTATTTCTTTCAGGAACATTTGAGATTCAGAAGTATCTTTAGGAATAATTTTAAAAGATTAACTTCTATGGGCTAAATTGTCACTAAATGTCCCTTTTTCTCTCTAGGTACAAAAACCTTTCACTAATATGCAATAAACATACTAAAATCTGTACACTTAAAGAAGATATTCAAGAAGGAAGACACTGGGTAAGATGCTCAATCCTAACTCAGAAAGACAAATGGGATGGGCATTGGAAGAAGAAGAAAACAAGTAACAAGACAGGAGCCTACCACAGAGGGCCTCTGAAAGACTCTACCCAGTAGGGTATCAAAGCAGATGTTGAGACTCATAACCAAACTTTAGGCAGAGTGCAGGGAATCTTATGAAAGAAGGGGGAGATTGTAAGACCTGGAGATGGCAGGAGCTCCACAAGGAGAGCAACAGTACCAAAGCCAAAACCTTTTTAAAAAGATGATTTTAAGAATGTGGTTGATAGTGTCTGCTTCCCATTCCAAACATCTCTTCCCTTCATCCCTCTGTCTTATCTGTCTGGGTAGATAAGGAAAGGTTTTATTTCCAAGCATTTCTAAGAGCTTTAAAATATATCCCCTTGTCCTTTATCAGGCTATTATATATTGAATGCCATTTAAGGTAATCATCAGAAACAGCAAAGTCAGGTGGAAGTGACTTGATGGAATCTTGCAAGTACCATATTTAAACTGCTTCTTCTATAGCATCAGATTTACATGATTATGGTCATTACTTTGCCCTTCACTGATTACTCATTGGTATGATAAATTTAAAGTAGAATCTCTCATTGAGAGGTTGACCTTTCATTATTATGATTTTATGTTTTCTCAATATTATTATTATTATTACAATTTATTCACTTTGTATCCTGGCTGTAGCCCCCTCCCTCATCTTCTCCTGGAACCACCCTCCCTCACTCTTCTGACTTTAAGTCCTTCCCTTAGTCCATTGTTAGGGGAGGTCCTCCTTCCCTTCCATTTGATCCGAGCAGATCAGCTCTCATCAGGATTGTCTGGTTCCTCTTTCTCTGTGGCCTAGTAAGAGCAGGTATCTAAATTCATGTCAGTGACTGCCCCTGCTCCCCTTGTGTGGAAACCCAAATGGAAACTGAGCTGCCCAAAACTACATCTGAGCAGGGGTTATGTAGTTCCTCTCAATGCATGGTCCTTGGTTGATTCATCAGTCTCTGCAAGCTCTCTGGGACCCAGAAAAATTTGGGGCTCTGTTGATCTTCTTGGGGAGCACCTGTCTCCTCCAGGTCTTTCTATATCCCCCTTCTTCCATAAGATTCCCTACACTCTGCCCAATGTTTGGCTATGAGTCTGTCTCAGCATCTGCTTTGATACCATGCCCAGAAGGACCCTAGGGAAGACGCTTAATCCTTATTCAGAAGGCAAACAAGATAGACATCATCGTAAGTAGGAGAAGACAGGGAACAGGACAGGAGCCTTTCACAGAGGGCCTCTGAAAGACTACCCAGCAGGGTATCAAAGCTAATGCTAAGACTCATATTTTATGTTTCAAAATTAAAATACAATAATCCAATAACACATGCTTAGTCCTGAAATCATTTACATACATAACACACATACACATATGTGTATATACATACATATGTATATATATGCACACATATCCACATACACACACATATATATGTACAAACACACACATAATATACAAATAACATATATGGATTGAGCAGGATTCATTTCTATATTTAGAAATAAAATTTATATAATCCAGGAAATAGGATGTCTAATCAAAATTTCTTAATTTGTCATGACAGAAGAAACAACATCTGTATCACTGGGCTGATGAGAGAAGAGCTGATCTTATTTCCACACTTCGACTCCTAGGATCATTTTTTATAGATGTTTGGGATTCAGTAAATTACACAGATTACTGTTTCAGAACTTTGAAAGATAGGGTCTTAAAATTGTCAGTTGGAGATACATACCTCACCTGAACCACTAATGAATCATCCCAGTGATTTATGAGGCTTGATATTTAAAAGTTATGCAAGTTGATAGGACTGTCTCAACTAATGCACAAACATTCTTTATGTAAAATGTGATTATTTAATCCAATACCTGATTCATTAATCTCAAAATCTTCACCAGTGATTTTTCACTAACCTCTGTGAACAAGAACAAATGTTCTCATACATAATCAGTGTCTGTTCCGGTGAGTGTTTTTTCTCTTGTGGGTTGAGGATATCCAATATACTTGATATCAGGTGGTTTTTAAACTTTCATTTTTGAAGCTGTAGGAAGAAGTCAACACTGTCTTAATCATTGAAAAAGAAACAGTCCAAAGAGTCAGAAGCTATACTGGCTTTGATGACAGAGAGTATATATTTTGCTCCCAATCATAGTTTTGATTGTTATCATCATAGTCTCTGTTTTATTCAATGAGAGTGAAAGCAGAATTTCAGTGGCATTCGTTTCTCATAAACTCCACTCATTTTTAAAACTGACATTCATTTTAATAGACAGAAAATATTACATTTACTTAAAGTACACATTGCACATGTGAGTATTTTATTACCTCCTACAGTAGATATTGTCTTAAAACGATTAATATGAAGTACAAAGACTTTTAGTTACTGAGTCACTTAAATGAGGCACATTACAGCTCTTAAGTTTCTGATTTCCCAATTCTACACTCCCAGGACATGTTCAATCTATTCTGTCACATGATACATACATGTGCCAGATCAACACATAATAGACGACAACAATATCTATTAATATTCTTTTATCTTGCTATTTCTCTGTCATCCCTAACTATTTGCCTTCCCCAACTTAGGCTTTCCCAATAACAATCATATTTTGCCTGGCATGACTGTATTATCTTGGGATTTTGAGCCACTGAGACAATGACTATTTTCCTTTGCTACCTGGCCCTCAGGAATCATTCATAATGATCATGTATGTGCAATAATGACCAAAGCTATAATTAACACTTGACCCATATCGATATGGTAGTGGTGTTTTATCATTTAATTGTTACATATTCTTGAAAATTTTACATTATATCCTCAAGGAATACTTGCCTGTAGAGTATTTTCCTAGTAAGTTGATACTGTGGGCATAAGTAAAGGAACCCTATATAAATAAGAAGTATTTGACCTTTATAATTAAAGAAAGTAATATAGAACCAGTTTTAAATATGTTTTTATTAATTTTTAGAGATTTCATACAATGTATCTGTGCCACATTCTTGCTCCACCTCCCCCAACTGCTCCCAAACATCCCTTCTCTAGCTATCTCCCAATTCATGTTCCCTTTTAATGTTTTATTTTTATATCTTTTAAAATATGCTATCCCATAGCAGATTTTCTGGTCTTCTGGATCTTAGAATCCTTTCACCTCCATATTCTCAACGTTCCCTGAGCCTCAAGTACAGAAGTTGTGCTGTGAATGTACTAAGTGTAGACATCCCTGGTCAGTTGATCCTTGCCTTTGAACAGTATTGCTTTTTGTAATGATCTTCTACTACAAAAAGAAGTGTCTCTGAGGGCCGCACTTTTATGTGATTATAAGAATAAGTGTTTCTAATGCAACTAGAAGCAATACCGGTTTGGAAAGAAGCTGCAGTATATTCTATTATAAGTTTCATGATCTCACTTGCCATGATAGATTGGATTTACACTGCCAAGCATAGATTCATGAGCATATGAGCAGAACTTATGTACACTTAAATAGCTGTTGTTTACTCCCAAAATATAAGTGTCCCTATTGCACTTGTTGGATTATTCAACTGTCCTGGTCATTGGTGTAGTTCACTGACATCATTGCTGGATATTTATTGTTTTTCTCCATTAGCACCAAGCATGGTTCCTTCAAAGCTATGCGGGTTCGTCTTAGTGAGGAGGCTTCCAGGTCAGATCCAGACCAATTACCCAAAATACTATGTCCAAAGTTTGTGTGCACCCCACAATAGAGTCTTATGTTTTTTGTTTGTTTGTTTTGTTTTGTTTTTAGATACAAAAGGCAATGTAAATGTTCTATGAGTATTTTGGCCTCCCCAGATCAACTTAAAAGGAAGTTGTTAATACCTATATTGTTTTTGTTAAATGCTCTGATATTTAGGGGAAAAGCTGTAACATCAATGGATAATCTTAATTACAATGGATATATAGATATATAGATATAGATATAATGTACTTTTGAGTAGGCTTAAAATACTAAAATTCCATTTGACTTTTAGAAGCATCCTTGGTTTTATTTATCCCCTGTCTTTCTTCTTTTGAATTGTGGTTCCTCCCTCATCCCCAACTAAGTTTCTCCCATTCTGCCTTCATAGCAGTTATGTCCTATTATCCTCTATAACTGCCATTCTCAAAATATCTTATCCATTTATCTGCTGTGTTAAGTATTACATAATCATCTGAGTCTGGCTTTTATCTGTGAAAAGAATTACACACTAAAATTTTAGTTTCATCACAATACGAGCAATTAAGCATTCCTAATTTCCTCAGACATGGGTTATAGCAACTTTATCAACAATCTGACCACATAAATTAAGTAACATGAGAGGTGTTGATTTAAATTTTTTCTTTAGTTTTTGAAGATTTTAGCCCCTCCTCTCTTTCCCTTTTTCTCTTTGTCACACTCAACTCTCTTCTCAACAACCATATCAATGCATTCTCTATTAATGCTCTTACTTCATTTCCTGATAATTGAAATTTACATTTTCACTTTTCAATTTATCAGTATTGTAGGAATAAAATAAAAGGTTTGGGGGCTAGAGATACGGCCCAGTGATTGTATTTGTTGGGGCTCTGTAGAGAAACAGAAATTATAGAATATATACATATATATATATCCATTATCTATCTCTCTCTATATATATATATAGATATAGATATATAGATATAGAGAGATAGGTGTAGATATACAGAAAGAGAGAGAAATAGAGAGAGAGTGAGAGAGAGTGAGAGAGAGAGAGAGAGATAAAAGGTATTTTCAGAATGCCTGTTTACCAGTGGAAGGTCTGAAAACCCACTAGTTGTTCAGTCCATCGGATTAATGCTTCAACCAGTCTTCAGATTATTCCAGAATCTTGGAGAAGTAGGCTCTAATACCAATGAAAAAATGTACTTGCCAATGAGAGCAAGTTCAAGCAA
>CM053763.1:47746845-47771329 GCA_028658305.1 Pachyuromys duprasi | reverse complement strand
GTTCCTCCAATATCTGCATAATCATAGCTTTAATATAATTTTCCTGTGTCTCTGCTGAATTAAAAACTCCACTGCTTTTGCGTGTTTCTGGTGGGGCCATGGTGTCCTGATTTTTGTTGGGTGAGTTCTTTCGCTGATTTCTGGGCATTTGTTTATATATAATCAGGGAGCTGTTTGTGCTTTAAGGCTGTACTTCAGTCTGAATCTGTCAATCTCTTGTGTCAGGAGTATTCTTCAAGAAGATCAGGGATTTCCCGTGGTTTGTTGGTGTGTGTTGTGTCTCAGTTGAACTCTGTTGTGGGCTCTGTGTGTCTGGCTTCGTGCTCTGTGCTAGAATCTGTGAGCACTGCAGGCTGGTCACCCCTCTGGCCTGGAGTCTTTACTCCTCACTCTGTGCTAGAGTCTGAGTGTCCAGGTTTGAGATGTCAGCTGGGGGTTTTGCACTTTGCCCTGGTCTTGCTGCTAAGGGCTCTTCCCTGGAATGGAGATTTGGTGCCTCCTTCTGGGCCAGGGGCTGTGCACCATGGTCTGAGATGGTATTTGGGGCACACACAGTGGGGTTGGGTTGGTGTGCAACCACTGTATGCAGGCCTGTCTGAAATGGTGCCCGAGGCCTTCTCTGTCTGGTCAGTGGACTGACACCCGAAATGAGGTTTTTGCTGGCAGATTGGTGCAGCTTTGGCCCTCAGTGTGGAGTCTGGTCAAGACAGTCCCAGATTCCTCTCAGTCTGTGGTGGTTCCTGTGATTGGTGCGTGACCTCTGCACACCCATGGTTTGAGGCAGAACTCAGGTTCCTCCCAGGCCCGCCAGTGGACTCACACACTGACTGAGTTTTTGCTGGCAGAAGTGTGTGGTGTGCCTGCAATGCACAGACTGGTCAAAATGGTCCCCCAGCCCTCTCACCTGGGGTGGTTCTGGTGATTGGTCTGTGTCTGCAGCACACCCGCGGGTTGAAGCAGGACCCGGGTGCAGTGTGCACTTGCAGTGTGCAGTTCAGTGAAAATGGTACCGGGTTCCTCCTCAGACTGCCCGCGAGACTGTGTGATCCAGTCTATTATGGCGGGTGCGGGCGCCCAGTGTGGCTGCTTGTTCAGATCAGAGCTGTGCACCGCTGGTCACCAGGAGATTTTTCCAGGTAATATCTGGGTGTCCCTAGGGTTTTCCCACTTGATTTTCTCACCATAGGAGTTCCGCTCACCTGGCAATCACAAATGCTGGCGTTTTAGGTCCCAGAGTTCAGTCTCCTGATCACTGCATTGTTTCTGCTCTCCTACTCCTCAGACAGAGTGTTCTCTTGTGGCAGCCATCTTGGATTCTCCCAAGGGCATTTTCTTTACCCAAGTGGCTAGTTTGCCATATTTGCTGGTCTTGAGCTTTTACCTTCTTATTCCAGATACTAAAACTCTGATATTATAGTATTTGGATTAGTTAGGCTTCTCTAAAACAAACAAACAAAAAAGAGAACTGATAAAAATCAATCAGTGCAAAAATAAATGAATATAGTGGCTGGTAGCATGTGGCCCAGGGAGCCAAAAAACGGCTATCTCCTCATTCCAGCTAGAAGAAAAGGCCAAGAATTCTATAGATGTTTAGTCCACAAAACAGGATGTCTTAGCTGGCTTTTAGTCTATGCTGGATCCTGAAGAAGTAGTAGGTTTGAATGCCACTGAAGGAATGCCTCAGCAGCAGGACAGATGAACTCATGGGCAACAGTGTAGTCAAGAAGGCAAAAACAAAATAAAATTTAAAAAAACCCAAACCCTACCAAACAAACAAACAACCAAACAAACAACCAAACTAAAAACCTTCCTTCTTCCATGAGATCCTCTCATGACAAAAGAGATATTAAGAAAATTAACATGGAGTACTTTGTAACTGTTCTTTTTATTTCCCCAGATCAGGGGATGAGAGCCATTCTACAGCCTTTCTAGCTCTTTCTGAACTCTGGCTGGCTGGTTCATCTCAGCTGTTCTGGCTCAAACTCCTCTCTAAGATGACTGTTTCAAATTGCTTTCTCTTGGCCTCTGACTGAATTGATCTGCCTGGCTTCAAACTAATTATGGTAATATGTTTGAATATTCTGGCTCCTTCTCATTCTCTGGCTTGTTCTGTCTTCACCTGTGTCTAGCTTGTTCTCTCAGCAACCTGTCTCTGTAAAATTGTCCCAGTAAAACTCTGACTAAAAGATCATGGTGAAAAATACTCTCTTCTTCTTCACTGCCCTTAAGTAGCCTCTCTTCCCTGTCCTCAGGAGAGTTGGGCATATCCTATCTTTGATTCACTCTGTCAAACACCTCTCTTATTCATTATGTTATCTGTCCCTAAATTAAATATCACTTGCAAACATAGCTGCTTCTTTCTATAAAATAACTTTACCTCCATTGTTTGGGATTAAAGGTGAATACTGAAGACATGACTACATTCCATCAAGATTATACTGTAATCCACATTCCAGCCAGATCACACTAAACTAGAAGATCTCTGTATATGATCCCTTGCCAGAGCATCCATAACCATGCATAAAGAGGATTTTGACACCCTGCTCAGATGAAGCCCATAGGATTCTCAAGTGGGTACCCTAGTAAGGGGAATAGGGGCTGTCTCTGACATGAACTCAGTGGTCAGCTCTTTGATCACCTCCCCTAGGGAGATGCAGCCTTGGCTGGCCACAAAGGAAGACAAAATAGCCAATTCTAATGAGACCTGATAGATCCTCCTCTATCAATGGACTAGAAGAGGGGAAGAAGAGGGAGGGTGGGTGGGACTAGGAGGAGATGAGGGAGGTGGCTACAGTCAGGATACAAAGTGAATAAACTGTAATGAATAACAAACAAAAAATTAAACTAAATTAAAATTAAAATTTTATTTTCAATAAAATAAGAAAAATGGTATTTAAAAATAAATAAATAAAATAAAATATAGGATAAATGCAAGTGAATATATTGAAAAAAAAATTTCTCTACAGAAGTTGAGCTAGTGCCTCATACTAGAAGGAACTCTGCACACTCCCGAAGAAGTGTAACCATAAGTCTATTCCAGATACAAACATTAAACCTGCAACAGTGACCTGCCCATAATATAAACTGGTACATTAGTGATGCAAGAACTATGGGAGTTTAATTGCTTAATTTTAATACTAAATCCAACTTGTTTTATTGGATTTAAGGCTTACTTCACAAGATTGTAAGGAACTGGCGAAGAAGCTTAGACTAGATAGGTTGTAAGCCTGGGGAAAATCCCCAATATTAACATTATCTTAAAGGAAAACAGCAATAAAATGAGTCTTAATGACATACTGCTATATTCATAAATCAGTGACTTCCTCAGCCATCATCAGAGAAGCTTCTTCTTTCAGTGGTTGGGAATTAACACAGGGACCCACAATTGAATATTACGGAAAGAATAAGAGACTTTGGAGCATTCAGTCTAAAATGGGATGTCTTCCTCGAAGTCTTCACTTGAGGCTCAGAGATCTATGCTAAAGAGGAGACAGAAGGATTGTAAGAGTGGAATGGAAGGCAGGGTTTCAGCACTGTGATGGGAAGTGGGTGTAGTCCTCCACTTTCTATAAGGGAGCTACCTGCAAGCGATACCAACTGGCACACAAAAAATCTTGTTCTTCCATAGAATCTCAGTGGGCATCGTAACAACACTTCTGGGCAAGCCCCATGCCCGGGGAAAGTTGGCCAACAGAGAATAAATTTGATGGTATTTTTGTGGATTACTTTTTCTTATGTTGCTGTTTTTGGGCATCTATTGTCATACTGTTCTTTTCCTTGTTTATTTTCATTTCTTTATTTTTGCTTTAGTGACTTTTTTTTTCTATGAGAACTTCTGTTTTGCTTTTGTTTGTTTTAGAGAAAGAGAGTGAGAGAGAGAAGAAGAAAGAGGGAACACAATTTTAGGTAGGTAGAAAGGTGGAAGAACCTGGAGAGATTGAGGTGAGACAAAAACATTACCAAAATATGTTTGTGAAATCTTTTTTCAGAAGAAAAGAAAAGCCCCTCAGAGATATACCATTTCTTGGGTTTATTGAATTTCATATGTAGTCAGTTGACAAACACAATTAGCTATCACAGTGGTGCACCAACCACGAATAGCAAGTCATGATACATTATTCATAAAATTACTTTTCCTAGATATGTTAAATAAACATGTTATATTGTCTTTCTGTTAAGGTCAGTTTGTTCTTCCAAATTTAACAAATAAAGGTATTTTATCCTTTGCTATGGCTTGTTTTTTTAAATAAATTTATTTATTTTTATATCAATCACAGGTTAGGTTTTTTGCATCCCATACATAATGGCTTGTTTTTATCTACTATATAAATCTATTAGATTATAAAATTATATTTCAAGCATTATTTTCACTCTAATGTTTATAATATTTCTACCTTTATCTGTTTCTCTCTTTCTTTCATTTTCCCATCTTTTTTACTCTTAGTTTTTCTCTGACTCTATCTCTGTCAATTAATTTAGGGTTTTTTTTTTACTTACTTATGTATACTAAATCATTTTTAATTCTAACTTAAGAACATTGCTATATTCAATTATTTATTTTTTCTCCTTCATACTACACATCCTGCCTGCAACTTCTGCTCCCTTTACTCTGAAGTTTCTCCTCCCCTCCTGTCTCCCCAAGATCCATCTCCTAGCTCCAAAAAAAGTAGATCTCCCCAGGACAGCAACCAAACATGGTGCAAAAAGATACAATAAGGCAAGGCAAAACCTTCCTATCATGGCTGTGCAAGGCAACACAGTAGGAAGAATGGGGTCCCAAGAGCAGGCAAAAGAGTCAAAGACACTTATCCTCCAACTGTCAGGACTATCCCCAAAACACCAAGCCAACAACCTTAACATATATGCAGATGCCCTTTCAGTGGAGACTCTAAAAGCCAGAAGGGCCTAGAGAAATGTCCTGCAGAATCTAAGATACTACAAAAACGGTGTTCATTTTTACTGCCTTGAGTTCTTGAAAATAGAAATATAAATATTTAAAAGATGTACTGTTTTTCAAACAATTAATAGGTATCTTAATGTTAAATCTAGCAAAATTTCTCTCACTTTATAGATGCATATTTGCTTATTGTGTGTATTCTTGTATTATATTACCTGTAAATGTAAAATGGGCTATACTTTCTCATTAATGAAAAATTGTCCTTATAACTCAGATTAATATCAGATCATTAAATTATCATTCTTGTTTTGGATGTACTTGTCATTAATGTACCCAATAATGTCTCACCAATCTATTGTAAGAGTGATTTGCTAAATGCTATTTTAATTTTTTTTCTAATGCTCAGAAAAACTTAAAAATCTGTGGGACTCTAACCAATGCCTAGTCCAACCTAAGCCCCACCCCATGGGAGAGAGCCAATTTCTGACACTATTAATTATACTCTGCTATGCTTGCAGAAGGGAGTTTAGCATAGGTATTCTCTGAGAGACTTCATTCAGCAGTGGTTCAAAACAGAGGCTGAAACTCAAGGCCAGTTATTTGGGTGGTTGTGGGGAGGGCAGGGAGTCTTGTGAGAGAGTGAGAGGAAGAATAAAGATCCTGGCAGGGATAGAAACTCCACAAGAATGACAATGCCAAAATACTATTTTCGTTTACTCTTTCTCTAAATAAAATTGCATAGAATACAAACAATGGATTTTTATTCAAGGCTTTTTTTTTCAATAAAACTTGGGAATTTGTCTGTTGCAACTTGAAGTGGTAACAAGCATAAATAAATACAGGAAAATATTCTTTTAAAAAAAAGTTTTCTCTCATCGGATACATCCTCACCACAGTTTCCCATCTCTCCACTACTCCTAGCCTCCTCCACCTCTCTTCTACCTCAGATCCATTGCCTCACCATTTCCCCTCAAAAAAGAGCAGGCCTCCAAGAGTCAACAACCACACAGGTCAAAATAGAATACAATAAGACAAGGCAAGAGCCCATATAGAAGCTGGACCAGGCAACCTAACATGGCAAAAGGAACAGGGAAAAGAGTCAGAGACACGCTTGCTCCCACTATTGTCAATCCCAGAAAACACCAAGATAACAGCTGTAACAGCTACACAGAAGACCTGGTGTGTTATTGAGAATATAGAAGTAGCTGTATGTGGTATGTACTGTGATTGACAGCAAAGTTGATTTCTGACTTAAAATTTGGATTCTCAAGGCTATGAGGACAACACTTTTCTTGGTAAAGTAGTAGGAAACCTGACAGTTGCCAGAAAAGATTTCTGCTTTTGAAAATAAAAGCACAAATTCTTTGATCTTTGTCCAAGTGATCTCAGATCAAAAGTGTTAGGAAAGTGAATAGAAATAAAAGATAATTTCATTTTGAAAGATGCTAACGACTGCTACTGAAATGATAATAATTCTCCATAGTGTCTTGAATCAAAACTATGAGTATGAGTAACTAGCTGACTTTGAACTTTGAGAATTTTAGTAATTATTTAACATTCCATTTTTTTCTATAATTATTTCTGGATGTGCAGTGTTTGTACTCATTAGCATTATGTGAGTTGAGTAGTTTTTCCTGTGTTTATTTGTGATGTTCATGAGAGTTAGATGAATTGTCCACAGCAATATACTACATATTGTTTTACTAATTGCTTTTTTAATATTGATACTCAGGAAGAATTTGCATATTTTGGAGTGAGAAAATATTTGTTTTTCAATATTTTCTCCTAAGATGGCTTTTCATTTTCTTGACAATGTCTGTGTGACTTGTTCTTAACAATTTGTTTAAAAGACAGTTTGCTTCACACTGTGTCTGGACTCCTTTGCTCCGTATCTCTTGTTTATCTGTTGATGGGTATACTTCTGGACCTTCATTTCATTCATTTATTAATGTGCCTGTCCCTTATGCCCTTTTTAATAAACTCTCTGTACTTTTGCTAACACTACACACTTGCCTCCTGAGTCCTAACAATAACTCTTGAAATTAGCTATTATTGTTTCGTCCACCTTTACTGCTTTTGGTTTGTAGTGTGCTAGCAAATCTGGCTATCTGGCTTGATGACACATGATGGAATTGTTCCAAATCCAGAGATCAAGATGCGAAGGCCCAATAACCTAATATTAATGGATCTCTCAATTTATGACCTCAAATAGGTCCTGATTATTTATTAATATTATCTGTGGGCTATTTGCAAAAGTATGTATATATTGGTTACAATTCATTTACACTGTTTATGTCTAGCTTAATTTTCCTGTGATCTTGAACATACTTTGTATCAATTCTGCAATATTCCATGTTTAGGCCTGGGTTATGATCTAGGCCATATCTCAGTGGTGAAAGTTTCATTAGTGCCTACAAATATAATTTATTAGGAGAAATTCTGTGTATATCGGTTAGATAGAATTATTTAATAAGATTCACATAATTTAATTGTCCAAGTTTTATGATTTTTATAAAACTATATCAGTGAAATTAGAAAATTAAAGCTATTATGTATTTAATGATATAAAACATACATTACCATCCTAAAACCAATTGATATTTTAAAAGATATATAATATAATGTTTCATTTTACTGCTACCTAGAAATATGTATTCTAATATGTGTCACTGGAGCTCACAAAACACACAGTAATAAAAATGACAAAATGCCCTTTTATGACTTGATTAGAGATAAATATACAGGAGATTTACTGAGATAAGGAAAGCATAAAAATATTTATGGTGAAATTACAAAAATATTCCCACTATGATTTGAAAGTTATTTAAAGTTATTTAAAGATCATCTCAACAGTTCAGAAAACGGAGAATGTTGAAATAGTTATCCTCTGTAAGTTTCTGCAGCTCCATCGGAAAGTCATTTAGAGAACAAGAGCATAACCCAGACCAGCCTAGGTGACCCCATTAGTCTTTTATAATGACAACTGAAGTTTCTCTAATAATCCACCAACATTTCTTGCACTGTTAAATGTGCCCTTTCACGAATTTCACTCCTATTTTCATGTCAATTTGAATATATATTAAATTGTTAAATACTAGTCTCTCATTTGCTGTTTTGAATGTCAGCTACAAGATTCTTAAGTATCTAGAGGTCATCGATGTTAAAAGGAATAAGTTCTTGCCATAATTTTGTTTGAGGCAGGTTTTTAAAAGGCAGTTGCAAGATACTTAAATTTCCATTTCTCTTGTTTTGAAACATATTTTATTATTTTTATTCTGTTGTACTTTAAAGCCACAAAACGTTTTTTTTTTCAATTTTACTATTTACAATTAGTGTAAATATATTGGGTTTTAATATTTTTAATTAATTTATTTTTATTAATTACATTTTATTCACTTTGTATCCCAGCTGTAACCCCTCCCTCATCCCCTCCCAACCCCACACTCCCTCCCTAATGTCCTCCCATGCCCCTCCCCAAGTCCACTGTTAGGGGAGGTCTTCCTCCCCTTCCCTCTGACCTTAATCTATCAGGTCTCATCAGGACTGTCTGCATTATCTTCCTCTGTTGCCTGGTAAGGTTGCTCCCCCTTCAGGAGGAGATGATCAAAGAGCCAGCCACTGAGTTCATGTCAGAGACAGTCCCTGCTCCCATTATTAGTGAACACACTTGGAGACAGAGTTGCCATGGGATACATCTGTGCAGGGGTTCTAGGTAATCTCCATGAATGGTCCTTGGTTGGAGTATCAGTCTTAGAAAAGACCTCTTTGTCCAGATTTTTGGTTCTGTTGCTCTCCTTGTGAAGCTCCTATCCACTCCAGGTCTTTCTATCTCCCCCTTCTTTCATAAGATTCACTACACTTTGCCCAAAGTTTAGCTGTGAGTCTCAGCATCTGCTTTGATACTGTCATCAGAACAAAATAACAGCCTACAGACTGGGAAAGTATCTTCACCAACCCCATATCTTACAGAGGACTAATATCCAGTATATACAAAGAACTCAAAAGTTAAAACAACAAATCAAGTAATCCAATTAAAAAATGGGATACAGAGATAAACAGAGATTTCTCAATAGAAGAATAGCAAATGGCAGAGAAACATGTAAAGAAATGCTCAACATTCTTAGTCATTGGGGGATGCAAATAAAAAAAACCCTGAGATTTCACCTTACACCCATCAGAATGGCTAAGATCAAAACTTAAGTGACAACACATGCTACAGAGGATGTAGATAAAGGGGAACACTCCTCCATTGCTGGTGGGAAAGTAAACTTGAACAACCACTTTGGAAATCTATCTGGCACTTTCTCAGACAATTAGGAATAGTGCTACCTCACACTCCTGGGCAGATTTCCAAAAGGTGCTCAAGTACAAAACAAGGACATTTGCTCAACCATGTTCATAGCAGCTTTATTTGTAATAACCAGAACCTGGAAACAACCCCGATGTCCGTCAATTGAAGAATGTGGTACAGAAATTGTGGTACATTTACACAATATAATACTACTCAGCAATTAAAAACAAGGAAATCAGGAAATTTGCAGGCAAATGGTGGGAACTAGAAAATATCATCCTGAGTGAGGTAGCCTAGAAGCAGACACACACACACACTATATACTCACTAATAAGTAGATATTAGACATATAATACAGGATAAACCTACTAAAATCTGTACACCTAAAGAGGTTAAGCAAGAAGGAGGACCCAGGGTAAGATGATCAAGCCTCATTCAGAAAGGCAAAACGGGAATGGACAGCGGAAGAGCAAGAAAACAGGGAATAAATAGGACAGGAGCCTACCACAGAGGGCCTCTGAAAGACTCTGTCCAGTAAGGTATCAAAGCAGAATCTATAGTTTTTAAATGAGAGAGTTTATCATAATTGGACTTTTTATTTCAATTTGTTTATTCGATTTACATCTTGGTTGTAGGCCTCTCCCTCTTCTCCTCCCAGTCCTACCCACCTTCCCGCATCCCCCTCCTCTAGTTTTCAGAATAGAGGAGCACCCTTCCCACATACTCCAGCTCATCTATTCACATGAAGACTGGATTTTTCTTTTTTCCCTGTGTCCTGGTAGGGCAGTTCCATCAGGGGGAAGTGATCATAAAGTAGGCAAACTCTGGGCAAAGCATAGGAAGATCCCCTTACTAGTGACCCCATATGAAGCCTGAGCTGGGCATACATATATGTAGAAAACCTAGGTCCAGTGCATACATTGTCTTTGGTTGGTACTTCAGACTCCATAGACCCCTCTGTGCCATGGTTCATCTGCCCTGTTGGTCGTCTTGTGGAGCGCTTGTCACCTCTATATCCATTTTTCCTTCCCCTGCCCACTAGACTCCTATGCTTTGCACAGTGTTTGGCTGTGAGACTTAGTATCTGTTTCAAACAGTTGCTGGTTGGAAAGCTCTCAGAGGAAAATTCTGATAGGCTCCTGTCTGCAAGCATAGCAGAGCATCGTGAATAGTGATAAGGGTTGGCTCTCTTACATGGAGAGGGCCTTAGGTTTGGGCCAGACATTGGTTGGATATTCCTTCAATCTCTGTTCTATCTGTTTTGTCTTTGTCTCTGCACGTCTTATAAGTAGGATAAGTTTTAGATCGAGGTTTGTGTGGGTGAGATGGTGTCCTCCTCTGTCCACTAGGAGTCTTGTTTAGTTAGAGGGTGTCCTCTTCAGTCTCCATGCCCCTGCTACATGAAGTTTTAGCTAGAGTCCTCCTCATTTCCTCCCAAAGGCCTATTCTGACTTAGGTCTGCAGTTTGTCACAGAGATTTCCCCACCCACCATTTCTCTATTCTCTGCAGGCCTTCTGCCCCCCTGCCTCTGCTCTCCCCACGTCTGATCTCCACCCTTATTTCCATCTGTGCTCCCTCTTCTACCTTTTCCTCACTCTTCAACTGCTACCTTCGTCTATTCTAGTTCCCCTTCTGAGTAAGATTTATGTGTCCTCCTGTGAGTACGCCTTACCCCTTATCTTTTTGGGATCTGTGAGTTGTAGTTACATTATTGTATAGGATTGGGTTAGCTATTCTGTTTTGTTTTGTTTTTATTTTTGCATATGAAGTTTAGAATTGTTCTTTCAAGTTCTGTGAAAAATTATGTTGGAATTTCGATGGGGATTGCACTGAATCTGTAGGTTGCTTTCAGTAAAATGGCCATTTTACTATGTTAATGCTACCAATCCATGAGCATGGGAGATCTTTCCATCTTCTGATATCTTCTTTAATTTCTGGAAGTTCTTCTCACACAGGTCTTTGATCTGCTTCCTTAGAGTTATACCTAGATATTTTATTTGCAACTATTTTGAAGGATATTTTTTCCCTAATTTCTTTCTCAGCCCATTTGCCATTTGTATACAGGAGAGCTACTGATTTTTTTTTTTTTTTTTTTTTTTTTAGTTAATCATGTGTCCAGCCATTTTGCTGAAGGAGTTTATCAGCTGCAAGAGTTCTCTGGTTGAGTTTTTGGGGTAACTTACATATTACATCACCTGGCAATTGCAATATTTTAACTTCTTTCTTTCTGATTTGCATCCATTTGATCTCCTTTAGTTGTCTTATTGCTCTAGCTAGAATTTCCAGTACTATATGGAAGAGAGATGCAAAGAGTGGGCAATTTTGTCTTGTCCTTAATTTTAGTGGGATTTCTTTGAGTTTCTGTCCATTTACTTTGATATTAGCCATCAGCTTGATGTATATAACCTTTGTTATGTGTAGGTATGGGCCTTGTATCCCTGATCCCTCCAAGACTTTTATCATGAAGCGATGTTGGGTTTTCACAAAGGCTTTTTCTGCATCTAATAAAATGATCATGCAAATTTCTCAGTTTGTTTATATGGCAAATGGCATTAATGAATATTTATTAATGTTAATGAATTTATTAATATTAACGAATTAATATTAATATTAATGAATGTTTAACTATCCTGCATCCTTGGAATGAAGCCTGCTTAATCATAGTGGATCATTTTGCCTTGGTTTCATTTTCACAAGGAGAATTCTGATGACTGCTTGTTTCCTTAGGGTTATAAGACTGTTTATACTGTTTATTTAGCTGCTCTTGACTTAACTTTGGTAGGAGGAATCTATCAAGAAAGACATCCATTTCCTTTAGGTTGTCCAACTTTGTGGAATGCAAGCATTTGAAGTGCAACCTAATGATTATTTGGATTTCCTCAGTGTCTGTTGTTGTGTCTCCCTTTTCATTTCTGATTTTGTTAATTAGGGTACTATCTCTGTGTCTTGTAGTTTGGCTAAAAGTTGGTCTACCTTGTTGATTTTCTCAAAGAACCAGCTCTTGGATTCATTGATTCTCTTATTGTCGTCTTTGTTTCTAATTGATTGATTTCAGCCCTGAGTTTGATTATTTCCTGCCATCTACTCCTTTTGGGTGTGTTTGTTCTCTTTTTTCAAAAGCTTTTGAGTGATCTGCTAATTTGGTAGTATGGTATTTCTCTCCAATTTCTTTATGAAGATGCTTAGTGCTATGAACTTTCCTTTTAGCACTGCTTCCATGTGTCCCATAAGTTTAGGTAAGTTTTTCTTTCATTTTCATTGAATTCTAGGAAGTCTTCAATTTTTTCTTTATTTCATTTCTCACCCAGTGATCATTGAGCAGAGAGTTGTTCAGTTTCCATGAGTGTGAACATTTTTTGTTATTTCTTTTGTTGTCGGGGTCTAGCTTTAATCCATGTTGATCTGATAAAGAACAATGGGTTCACTAAATTTTTATGTATCAGTTGAGCTTTGTTTTGTGGTTGATTTTGAAGAAGGTTCCATGTGGTGCTGAAAAGAAAGTATATTTTTGTGTATTTGGGTGAAAAGTTGTATAGATACCTATTAGGTCCATTTGATTCAAGATCTCTGTTAGTTTCATTATTTCTCTACTTAGTTTCTGTCTCTAGGTTCCTTCCCTTGGTGAGAGTGGGGAGCTGAAATCCCCCACTATTAATATGTGGGGACTGACATGTGATTCAATCTTTAATAATGTTTCTTTACAAATATGGGTTCTCTTGTATTGTGGACATAGATGTTCAGGATTGAGATGTCTTCTTGGTAGATTCTTCCTTTCATGAAAATGATGCATCCTTCCTCATGTCTTCTGATTAATTTTGGTTGAAAGTCTACTTTATTAGATATTAGGATAACTGCTCCAGCTTGCTTCTTGGATCCATTTACTTGGAAAACATTTCTCTAGCTCTTTACTCTGAGGTAGTGTCTATCTTTGTTGCTACAGTGTATTTCTTCTATGTAGCAGAATGTTGGGTCCTCATTACACAACCATTATGCTAACCTGGGTCTTTTTATAGGAAACTTGATGTTAAAAGATATTAGTGACCAATTATTGTTAGTTTCTTTTATTGTGGTGTTGTTATTGATAGTATGTTTGTGTGATAGTCTTCTTTTGGTTTTGTTTTTTATAAACATATATGTATGTGTATATACATATATATATATATATATATATATATATATATATATATATATTTGTGTGTTTTTTTCGGTGTAGTTGACCTCATTGGGTTGGAGATTTCCTTCTAGTGTCTTCTGTAGGGCTGGGTTGATATTGTTTAAATTTGGTTTTGTCATGGAATAGCTTGGTTTCTCCATCTGTGGTGATTGAAAGTTTTGCTGGGTATAGTAGTCTGGGCTGGCATTCTGGGTCTCTTACTATTTGCATTATCTCTGCCCAGGCTCTTCTGGTTTTCATAGTCTCTGTTGAGAAGTCAGATGTGATTCTGATATGTCTGCCTTTGTATGTTATTTGGCCTTTTTCCCTTGCTGATTTTGATATTTTATTTGTTCTTTGTGTTTAGTGTTTTGGTTAGTATGTGGAGGGAGAAGTTTCTTTTCTGGTCTAGTCTATTTGGTGTTCCGTAAGCCTTCTGTATGTTTAAAGATATCTCTTTCTTAGGTTGGGGAAATAGTCTTATATGACTTTCTTGAATATATTCTGTTCCTTTAAGCCTGGAATCTTCTTTTTGTCTATTCCTATTATTGCAAGCTTTCATCTTTTCATGGCGTCCTTAATTTCTTTTATGTTTTGTGTCAGGAATTTTTTTTTTTCATTTTAGTATTTTCTTTGACAAATGTCCCTCAATTTCTTCAATTGTATTTTCAACGCCTGAGATTCTCTCCTCCATCCCTTGTATTCTATTGGTCATACTTACCTCTGTGGTTCCTGATCTCTTCCATCCCCAGGATTTCTCAGTTTCTGTTTTCTTAATTGATTCTAATTCCATTTTCAGATCTTGAGCACTTTTCTTCATTTCCTTCATCTGTTTGATTGTGGTTTTCTGTATGTCCTTGATGGCCTCTATTTGATTGGCTATGTTTTCTGGTATTTCTTTGAGGGAGTTATTTGCTTCCTCCACAAATGCCTCTAATAACTGCCTAAGCAGATATTTAAGGTCATTTTCCTGTGTTTCAGCTGCATTAGATTATTCCCTGTTTTGCAGGGTTTCTGGTGGTGCCATGATGTCCTTGTTTTTGTTGATTGTGTTACTATGTTGGCCTTTAGTTATCTGGTTGTCTATAGCCTTGGCCGGAATCTACTGGGTTTCAAAGACCTTTGTGAACAGATGAGGTCCTGCTGGTCTCCTCAAGACCACTAGTAGAGTTGCACTGATAGCTGGCTCTTCCCATCTCTGGGGTCTGGAGTACACTTCAGGAAAACAGGGAAAGTCAGTAGGAACACGAATAAGTGGGTGCTGGTGTTTCTGAGGAAGGCATGCTTTTGGGAGGGCAGTGTGGGTGTCTCATAAGGCAGGGACACAGACTTGGGTATCTTGGAAGGCAGAAGGATGGGCATGGGTGTCACACAGGGCAGCCACAGGGGTGTTTAGTTTTTTGAGGGCAGCTGAGCTGAGGATCACAGGCCAAGCAGACACTGCTTTCCTGGCAGTTAGATTTGTCTGGGCTGTGTCATCATGGATCCAGGACCCTGTATGATTTTGTTGTCCACCTGGTCTCCACAAGAGGAAGAGTAGAACCATGGATTGGAGTTTGGGATGCTGTTCCTGGAGTCTAGTCACTGTCCTTCTTGGGGGATCAGGAGGAATCCAAGGTCTGGTTGCTGGAGTGGAGTGTCCCTGGAACTGGGGGTCTGTGTTCCAGTAGTTGGAAAGGGTAGGGAACTCACAGTTCATGACTCCTGGACCCAGGAGATGGCCACAGGAGGGCTGGAACTGTTTCCTCAACACCAGAGATGTCTCCATCTATCAGGGAAGCTCAATGTTGGTGTTTTGGAGCCAGCCACATGTTTACTTATTGGTTTGTGATCTTCTGCCACTTATATATAGTACACAATTTTGTATATCCCTGACATCATGGATATACAAAATTGGAATTTTTATACGTATTATTAAAAACTAATTATGTACAAGTTTAGAAAACAGACCTTTAAAAAAAAAGAAAAGTAATTCTTTAAAACTTCTCTGTGATGAGACTACAAAATGCATAACATCTTTTTTTTTTAAAGAACCCTCATTCCTATCACATAGATCAACTATTGATTCAGGCAATCCAGTTATGGCAGAAGTACTGGGCAACCTGTAATTTCAGTGATTCTTCCTGTTTTGAAATAAAGAGGAAAAGCATACCTGAAAGACTATCAAGAAGTTCATAATAATAGTGATGTTTTATTCACACACATCATTTCCTTTGTCATAGCTTTCAATACTGTTCATTTCATTACTTTTGGCTTCTTCATTAAATTATCATTTGGAAGAGAAGTGTTTGCACAGAATTGAGCTTACTCCCAGAATGGCAGGTGGCTAAAACTTACCCATCAATAGTATGGCTATTGTTCTCCTTTAAAAAACCTTGGAAATACTTTTCTTTTTTTAATTTATAGATGTTCCCATTAATATTACAATTTCATTAGTACTAATATTAATACTTTTGTGAAATCAGAATAGAAACTCAGATTTTGTGACTGTTTAAGAATCAAGCATTTTCTCATAAAACTTAATGACCTGTAAATTAATGTGTGTTTTTCATTTATTTTAGATGTGGCTACTTTTTCCATTTTTATATTGTTTATACTATAACAATAGGTTGTGCGTGCTGTTCACACATGTATACAACACTCTCTCTCCTTCACCCTTTCCCTGCCTTTCTCGTCTCAGACAATCCTATTTCTATGTACATATCATTTTTGTAATCTAGATTATGTGCATAATAAAAAGCATACAGTAACACTCTATTGATAAGTAAAAACTGGATATTGTCCTTCTTACCCTGCTGTACTATTGGAATGAGAAAAAACTGCAAAATAACAGAAAAAGTTTATAACTTTTTAATTATATACATCATTTATATAAATATTGAAAATCATTTAATATTTTCTTAAAATAAAATGTGCTATCAATAAATAAAATTATTATGTATTTGTACCATATTTTAATTATCATTCAGAAGTTGTAGGGAATTAACACTGACTAAGATACATCATGAAACTTTATTTCTCTATAAAGAAAGATAAAGTTATGAAATTTTCAGGCAAATGAATGGACTTGAAGTTATATTCAGTAAAGTAACCAATATATACATGTTCTCCTCTATATGTGGATCATAGCATTGATTGTCTGACTTTCTGTGCTCAATTTGAAGTATCTCTAGAAGCTAAGAAAATAGAAGGCATGTAAAGGAAACCTTAGTAAATGGGAGATAGTAGAATGTAGAGAATATAAAAATATGATCATAGTGAGATTGGGAATGTTTAGTAGAGTGGATGAAGGGATAAGGAAGATGAGTCTGTGGAGAGAATTAACCAAAATAAAGGAAATGTTAAAAAGCCCTCATGGTAACCTACAATCTTTTAGGTTTAAAAATCTACCTAATATTTAAAAAAAAAAAGATAGTTTAAAGGGAGATATCCTGCATGGCTTGGAAAAGATGCTTTCAGAACTTGTAGGTCATTGGACAAAAGCCCCAGTGCCTGGAGAGGGAGTAGTTCCCAGGGGATCTCCAAAACAACACAGGATCTTGTCATTTCTCTTAGTATCCCAACAAAATTAAATTATAAGATACTCTTACCAAAGACACTGTACATCTTACTTTCATGATATAGACAAAATAAGTTGGAACGAATGTTGAAGCTACTCCTTATTTGCTATCTTTCATAATCCCAAGGATACTGTATAGACTTCTGTAAGATTAAAGGCACCAGTGATCTTGGCAAGCTATGTGTTCACAAGACAATCCTTCCAGAAACAGTGTATCTACTTGTGCAGTAAGGGTGGTACTGATATGGGGGTAAACACCTAGTCTGTGATTCATTTTAAATCTGCTCCACAGAAATGAATCTATGTTTTCAGGGACATGAATAATGCTGTTTAAATAAATTGTTGTAATGTCAAACTGCCTTTTAAATATGCAGTTATACATAAACAAACATCCATTTCTCTTTCCAGCAAACAATGGAGAATAAAGAAACCTATGGCTACACAAGGTACTGGGAATAACTGATAAATTTGCAGCCCTAAACAAGGTATTTAGACCATTTCCTCTAAGCTTCAGGAAATACTGCAGAAGAGGGAATGAAAGAATGTAAGAAAAGATAGAGGGAAAAGCTCTAAAATTTCAGACATTACCAAAGCATTGATAAACTCAGTATCTGCAGATTCATGTGCTGGGTCTGCAGAAGAATGGTCTGCTGATGAGTAGCCAGGTGTCAATAGCTCAGGTACTCGAGACACTCTATACCTCACTGATTAATTAGGGAATCAAAAGAAAGAAGGGGGAGTTAACATGACCTGGAGAGGACAGGAACTCCACAAGGACCAAATTTATCTGGGCACAGGGGTCTTTTATGAGACTGTTTCTCCAACCAAGGACCATGTATGGAGATAATCTAGAACCTCTGCTTGGATGTAGCCCATTGTAGCTCAGTATCCAACTGGGTACCCTAGTAAGGGGAACAGGGAATATTCCTGACATGAACTCATTGGCAGGCACTTTCACCTACCCCGCCCCCCCAAGGGAGGAGCAGCCCTGCTAGGCCAGAGGAGGACTTTGCAGCTAGTCCTGAAGGTATCTGACAAACCAGGGTCAGATGAAAGGGGAGGAGGTCCTCCCTTATCAGTGGACTTGGAAAGGAACAGGGAGAATACAAGGGAGGGAGAATGGGATTGGGAGGGAATGAGGGAACAGGATACAGCTAGGATACAGAGTTAATAAGCTGTAACTAATATTTTAAAAATTAAAAATTAAAAAAACATGGAAATAACTGCATTCACTTCTATCACTTTGTTTTCTATTGCTGTGATTAAAATGATGACCATAAACAATAGGAAGGGAAAGGTTTATTTCACCAGTTTACATGAAAGCAAGTCACGGCAGGAACTCAGTGCAGGAACTGAAGAAACCCTAGAGGAATGCTGCTTACTGGATTGTTCTTTAAGGCTTGCTCTGTCAACTTTCTTATAGAACACAGAATCTTCCCATGGTGAGCATCACCCTCCAGCTGACATGACCCTCTTACATCAATCATTAATTAAGAAAATGTCAACAATGCATGGAGAAAATCTAGAATTCCTGCACAGATGTAGCCCATGGCAGTTCAGTAGCCAAGTGGGTTCCACAGTAATGGGAACAGGGACTGACTCTGACATGAACTGATTGGCCTGCTCTTTGATTACCTCCCCCTGAAGGGAGAGCAGCCTTACCAGGCCACAGAGCAAGATAATGCAACCACTCCTGATGAGAGCTGATAGACTAGGATCAGAAGGAAGGAAAGGAAGACCTCCCCTATCAGTGGACCTGGGGAGGGGCAGGTGTGGAGAAGGGGGAGGGAAGGTGTGGTTGGGAGGGGAGAAGGGAGGGGTTTATGGGGGATACAAAGTGAATGAACTGTAATTAATAAAAATTAAAGTAATATAAAAAAAGAAAATATCTGAAAAATTTGCCTGTAGGCTATCTCAAGGAGACCTTTTCTCCAAGTTTGTCTACCCAGATAAAAGCAGTTTCTGCAAAGTTTACCAAAAAATCAACTGGGGAGTTGTGTACCAACTGATGACATGAGCAGTGTTTAATGGACAAGTCCAATTCAGATTTCACATAGATCCAGGGTTAAGCATTTAAGTCCCAGTTTATCTACTTGTGGGAACAGGTATTAAACCCATGGCATCATGAACAGAAGAAAATGCTCTACCACTGAGGTACATTCCCATTTAAGTGTCTTTTTCAGAACTTTGTCCAATTAACATAAATGGGTTTTGCTTCCCAGCATATTGTTTTTAATTTTGTACACTTTCTTCTCCCAAGTACCTGCTTCTAACAGGAGATTTATTTTTCTTTTTTTGTCTTTTAAAATCACTGACCTGGAACACTTGACTAAATAAAAAGTACAATAAATTTCTGATTATCCACATAATTATGGTGGCCTTGACAATATCAACTATAAGAAAGGTTATAAAAGTAAACATTGTAGAACATTTTAGATACCAAGACATCTCTTTAAGAGGACACAGCGTCTGTCCTATTAAATTCCACTGTCAATGATCAACATTGTGCTCTTTACCTTCTTATATGAAATCACCTTTCTATTTTGTTTTGTTTTATCCTAGCAGAATTTATTATAAGGAAATTGGAATATTTGGGTTTCGGTTTCAAGCATGATGTAGAGTGGCATTTGCTTCCATGAATAGGAATGGACTAAAGAGATACAGCAAGACAACAAGCACATATGAGAGAAATATTCAGCCATAGAAACTTAGAAGTTAATTGGAAGCATTTCCAGAAATCTTTTTCTGCAATGTGTTTTTTTTTTATTTGTAAAGACATTCAATTATAGAAACTTAGCAAATGTTTAATGAATGAAAGAATAAAGTGAGTGTCAATTTGAAACAATGAACGTAATTAGATTCTGAGGGTTGGGTTAATTGAATTTCCTTGGGCTATTAAAAAGAATCAGAATCCGGGAAATCAGAGGTTCAGTTCAAATTTAACTCACGTTTAGTTCATAAGCCACTTACTGCCTCAAGTCACTTTATTCCAGAAACCATATTTCAAACGTGAAGGATAAAGAAAGCAGTTTTGAATGTAAAGTATATCAAATTCAAAACGTATTCCGTAAAAGTTTGTGAATTTCACCTTATTTGCTTACTTGAAAATAGAATCTGCTGGAACACAATTTAACAGAACGCTGCAGAAGGTAGAATGCAGTCCCAGCTCTCTACACTGATAACAATCTGTGTATATTGCCTGGTCTTAATGAAACATGCTGTACTGTGTTGGGCCGACATTCCTGCATGGCCTGCTCTTTTCTGAGAAAAAATAGAGGAGGAGTGGAACTGAGAGAATGGGGAGGTAGGGACACAGAAGAATGGAGGGAGGGAAAACAGGTCAGGATCTAATGTATGAGAGAAGAATAAATAATATTTTCATAAAAAAAGAAAGCATTTAAAAAACTAACCAGCCACTTCCTATCATTGAAAAATTTAGAAAATGTATTAATTCTCTTATTTTTCTTTTCCATATATGACACAATTGATGGTAGCATCATTTATATTAACAGCAGGGTTTTCTTCGTGTTTGGTTGTTGCTATCAGACATGTGGACCTTTCCAAGATAAAGCGACAAAACATATTAGCTCCACACACAAGAACACAAAAAATACTGAAATATGACTGAAAATCTGAAACCTGTACATGCACTTAATTATTATATAAAACATGTACTTGGAAATAATTGTTTTTATCAACCCATACTTTGAACATTCATCAGTTTCAAAGGGCTGTGAATGATTGCAATTATGGAAAGATAGCTATGTTCCTTTGTTCAGAGTTGAAAAACTAATATTGTCTTGATGAAGGTTCAAAAATATCTTCACCCAGTGAAAAAATGAATGGCTTTTTCTGAAAATGTTATAATATACAATTAAATTTTTCTTATTGCCTATCTACAGAGGTAAAAATAAAGAATTAAAGGCTGGACTATAAATCAATAAATTTGGTTGCAAATATCACAAGAAAATATGCACAATTTATCCATTATCCAAGGGTCTCCAAAAAATGTGATCAAAAAGGGCACAAAATTAGGAACAGTAACCAAATACATAAAACAGAGTTTGTTGACAGAAATATATTTTTTCATTTTATTGAGATCAAATTCCCAAAAGGGCTGTGGATGTCAGCATCATAACCTTTGGCATTTTTATTTGGGAACATGGCATCACTGGTTTCAACTTGGGCCAAAAGTTAATGAAATTTTCATGTAAGCTGAAACCTATAATTCCCAAATGGATAGCAATATATGTTCCCAGCCGTTCTTAATCATCTGGCTCTAACCCTAATGAAGCTACAGTGATATAATCAAAGGGTTAGATGCACTGACACCAGCATGCATGGAAATTCCAAGGTTCTAAACTAGGATAAACTCAATTTATGCAAGTTAATGATACACAGGGATGTGTAATCTTCAGACTGTAAGCTAGCTGGACATTACCATCCATTATCCTTGGAGATGGTGGTAGGCTTGATACAGCTATTAATAAAATGAAAATCTATGAGTGTGTGTACTTAAGAAAATGTAACACTTCTCTGTGAGTTATTATTTTAGTAAACAGAAATAAAGGCAAAAACGTGTTCACTATAAATAGATTTATAAAAATGAATAAATTAACCTTTAAGAATATTGGGTTTTTAAAATCTAGGATCAACTAAAGAAATACATTATCAAATATCTCTATATTTTTTGTTACTTGTGTTATTTTTTTATGAATTTATTTATTTTTACATCAATCACAGGTTAGGATTTTTGCATCCCATGCGTAGCCCCCTCCCTCATTCCCTCCCACCCTCCCCAACCCTCCCTCATCTCCTTCCCACCCCCTCCAAGTCCACCAACAGGGGAGGATCTCCTCCCCTTCCATCTGATCATCTTGTCTCCTCAGGGCTGGCTGCAATGTCCTCCCCTGGGATCTAGCCAGGCTGTTACTCCCTGGCGTGTATGGGGGAGGGTCAGAGAGCCAGCCATCAAGTTCAAGACTGAAACAGTCCCTGTTTCCCTTACTAGGGTCTTCAGTTCGACGATAAATTATCATGGGCAACATCTGAGCAGGGGTTCTAGGCCATATCCATATATGGTCCTTGGTTGGAGAAACTGTCTCTTATAAGACCCCTGTGCCCTGCTCAGTTTGATCTTCGTGGAGCTCTTGTTCTCCCCAAGTCTTACTAACTTCCCCTATTTTTATTATTACTTCCACCCCTCTCCGATGGCTTAATTGTGAGTCTTAATATCTGCTTTGATACATTACTATACTGAGTCTTTCATAGGTCCTCTTTGGTATGCTCTTGTCCTGTTGCTTGTTTTCTCCTCCATTCAATGTCCCTCCTATTAGTTCATCTAAATTAGCATTGATCATACCAACCTGGGTCCTCCTTCTTGTATATCTTCCCTAAGTGCGGAGATTTCAGCATGACCTTCATATCCTATAGCTCTATATTAGTGAGTATATACCATATGTTTCTTTCTGCTTTTGGGATACCTCACTCAGGATGATCGTTTCCAGGTCCCACCATTTGCCTGCGAATTTCATGATTTCCTCCTTTTTAATTGCTGAGTAGTATTCCATTGTGTAAAAGTACCACAATTTCTGTATCCATTCCTCAACTGAAGGACATCTGGGTTGTTTCCAGGTTCTGGCTATTACATATAAAGCAACTACGAACATAGTTGAGCAAATGTCCATGTTGTGCACTAGAGCATCTTTTGGGTATATGCCTAAGAGTGGTATAGCTGGGTCTTGAGGAATCACTATTCCTAATTGTCTAAGAAAGCGCCAAATTGATTTCCAGAGTGGTTGTACAATTTTGCATTCCCACCAGCAATGGAGGAGGGTTCCTCTTTCTCCACAACCTCTCCAGCATGCGTTGTCACTAAACTTTTTGATCTTAGCTATTCTGGAGGGTGTAAGGTGGAATGTCAGGGTCCTTTTGATTTGCATCTCCCTGATGGCTAAGGAAGCTGAGCATTTCTTTCAGTGTTTTTCTGCCATTCTATAATCCTCTACAGTCAATTCTCCTTTTAGCTCCATACACCATTTTTTAATTGGATTACTTGGTTTCTTGCTTTTTAACTTCTTGAGTTCTTTATATATACTGGATATTAGCCCTCTGTCAGTAGTATTGCTTTCCCAATCTGTAGGCTGTCATTTCGTTCGGATGACAGTGTCCTTTGCTTTACAGAAGCTTTTCTGCTTCATGAGGTCTCACTTATTGATTGTTGATCTTAGAGCCTGTGCTGTTGGTGTTCTATTCAGGAAGTAGTCTCCTGTGCCAATAAGTTCTAGGGTCTTCGCACTTTTTCTTATAACCGGTTTAGTGTTGAGGTCTTTGATCGACTTTGACTTTAGCTTTGTGCAAGGTGATAAATATGGATCTATTTTCATTTTTCTGCATACAGATCTCCAGTTGGACCAGCACCATTTGTTGAAGATGCTGTCTTTTTTCCACTGAATGGTTTTGGCTTCTTTGTCAAAAATCAAGTTTCCATAGGTGTGTGGGTTCATTTCTGGGTCTTCTATTCGGTTCACTTGATACACTATAGTGTTTCTATGTCAATACCACACAGTTTTTATTACTATTGCTCTGTAGTACAGCTTGAGATCAGGGATGGAAATACCTCCAGATGATCTGTTGTTGTAGCAGATTGTTTTGGAGATTCTGAGTTTTTTGTTTCTCCATATGAAGTTGAGTATTTTTCTTTCAAGGTCTGTGAAGAATTGTGAAGGTATTTTGATGGGGATTGCATTGAATCTGTAGATTGCTTTTGGCAATATGGTCATTTTCACTATATTAATTCTACCAATCCATGAGCACAGGAGGTCTTTCCACCTTCTAATATCTTCTTCAATTTCTTTCCTCAGAGATTTGAAATTTTTTTCATATAGGTTTTTCACTTGCTTGGTTAGAGTCACCCCAAGGTACTTTCTGTTATTAGTGGCTATTGTGAAGGGTGTTGTTTCCCTAATTTCATTTTCGGCCCTTTTGTCTTTGATGTACGGGAGGGCTTCTGATTTTTTTGAGTTGATTTTGTATCCAGCCACTTTACTGAAGGTGTTTATCAGTTGAAGGAGTTCTCTGGTTGAAGTTTTGGGGTCACTCATGTATATTAGCATATCCTCTGCAAATAGTGATACTTTGACTTCTTTTTTTCCAATTTGTATCCCCTTGATCACCTTTTGTTGCCTTATTGCTCTAGCTAGGATTTCAAGTACTATGTTGAGGAGATATGGAGATAATGGGCAGCCTTGCCTAGTCCCTGATTTCAGTGGGATTGATCTTAGTTTCTCTCCATTGAGTTTGATGTTTGCTATAGGCTTGCTGTGTATTGCCTTTACTATGTTTAGGTATGTGCCTTGTATCCCTAGTCTCTCCAAGACTTTAAATATGAATGGGTGTTGGATTTTGTCAAATGCTTTTTCAGCGTCTAGGGAGATGATCATGTGGTTTTTCTCCTTCAGTTTGTTTATATGGTGGATCATATTGATGGATTTGCATATATTGAACCACCCTTGCATGCCTGGGATGAAGCCTACTTGGTCATGGTGGATGATATCTTTTATGTGCTCTTGGATTCGGATAGA
>CM053763.1:47717248-47736548 GCA_028658305.1 Pachyuromys duprasi | reverse complement strand
TGAAGCTATTGGGTTTCTGTCCTTCTGGGTGTACTGTGATACCAAAGTACAAAAACTTTTATTTTTTTCTTCATTATTTATTCATTATATATTCCTGATTGAAACCCCTTCCAACTCCCCTAGTCCTACCCTCCCTCCTTCTTCCCCCATCCCCTTTCCAAAGTCCACCGTAGGACTAGTTCTCCACTATTGCCATCTGCCCATAGCTTGTTATGTCTCATCAGGACTGCCTGGATCCTCTTCCTTGGTGGCCTGGCAAGAATGCATCTTCAAGAGTGAGTGATCCAAGATCAGTCAACTGAGTTCATGTTAGAGACAGCCCTCAATCGCCTCACTCAGAGATCCACATGGAGACTGAGCAGCCAATTGGCCCACATCTGAGCAGAGTTTCTAGGTCCTCTCCATGCATGGCCCTTGCTTGGTGCATCAGTCTCTGCAGGACCCCCTGGGCTCAGATCTTTTAGTTTTGTTGGTCTTCTTGTAGGGCTCCGGTCCCCTCCAGGTCCTTTTAATCCCACCCCTCTCTTCCTCCATGAGACTCCCTGTGCTCTGCCCCAAGTTTGGCTCTGAGTCTCAGCATCTGCTTTGATCCCCTGTTGGGTGGATCCTTTCAGAGGATCCTCTATTGTAGACTCCCATCCTCTTCACTCTCTTCCAGTGCTTCTGGTGTCTATCTTGTTTGACACTGACATACCTCAAGACCCAGTTATACCACTCCTTGGCATATACCCAAAAGATGCCCCCCTTTATCAATAAGGACATTTGCTTAACTATGTTCATAGCAGCTTTATTTGTAATAGCCAGAATATGGAAACAACCCAGATGTACCTCAACAGAGGGATGTATACAGAAATTGTGGTACATCTATACAAAGGAATACTACTCAGCTATTAAAAATGGGGAGCTGGAGAGATGGCTCAGAGATTAAGGTCACTGGCTGCTCTTCCAGAGGTCCTGAGTTCAATTCCCAGAAACCATACGTTGGCTCATAACCAAATGTAGTCAGATCTGGTGCTCTCTTCTGGCGTGCAGGTATACATGCAGGCGGACCACTGTCTGACTAATGAATAAATCTTAAAAACATACACAAACACACACATAAGTAAATTATGAAATTTGCAGGCAAATGGAAGCAACTAAAAGAGATCATCTTGAGTGAGGCAACCCAGAAACAGAAAGACAGGCATGGTTAAACACTCACTAATAAGCAGATAGTAGCCATATAATATTGGACAGTTATCTACAGGCCAAAACCAGCTAAAGACTAAGAAGGATCCTAGGGAGGATGCTTAAATTTCATTACAAAACTTTTAATATCTAGGGCTGATGAGATGACTCACTGAACTAAGGTGGTAGCTGCGTGTTTGGCAACTCAGGTTTAATCCCTAGTTCTCAAAGTCTAAAAGGACAGGACTAGATTCCACAGGTTTTCCTTGATTGTAACATGCATGCTATATCACACGTTCCAAGCCCCCACTAAAGTAAAAGAATGCATCTTAAAGTAATTCCTTGGTGATATGTTATATTAGATAGCATCTATATATTTACTTGCTATTCCATTTTACTAACCAATAAATTCTGTTCATCTATTCTTTAGCAAAGTCATCAAGTATGATGTCAAACAGGAATGGGAAAGGGGACATTTCTGGCTTGTACCTAACCCTAAGAATAATATTGCCTACTTTTCAAATATTCAGTGTGATATTGGTTACAAGGAATTTTGTACACTCATTTTTTTTATCAAATGAAATGTTATATTTTATACTTGATTTGATGATAATTTGTCTTTTAGTTTTTATTATAAATAGATACTGGGTTTGTTATATGCATTCCTTCATTCATTGCTATGAAAATATTATTTTTCTTCTTTACCTTGTTGATATCATAGATTGCATTAATTTATGAATGTTAAAACTGTCTATGTAGTTATGCATGGAAAGAAATCCACTATTAAGTTCTTATAAACTTGGGATGCCCTGTGAATCACTTTTAAACTAAAAGGCAGGATAAATCACCCTCAACATAGTTTTTCAGGTCTAATGTCCTCCAGATTCCTCAGTCTGGGTGATCCAGGTAAGAATTTTTCCATGTATCTCTTACTCTGTTTCCTGCTGCCATTCACTAGGTGAGTGCTCATCTCAGACTTTTCCCCTCTCTGTTGGCTTTGTAGCTCTTTCCTACTTCCCTCCAATATCTACTTATTGTGAAACTCCTCTGTAATCCCATACATTTCTGTGTCTTCCTCTGTCTTATCTGAAGGACACAACTGAGTCAGAATATTCTGCTGGCCAGAACTACAAATTATCACTACTCAAAATGCCAAGTCAGTATTTGACATTGAACAAATAATTCCATTCTCACTCATGGACTAAATTTTTTATAGATTTTTTATAGTATTAAGTGTTTATTTTTTAATTTTTTCCACATAACACGTTTATTGATTCTCTGGAATTTTCACATTATGCACACCAATGACAATCCCTTTCCAGTCCTTCCATGTCTGCTCCCCCCTTGTGACTTGACTCCCCCAAAAGAAGTATAGCTATATGCTCAATGAAGCATGGCACTCTCAGTGGCCTGCCCTCCTAAGTAGAACTGAGTCCGTCCACCCCCTAACCTCTGCTAGAAGCCATTAATTGTGGAAAGCTACTCTTCAATATCTTTCATACTATTTAAGCCTTGCCAGGCCGTGGAGGAAATGATGCAGCCAGTCCTGATGAGAACTGATAAATTAGGGTCAGATAGAAGGGGAGGAGGTCCTCTCCTATAATGGACTAGAAAAAGGGCTTAGAGAGAGAAGTAGGAGGCTGTGTGGGACTAGAAAGAGATGAGGGAGAGGGCTGCAGCAGGGATACAAAGTGAATACATTGTAATAAATAAATATATAAATAAAATCAAATTTAAAAATAAAAAAGAATTCTCTTCAGTGGCTTCCTGTTGTTGCTTTGGGAGGTATCATTTTTATTTGCAACACTTGATAAAATTTAACAGGAGATTTATCCAGGACAAGTGCTTTCTATATTAGAAATATATTAATTTTATGTAATTATTTTTATCGATAAAGTTTGATCCATATTATATTTCCTTGTGTGAGCTTCTGTAAATTCTTTTCTTACAAGTCATCAAATGCATAACTTAAAGTTTTTTATAATACTCCTTAATTAAATTTATAAAGTAAGATACAATCTTCATTTATTAGTGATTTATGTAGTGAAATATTTAGGGCATTTTAATGATTAATAATGGGCTTTGTGACAATTTTCTGCATGCATAAAACATGTTCTAATTATATTTAACTCTTACATTGTTACTGCATTCAATGCCCCATGCCATTGTTATTTTCCAATTCATCTCATATTTTCTTGTCTCACTTTTTTCTGATTCCACAAATGAAAGAAAACTTGTGAATCTGCTCTTACTGAGATGGGTTGATTTTGTTTAACACATCCCTCAGATAAGAGAGCAACAGCAGAACTAATTCCATCTTGTTTTTCAGACACCATTTTGAATGGCCCTGTCCTTTAGTTAACCCAAACTCTCCCACCAGGAACAGCAAGTGAAAAACCCACAGAAGGAAACTGGCAAGTGAAAAATCACAGGAGAAACATGACAAGATCAAATAGGCCCACTGGAAGAACTTGGCAAGAATAATTAGGCCCTGCACCTGGAGCCAACCAGTGAAATAAAAGTACCTACATAGTTCCGGGTCTAGCTCAGGTCAAGGTGTTCCTTTTTCAATAGCCTAGGTTTGGCTAACTGACCCAAACCAATCAGCTTAAAGGTCAATCTACTTATGCCCCTCTTACCCAATCCTCTAAGGCCAAGGCCTGGAATTTCCCACTTGAGGTTTTTCCTTTAAAAGCTCTGTATCCAAATGGGTTCCTAGTAAGGACAACAGGGTCTTTCTCTAACATGAACTCAGTGGCTGGCTCTTTGACCACCTACCTCCTGCTGATGGGGAAGCAGCCTAACCAGGCCACAGAGGAAGGCAGTGCAGCCACTCCTGATGAGACCTGATAGGCTAGGGTCAGAAGGAAGGGGAAGAGGACCTCTCAGTGGACTTGGAGAGGGGCATGGGAGGAGAAGAGGGAGGGAGGGTGGGAATGGGAGGGAAAGAAAGAGGGGACTACAGCTGGGATACATAAAGACCCTCGAGTGTTTGCATCTGACTCGTGTTCCTGGTGTTTTCTTGGAGGTCTCATGATCTAAGCATAACACAGTAACAATTTATTCTACAATTGATAATACTTTTTTTTTCTTTTTAATTTGTCAGGAAGGTTACAGCTTGTCAATTTTACTCTTATAGGAAGATAAGAAACTGATGTTATATATTTTTATTGGATAAATAAAATATGAAGAAAGTTAAAAATAGCACATAAATTCCTTTAGAAAAATAAAGTAAACTACTAGAGGAGTGTTTTGCCTAGTGTTAATAGTCAAAACAATATTTTGAACCATATAATGAATTGGAAATTTGTAGGGATCCTGGAAGAAACAAATGTAGATATTCGAAAATTTTCAAGAAAGAAACTTATAGCTGGCCTTTTTGTGAAACATAATAGATAAATGAGAACTTGTTTAAAGAGCATTGTATTAATGATAAAGCATTTTATTGCACAGAAATCATGCCAGAATGCACACTTACAATTCATTTATCAGTAAAATGAATCAATGCTATTCCCCAAAATTACATTCAACTTGATAATGCAACCTAATTTTCCCCTTAAGCATTGAAAACCAGGAAAACACAAGCAACTAAAGCCAATGGCCTAAGCTATTGTCTGATAACAGAATTCAAATAACATGTATTAAATGTGTCATTTGTGTGGACATAAGAACATTGGTTGATTTGTGAAAGTATAGATATTACATAATGAGAAAAGAAAGATGAGAGACAGTATTCACAGAGCCTGTCAGTTTTCTAGTAATACTCTAACTTTCTAGTTGTTCTCCTGTCTTACATAGTTACTATGCAAACATAAGCTTTAATATTTGTGGTATCTGGTCCTTACAAGGCTGCTCTTAGACAAAATACTGTCTTGTCCTGTAGTATTCTATAATCTAGAACATTGATATTTATAGAAGAAATTTCCTAGCAGTTAGGTAAAATGAAGAGAGGATCTGGTCACTGCATTCCATATATACCGTTTTAATTACACTCATCATTTGAGAAACTATTAAACATTTATTAGGCAACTTTACCTGGCATCTTGTTTATATTAGATATTTAAATAGAAGTGCAAGTAACTTTCTAAACATAAATTCTTCAAGTACAAGCATGCATCAAACGATTCTTCTTCTGTTTGAGAAGATACTAAATTTTTCATGAACTCTAAAATTTCTGTGATCATAAAAAGCAATATATCAACTACATTATGATACAGTATTGGCTCTTCCTTGTTTATTTCACAAGCGGCATCTGACATATACTTGTGTTAATAGCATTTCTGTCTGTTCTACAGCACACATTATAATATCTGTTTTATTTTCATTTGGTTTTATCTCCAAATTTTACACATCATCTAGCATTTTTATGTGGATCAAGATCTCCCTAAGGATAGAAACTCCTGGGATTGTTCTACAGTACATATGTCGATTGGTATGTTTTTAAAGTGCTTTATTCCACCAAGTCATAAAAGGACTTTATTTTTATCTTTCTTGTTAGTCAAAATTTAATTTATCCTTATTCAACAAAATGTATGTACAGAGAAACTAATCTTAAATATTATTTAATTCTGCTATATACTTTCTCTCAATCAAGAATAGCATTCTTATATTCTATATTAACTTTTTCAAGAATTATATAATTTATGTATAAATAATCTGTGAAGTACCAACCTCCTTTACAAAAGTTAAAAATAAAGCATAGTTCTTGACCTCTGAGCTCATGTATTATAAAATGACATTTGTCAAAAGTTTGATGCATAAGCAGTTACCACGATGAATAAAAACTTTAAAAAGAAATGATAACATTCTTTAATTCTATAAAAAGAAAAATAATTTTATACTACTTTATATTCATGAATTTAATTTCATGGTTAACAAAAAGTTCAAAACTGTCAATGAAGAAATATCTTCAACCTAATTAATGTCAACTTTTGGAAATGTGCAAGTGAGGCTGTGAAAACTGATATTTCCAATTTAAAATAACAAAACTTTAAGCCCTTGAAGACACAGTTCTATTACCTATATTCTTTATGAAATGTTCCCCCTTCAAACATGTGGATCCATTTTCAGGGTTGCTCCACTGTTGCATAAATAGGTGTGTGCATTATTGCATCATTTCACACTCTTTGTAGACTCAGTCTGTCACTATTCTCTGTACTGTGAAATGTAATAAATTATTGAAGGTTGTTTGGGTCTGGTGATGACTTATGTAATGTAGTCTCAGATAAGATTATGCTTTTGACCTTAGGGTCACACATCCATATGGATATTCAGTTCGAAACAATTTTTATTTCAAATGCTTCCTTAGAATGCAATAGAATTCCATGTATATGACCAGTGTCTCAGCCTAAAAAATAATGTAATTTATAGAAGCATAAAAATGTATTTAATCATGTTGTTCAAATGCTCCTTCAAGTCCGCTAGAAATATCTCCATGCACTTTTCTTAACCATTATGGTATCAAAATCCCTACATTCTGTTGACTTTTCTACTTGGACCATATTTATGTTTCATATTTTAAAGAACCTGTGTTCTGCTGTGTCTAGAATATAGGGATAACTGATTGTCTTTTGCAATTCAAATTCACTACATTCAAAACTCATACATTTGGCAAAAATTGTGTTAGCTTTAATGCTTAGTAAAGCAACATACTATGAATATGTCTTCTGACTGGACAGAACAGTAAGAGAAGGAAGAGGCATGGAAAAATAAGTACTTGTTATTGTTAGCAAACAGAAATTATTTAGCAATCAGGATAGCCTTTGATTTATATACATGTATTAAAGACAAATGCTACTGCCTCTGCATAGAAAGACTTTATACTTGTATGTCACTGATAACCACATGATTCTCCTATATAAAGTAGTAGTCTATAAATATAAATACAGAGTATGGGCAAACTTGCTAGCCTTGAAAGTTAAACAGTTTCTGTATAGTCTTCATGTAATTCATAGACAACTTTAATTATGTAATTACAATTCTTTAAATTGTTTTACAGAGACAGCACATCATACATTATGTAAGTGCTTCCGCATGATTTCTTTGGTTATAAGACTCTGAATCCACATATCCTCAGATATTTAGAATGTTCTGAGGAATAAATAGTTGCAGATAAATTCAAAATCACCACATATGCACCCTAGTTTCTTGTTACTAAAGGAAGCATGCTGGAATCTGAGATCAGCAAGCACATTGAATTTTAAGATTATAAAATATTATTGCCAAGAATTTAACTTTTGTGTAAGAAAGACAAAATGACAAGATAACCTGAAATTATTTCCTTTTGGTCAGTTTTGTTAATGTTCTAAATATTTTATTATTAAGAAGTCAACCTTCTTGTTTTATATTTGTATTTAGGTTGAAATGCTACTAATCAATTTTACTCTATATAGAGAATTTGTAGACTCTTTAAATACAGTTTGATCAAGTTGATAATTTGACAATCAATTAATTTGATATAATCCATTAAATAAATTCACATTAGAATACTGACACTGCTTTAGAAAACTTCCCATGCCTTTTATTTTTTTATTTTTTAGTACTCTACAAGCAATCTAACCTGCTTTATCTTCGGGTTAGTTTATGTATTTTTTAAAATTCCTTCCTAGATGAAATAACATAGCTTAAATTGCTGTTTGGATTTCCTTTTTCTTTATCTACTTTTCTCTATTTTGTAGAACTGATCAAGAATAAAGTATATATCCATGCTTTAATGGAGATATACATAATCATCCATGGAATTAAATGTGGCAGTGCTTTGATCCTCATTTATTATTTTATTATTGAGATTGTAATTAGAAAAATTCTCCTTTATAGTTCCTCCATTTGAACCTTAATTGTTATTGCATGCAGATACATATATGCATCTACATATCTACTCCTAAATATTTCGCTACTTCTCTGTATGTTTTCAGGCCTGATCATTTGGTCTTGGACAACCAATTTGTGATCTTCCCTGTGAAAGACTTACATCTGCTCTCAGTATTCCATAGTTGATTGTAATTCTCTTTGTAGGGTTATGGCTTTTTGGGCTTTTCCTCATACATTTTGGCATATCTGCTTGTTTCACCCTTCTTCAGCCCGTATTTATGCAATTGTGTTAGTGAGTTTTTAACTGACTTCTTTTTAGTGTATTACTAACTGGTACACACAAGGAATAACAGGTAGCTAAGGATGCTGAAAGTGCAAGAAATAGTTTTCCCTATGAAAGAAACCCCTAGTTGGTTAACACTGCTTGTATGTATATTACGTCAGGGCTGAAGAACAGTTCAGCCCTGACGTAATATACATACAAGCAGTATTATATGGACTGAGGAAGGTGCTATTTATAGATTTAGAAATACGGTTATATTTGGGGTATGTCTTTCTCTCTTTCTCTCTCTTCTCTCTCTCTCTGTAAAACAACAATTAAAGAAAAAGTAAGCATGGATTTTTAAGAGGACAAAGAATACATAGGAGGACTGGAGGGAAAAAAGAGGTAAAATGATGCAATTACATATTAATTTCAAAATAAAAACTAAAATTGCATAACAAAAAAGACATAGAAATGGGTTACTATGTGATATTTCATGACATGTGTATTGTGTGCTGCTTAAATCAGGCTTAACATTTCTTTCTTCCCAAATATTTTTCATTTGTTTGTAAGGAAAAGGTTTTAAAATTTTCTGTTTTTTTGGAAATGCACAGTGCATTATTATCATCTGTTGTCACTGGGCTTTATGGCAGGACCTGGGTACCTCTTGTGCTCACTCACAGGTAAGTGTGTTCTTATAGCTGGTCCTCTTCCTCTTTCACCTCCATCATTTGCTGCTTTTGACAACCGCTGTTCTCCTTCCAACTTCGGTAAGGTTCCCTGTGGAGAGCCTCCATGTGAGCCACATCCTGCCTTAGTCTTGTTTTTCTGTTTCTCTTGATCCAGTAATCTGCACGTCAACCTATGTTGTCAGAAGTGATGATTTTTTTAATATGTTAAATAATAACCTACAGTTTATGTAAGTCAGAGTCATGCAAATTATTCAGAATTGGATAAATACTTAGGTTTTGTAAAGTATTTTGCCTTTGAATTTTCCTAATGTCATAGGTGTACATATGTCTTTCTTCATATGTTTCTTCTGTTCTCTTTTCCAATATATCCATTTATGGAATGCTGGGTGAAATTTTTGTCATTTTTTTTGTAACCTCTATACTGATTTCCATAATCAGTATGCTAATCGACATCCTATCAAACCTGCAGGAGGAATATCTTCTCTCTACATCCTTGTCAACAGTGGTCATATTTAATCACTTTATTTTCTGGGATGAGGTGATGTCTCAGTATGTTTGTGAAGAGTATTTTCTTCATGATTAGTAAACTGACTAGTTTTCAAATAACAGTTAGCCAGTTTTTATGTTCTGGTATTCAGGCCCATTTTCCACTTGAGAAACTGGTACTTTTTGCTATTCTACTATTAGAATTCTTCGTGTATGCTTGCGATTAGCCCTTTGTATACTTTACAACCATACTCTCATTCTGGAGTGTCTGTTATCTAATGTTTTCTTGGCTAAGCAGAAGCATTCAGCTCCTTTCAAGTAGTTTTTCATTTATTGCCTGTACTTGTAAGTTTCTTGTAAACATCATTTCCACTCCAATGTTCTGAATCAGTCTCTCATGCAATATTTTATTTTGTAATTTCATAGCTTAGGTTGCTATATTTAATTCTCTAACCCATATTATATTAAATAATAAAAATATTAGTCACTTCATATGGATAATTCAATATTTATTGAAAAGACTGTTCTCATATATAAATTAAGATATTATCCATGCCAAAATGTTTATTTAATTTGATGTCAAAATCTTTATTTAGTGTGGTTGCAGTTTGTCCTGAATACTTCTGCTATCATTTACTTTTTTCTTTGTTTTGATAAAATGCCTGAGAGTGGTTTGCTTTGACTCCCAGTTTTTCAGTGCATTTCATCATGCCTGGGAAGAATGGCATCAGGAGCAGATGGTCATATCACAGTGTAATCAAGAAGCAAAGAAGAATGAATGTTGGTCACTGTTTCTTTCTTATTCAGTAATAGAAGGAGCTTTAATATTCATTTACATCTATCTGGAAACATCTTCACAGATTACTCATCTTCACAAATGCGCATAAAGTTCATCTTATAAGTGATTCTAATTCTAGTCAAGTTGATAACGAAGATTAAGAATCGCCTATGAGGTGAAAAGTCACACATTATCACAGCCCAGGCTGCATTTCATATTGGGAATGCTTGTCTTGGGCATCTGAGTAGTGAAGCACAGACTGCAGAAGGCGCTTGAGTTAGTCATCTTCCTATCGCTAGAGCAAACATACAAGAGGAGTCATCATAGTAAGGCAGGATTGTTTTGATTCACAATTTTTCTGAAAAAAAAAAGGCCACAGTGAATGAATGAGCCAAATACCTTAATTTAAAATTGGTGAGATAAAGAGAGAGAAGGAGAGAGAGAGAGAGAGAGAGAGAGAGAGAGAGAGACTGCTCACCTCATGGTTAGAAATGAAGGAATTTACAAGATGGTTAGAAATGAAGGAATTTACAAGAACTCAATCTTAAAGTTGAAATACTCCCACTAGGTCCTTCGTTCTAACAGACTAATACAAACTAGCTTCGTAGACCTGTAAATTGGATACTAACACAGGCCCTGGGGTAGGCTTTATTATCCCAGATATAACAGGGCTTATCAGTTTACCTCTCTCTCTGGTTACCTTCTACATGCTTGGGAAAGATCAGTTATGTTTCCCTAAAGTCAAACAGGAAAAAAGAGAATAAATAAATATGAAGTTACCTTAAAAACTATTTGTTAAATATGTATGTTGCATTTGATTGTTTCAAAGAATGTGACATGAAATTTCATATTCTTGTGCAACAATTTTATTTAGTGACCTCAGATAGTTTTTCAAATGTGTGGTAAATATTTTATTTGGCAGTGCACTGAAATTTAAATTGATTTTTAAAATTTTTTTATTAATTACAGTTTATTCACTTTGTATCCCAGATGTAGCCCCCTCTCTCCTTTATCTCCTCCCAAGCCCCTCCCCAAGTCCACTGATAGGGGAGGTCCTCCTCCCCTTCCCTCGGACCCTAGTCTATCAGGTTTCATCAGGACTGGCTGCATCGTCTTTCTCTGTGGCCTGGTAAGGTTGCTCCCCTTCAGGAGGAGATGACAAAAGAGCCTCAAAGAAAAGCCTATGTCTGAACTTTCACAGAAAAATAGTTTATGCTGTTATTTTGAAGAGACGTCTTAATCTCTTACTAGTAGAAAAATCTCTACAATGGCCATACAGTATATTATGATAAACATTCTTCATTCTAAATATTACTGGCTTCTTGAACCATATATATGACCATATTCTACCTAAAATTCTGAGGGGAGACACAGTAACTGATTGAATCTGATCTGAAATACAGCCAAATGCACTATGGCTTTCAAAAAGCTGTACTTTGCAATTTGAGGCCAAGACAATGAGATCCCTGATTTACCCTCTGTAGCGTAAAGTCACAGATTCATCTCTTAACCATCCTCAAGTAAAAGTCAGGCTGACATCCATAAATTGTAGTACTTGTTTAAGAGACCACCTTCCCCCTCCCTACCCGCCACAAGAAATAGTCTCATGAAATAGCAGCCTTTTCAGTTTTTCTTTGCTTTACATCACCATGAGAAATAATGTGACAAGCTGAACTATACTAGATACTAAAATAATTTTATGCTGTTCACCTAAAAATAGAACTGTCTACTCATAATGGATGAATGAACTCTAATTATTTCATATAACACAGTACAACTCAACAACATGTAAATGCAGCACTCTGCCTCTCTCAGAATATTAAGGAGCATAAAGGTTTCAAAAGCTTCAATAAAATAAAATTGAGGAATGCAGAATTCAGTAACTGTCTTCTTTGAAGATAGGCATATTAGCCAATCTACAAAATAAGTATTTAGGAGTTATAAATGCCAGCTATAAGATGTTACCTACATTTAAGTCTGGAAAGAAGGATTTGATGCCCAGCTATGACACGAATCAATGCTCATCAAACAAACAAACCACAGAAAAAGCAAATAATGATTTTTACTTTTTAAATTTAATGACAACCATATTTTCATCCTTTGACTAGCAAAAGCATTATTTGAAACATCTATTCAGAACATATATCCATCCAAAGTATTGTTTTTAAACAATGAGTACACTGTAGCAGAAACAGTGTTTTTGTCAAATAATGTTTGCTCAATGGACATAAACATAATTGTATTTTCTCTTTAAAATTGCAATACACTAAATTGTCCTCGATATTTTCTATCTCTCACAGTAGTATTTATTTTGAAAAGCATATACATATTCAAATAAACCTTTCCAATTCCATAATGATGATTTTTACTTAGAATACAATTTTCTATAAATTATATGTTACATAAGCATATTATACTATCTGAATACACTTTATCTCAGGGTTTAGGAAACAGTTGCGCAGTTAAGATATGTATAGTATTTTTCTACTTGGCTAAAGGCTATCAGTATTGATAGCGTCATAATTTTTATATTTTTGTGAAACTGTTCTTGTCAGCCTATTTCAGGTTATATTTTAAGTCTGAGAATTCAGCAGCTTTTGTTGACTTTTCAAGCCAATCTCATCTCTGCTGGAGTTTGTCGGTCATTCTAAAAGGAAATAGAAACCTCTTGCTAGGAAAACTGACTTCTTTCTTTTACTGCAATAATCATTATTCTCTCTCTCTCTTACACACACACACACACACACACACACACTTTCTCTTTCTTTCTATCTATCTATCTCTGTCTCTCTCTCTCTCAATCTCTGTCTCTGTCTCTCTCTGTGTGTCACTCTATCCGTCTGTCTCAGTCTGTCCATCTGTCTGTCTTTGTGTGTGTGTGTGTTTGTGTGTGTGTGTGTGTGCAGGCCTGAATGCATGAATGTGTGTAGATATGTACATGTGTGTGTGTGTGCATGCATGTGTGTGTAACATAATTTTAAGGTGAAAGCTGCAAAGGTATCTCCTGTTAAATCATATAAAATACTACCAGCAGGTGGTCTTGTACATGTTTATTTAAAACAAATATATGTTTATTGTCATAGCACATCTGAAAGTTTTTCAATTTAAAATTTTTTATATTAATTACAGTTTATTCACTTTGTATCCCAGCTGCAGACCCCTCTCTCATTCCCTCCCAACCCCACCCTCTCTCCCTTGCTTCCTCCCATGCCCTTCTTCAAGTCCACTGATATGGAAGGTCCTCCTCCCCTTTCATCTGACCCTAGCTTATCAGGTCTCATCAGGAATGGCTGCATTGTCCTTCTATGTGGCCTGGCAAGGCTGTTCCCCCATCAGCGAGGTAATCAAAGAGCCCACCACTGAGTTCATGGCAGAGACAGTTCCTGTTTCCCTCACCATTTGGACACTGAGCTGCCTTGGGCTACATCTGAGCAGGGGTTCTAAGTTATATCCATAAATGATCCTTGGTTGGAGAAACAGTCTCATATAAGTCCCCTGTGCCCAGATATATTTGTTGCTTGTGGAGCTCCTGTCCTCTCCAGGTCTTACTAACTCCCCCTTCTTTCATATGATTCCCTGCACTCTGCTGAAGGTTTGGTTATGAGTCTCAGCATCTGTTTTGATACACTGCTAGGTAGAGTCTTTCAGAGGCCCTCTGTGGTAGGCTCCTGTCCTGTTACTTGCTTTCTCCAACATCCAATATCCATCCCATTTGTCTTTCTAAGTGAGGATTGATCACCTTACCCCAGGTCCTCTTTCTTGTTTATCTTCTTTAGGTGTACAAATTTTAGTATGTTTATCCTATCTTATAGGTCTAGTACCCACTTATAAGTGGGTATTTACCACGTGTGTCTTTCTCCTTCCGGGATACCTCACTCAGAATGATATTTTCTAGATCCCACCATTTGCCTGCAAATTTCATGGTTTCCTTGTTTTTAATTGCTGAGTAGTATTCCATTGTCTAAATGTACCACAATTTCTGTATCCATTCTTCAACTGAGGGACATCTGGGTTGTTTCCAGGTTCTGGCTATTATGAATAAAGCTTCTATAAACACTGTTGAGCAAATGTCCTTGTGTACTTGAGCATCTTTTGGATATATGCCTAGGAGTGGCATAGCTGGATCTTTTGTTTCTTTTATTTTTTAATTTTTAATATTAGTTACAGTTTATTAACTTTGTATCCCAGCTGTAGCCTGCTCCCTCATTCCCTCCCAATCCCACCCTCCCTCCCTTATCTCTTCCCTGCTTCTTTCCAAGTCCGCTGATAGCTGGATCTTGAGGAAGCGCTCTTCCTAATTGTGTGAGAAAAAGCCAGATTGATTTCCAAAGTGGTTGTACAAGTTTACATTCCCATTTAGGTTAAATGATTTCATTTTCCAATCACTCTGTTACCTAGATAGCCCTACATAATAAACATATTAACATTTGATAAAAGATACATATGCATTAACCGTTTCTAAGCTACTTTTACTTGATAGAATGGACAAAATTACTGTTTAGGTATTGGAAAATGTTTGCAAGTTTGAGACAGAAGAACTTTCCCTTTATCTAAAAGAAAAGTGAAATTACAAAACAAGTGTCTCGTAGATATAATTGATAAGAATCTACATAATGATAAACATATAATTTGTTTTCTAAGTAAAATCTTTAATTTGTGTGCTTATACATGGATACACACATAAGTGACTATTAGAATCTTAAAAAAACCTATAAATGTATACAGAATTAACATTACAGAAACTAAACAGATATTATTTAGGAATATTAATGTATATACATATTTGTACAAATACATATATATAACAACAATTAATTTTTAAAAAGAGGACATGGATTTGAGAGAGCATGAGGAGTATACCAAAGGGTTTCAGAAGAATGAAAGGTAAAAGGAAAAGATATAATTATATTATAATCTCAAATTATAAAAGAATAAAAAATCCTTGTAATCAAGGAGCAGGCAATGAAGTTCATGTCAGAGACTGTCTCTTCCCCGTTTTCTAGGCAACCCACATGGACACTGAGTGTCTATGGGCTACATCTGGGCAGAAGGGCTAGGTCCTCTCTATGCATGGTCTTTTCGCTGATGCATCAGTCTCTGCAGTCACCCCTGGGCCCAGCTTTTTTAGCTTTATTGGTCTCCTTGTGTGGCTCCCAATCCTTCTGGGTCCTTTTATATTGCCCTTCTTCCATAAGACTTCCTGTGCTCTGTCCATAGTTTGTCTGAGAGTATCTGCACCTGCGTTGACCCTCTGCTTGGAGTGTTTTAGAGGACATCTGTGGAAGTGTCTCTTCTACCACTTCCAATGTCTATTCTGTTTTCCCTTCTGAATGAGAATTAAGCATATTCCCTAAGGTCCTCCTTGTTGTTTAGCTTCTTTGGGTCTTATATTTCTGTATATTTATCCTATATTATATGGTTAATATCCACTAGTAAGTGATTATAGACCATGAGTGTCTTTCTGTTTCTGGGTTATCTCACTCAGCATGATCTTTTTTAGTTCCATCCATTTGTCTGCAAATTTCATGATTTCCTTGTTCTTAATACCTGAGTAGTACTCCATTGTGTAAATGTACCACAATTTCTGTATCCATTCTTTGGTTTAGGGACATCTAGGTTGTTTCCAGATTCTGGCTATTATGAATAAAGCTGCTCTAAACATAGTTGAGAAAATGTCCTTGTTGCATGTTTGAGCATCTTTCAAGTATCTCCCTGGTAGGGAGACCTAGCTAACCCACAGAGGAAGAGGATCCAGGCAGTCCTTATAGGACCTGATAGGCTAGGATCAGACAGTAGGGAAAATGACTTCCCCTATCAGTAGACTATGGAAGAGGAATAGTGGAAGAAGAGGGAGGGTGGGACTGGGAGGAAATGAAAGAAGGGGTTACAACCGAAATACAAAGCAAATAAATTGTAAATAATAATAATTTTTAAATGGAAAAAAGACATTTCATAGCACAAACAAAACAAAACAAAAACAAAAACAAACAAACAAACAAAAACCCTAACTAACCTCTCAGCAATACTACATTCCAGAAATTCTTTTCTGTCATGCTTATGGGGATGGAACCCAAGGCTTTACACAAGCTTGGCATACACTCTTATCACTGAGGTAGACCCCAAACTATGTTCTGGAGTTTCTTGATTCTCTTCTTCCTAAGAGTTTTGAATCTGTTCTTTCAATGTCTTGGCATTTTTGCAATAACAACATACAATTTTCTTTTTTTCTTTTGTTTCCCTGGCTAGAATAATTGCCTTTAGTAAAAGCCTCAGCTAATGCTGATGGCCCATCTATCTGTATGTCTGTCTCTCTGCTTGTGTAGAACTGCCTGTGCCATAGTGCACATTTGGAGATCAGAGGACAACTTGCAGGAGTTAGTTCTTTCCTTCTACCACATGGGTTCTGGGTATTGAACTCAATGAACTGGTGAATCCTTGGCCTTTACAAGTGACATTTCTGTAATCTCATATTTTGTGCAAGAAAGGAAGATAAATTTGATAAAATGTGATAAATGCTAAACAGATTCGTATGAGACCTTAAAACAGTCAATAAAATGCCATAATTCCCAGCCCTACAGAAAAAAATATCTTGTAAATAAATAAAATTCAAGGTAACATTATTCAAAGGGAGTCACATTTGTTAATTCTTTCAGGCTGATAATACCTCTGGTAATGTATATTAATTTTCTTTCCTGTTTTAATGTGTGTGCGTGTTGGCACACACTTACTGGATGCTCACAAGTAGGTCAGAAAAGAAGTCTTAAGAGTAGGTTATCTTATACCACCTAATAGAATTAGGGAATGGAATGCAGACTCTCAGCCTGAAAGAAAATATTCAGTAATAGGTAGATTTAATATATTGAATTAATGCAAATGAATAAAATGTTCTCTAAGATCTCCAATCATCTTTACTTAAGATTTGGTGTACTGTGCTAATTTGTAATTTTTTCCATTTGTAGCCATGTCACCTTTTATTAATGTTTACTCTTCAGATTGTGGCTCGATGATTTTCATAAATTTTAGAGTACCTTCACTTCTAAGTGTTTTGCTTGAAATTATGGAATTCATTTTCTAGATTAGATGTGGGTAAAAAATATTGGGACTCTCTGGGTACCTTCTATACATTATTGGCTTGAAAATACAGAGTAGTTATATATCACAGAGAGGAAAGTATTCCCCCAAAAGGAAAGATAGTCTATACCTTTAGCTACAATGAGATGGGGTAGCTTCTGTAGAACTTATGATTCATCTAAGTGAATACTTAACTAATCAGAGAATTTGATCTTGGGTGACCTTAGAAAAAGTCTTCAAGTTTTAGTAACAACATTTATTTAATACACAAGCTTTTGTGATGGTAATTTTCCCATGTGTAATATGGTCTATTAATTCATTACATTTTATTGAAAGACTGGGTCATAGATGGATAATTTCATCCTGAAACTTGCTGGAGGTTACAGAAAAGTACCACATGAACATACCCTAGCCTTTGATCCATAACAGTGGGGCTAAATTAGTTTAGAAAAAAAATTATACACCCTGAAACACTGAGATGCAAATGAGTCTAGATATATAGTCTAATGTCTACATGGCTAGAGGCATTACATTAGAACTGTACATTAAATTTTAAATTATTTGCATAACCTTCTTAACAAACATAAAACATAAAACAAAACCCCATCTTTTAAACTTAAACAAAAATATTCACCAATATGCATTGGGTTCCTTGAAACAATTTTGCTTTCAGTCACATATGACTTGATGTACAAAGATTATAAAGTAAATAAGCTCCAAACATTGGGCATGCAATAACAACAATAATAATAATGTTATTTCTTCTTCTGATAATGTACAACTGTATTCTTTATGTGCATCTATTCTTTAAAACTGATACTGATGTTGATATCGTCAATCTCTCTCTCTCTCTCTCTCTCTCTCTCTCTCTCTCTCTCTCTGTGTGTGTGTGTGTGTGTGTGTGTGTGTGTGTGTGTGTAATTTGCAACTTGCAGCATGAAACTACACTGTGAAATCTCAGGGTAAAAGAACAATAATTGGGAAACCTCCTGCTTTACAGAGACCATACCAGTCCCAACTCTTCAGGCCCACAACTTCAGAGAAAAACCCCTGCTAAGCCGGAGACCACACTGGTACTGAGAACTTCAGATCATCACTCCCGACCCCCAGGAGGATGCCAATCCTCTGCAGAGCCCACTCAGCCTTTCCCAACTGACTCCTCCCTCCTGGTCACTACACTCTGACCTACAACTTCCACAGAAGCCCACAAGCCTCTTGCTTTACCAGAGGCCACACTGGAACCCAGAACCGCAGGTAAACCTCTGCTGGCAAACTGCCAACACTTCTTCAGAGACTTTCCAGCTTTCCCCACAACATCTCCCTCTCTTGTCACCATACCGAGAGTCCATGACTCCACCAGAAGCCACTTGCTGTATTAGAGACCATACCAATTAGCTGAACCTCAGAGTTCACATAGGTTGCCAGAACCCCAGCAGAGACACCTTATTGGACCAGAGTCCAATACCCAAAAGACACTCTTTCCTACCACTGGGATACCTGCTCACCTATGTTCATAGCACCACTACTCACAATAAAGAACCAGAAGCAGAGAACAATGTATTTGTACCTCACCTGAAGGAATTATAAAGAAAGTACTGTAAGTTTACACATTAGAGAATCACTTAGCAGTTAAAAAATTGACATGGCATTTGCAAAAATAAAAATAGATAGAACTAGAAAAGCATCATCTTGAATGAGGTAACACAGATCCAAAAGGACAAATATAATATGTACTTACATATAAGTGGACATTATCTGTTAAGTAAAGGACAATCATGCTACAATCCACAGACCCAAAGAGGATGAATCTGGTGGTTTGAATAGATACGACTCACATAGACTCATGTGTATGAATGCTTGGCCCATAAGGAGTGTCATTATTTTTCTTTTAATTTATTTATTTTTATCTCAATCACAGGATGGGTACTTTGAATCCCAGGCGTAGCCCCCTCCCCCATTCCCTCCTACCCTCTCACTCCCTCATCTCCTTCTTCCCCGCCCCCTCCAAGTCCCCCAACAGGGGAGGACCTCCGT
>CM053763.1:47678888-47716748 GCA_028658305.1 Pachyuromys duprasi | reverse complement strand
CCCGCAGCACACCCGTGGGTCGAAGCAGAACCCGGGTGCAGTGTGTGCTCGTAGGGCGCAGTTCAGTGAAAATGGCACCTGGTTCCTCCTGAGACTGCCCGGGAGACAGTCTGTAATGGCAGGTGCGGGCGCCCAGCGCAGCCGCTTGTCCAGATCAGAGCTGTGCGCCTCTGGTCACAGGGAAATTTCTCCAGGTAATAACTGGGTGTCCCTAGGGTTTTCCCACTTGATTTTCTCACCGTAGGAGTTCCGCTCACCTGGCACTCACAATGCTGGCGTTTTAGGTCACAGAGTTCAGTCTCCTGGTCGCTGCGTTGTTTCTGCTCTCCTACTCCTCAGACACAGTGTTCTCTCGTGGCAGCCATCTTGGATCCCCGGATACACATCAAGGAGTGTCATTATTAAGAGGTGTGTCCTTTGGAGTAGGTGTGGCCTTGTTGGAAGGATTATGTCACTGTGAGGTGGGCTTTGAGGTCTCCTATGTTCAAGGTATACCCAGTGTGGTACACAGTCTCCTTTTTCTCCCACCAGATCAAGATATGGAATTCTCAGATCCTTTCCCAGTGCCATGACAGCCTGCATGCCACCATGTTTTCCACAATGATGATAAGGGACTTGGCCTAAACATCTGAAAATGGTAAGCTAGTCCCAATTAAATGTTTTTCTATTATATGTTATATTATATGTTCAATTAAATGTTTTTCTATTATAAGTGTTTTTGTGGTCATGGTGTTTGGTTTTTTTTTTTTTTTTTCATAGCAAAAAAAAAAAAAAAAAACCCAGTTAAGACACTAACAAGAATGGCTCAAGGGGGTGGGGTGGGGAGGATGCATGGATCTCCCCAGGAAGGGGAAGTTGTAATAGATTTTGTGCATGGACTGGAAGCAGGTGAGAGTGGGAACAGGGAGTCAGAGTGAGCGAATACTGGTAAGATGACTGGAATGTGGGGGATGTGGTAAGGCACTCAATGTAGAAACCTAGTGCAGTGGAAACTTCTGGAATCTATTAAACTCACCTTAGCAAAGTCTCTTAGTGTAGAATATGGGACATCAACTGCCCATCTTCTGTTACCAGGCAAGTTTCCTAGCCATGGGACTCAGACATCAACCCAGTCACAAAACCTGCCTGAATGGCATGCTGGGACAATGGTGTCACAGAACTTGTGGAAGTGGCTAATCCACGAATCGTCCAACTTAAGAATCCATGACGGAACCCATTCATGACACTACCTAGATGGCCAGGAACCAGTCGCCATGATAAAAGAGGTACACGATAAAAGAAAACCAGATTGGAAAAAAAAAAAGTCAATGAAATGTTACTCAGATTAGTGCCTAGTCAGCTGGGGTGCTGGAAAGGATCCCACAAAAGATGGGGAGAAAGGATTGTAGGAACCAGAGGGGTCAAGGACACCATTAGAACATGACCCACATAAACAACTAAGAAGGGTTCATAGAGGCACACAGAAACTGAGTGACAAACATGGGCCCCATGAACTAGGTCTTCTGCATATCCCTAATGTTGAGCACCTTGGTGTTCTGGTGGGATTGCCAACAAAGAAAATGGTTGGTGTCGCTGACTCATTTGCCTGCGGGAGGGAACTTTCTCCTCCTACTGTCTTGTCATGTCCAGATTTGATATGAAGGTTTGTGCTCAGTTTTATTGGTTCTTGTTAGGCCGTGTACAGCGGGTATACATGGGAGGTGTGCTCTCACTCTTTCTCTCCTTTCTTTCTTCTTTTCTTTTTTCCTTTTTCTTTCTTTTATTAAAGGAGAGCAGGGAAACAGAGGAGGAATTAATCATAGGGAGATGGAAGAGGAAAAGAAACTGGGAGGGGTGGAACAAGGAGGAAACTTCAGTTGGGATGTAATGTATGAGAGAAGAATAAATTTTACAAAAAGAAACCCTATAATTTCATAAAAGTAATAACGGAAAATTCAAGGTAGCGCGAGTCAGGCTTTGCTCAGGGCAGTCTGAGGTTGTTGTTATTGAAGCGCTCTCTGTACCAACATGTTCCCCCACTGTTTCTTTGACAGTATTTTTCATTGTACTATTTGGAAAATAATACTGTATCTTATTATAGAACGTGTGACTATGTATGAAAAATGCTACAGAAGCTCATAATTTGTATAAAATGAGGTGTAAGGCACTTGGTACATAAATTTTTCAATGAGACATGTTTTCATAAAATTATCCTTTACGAATTTAGCATAAAGGCTAGGTGCATTTAAAACAAACAAATACCTTTCTAGATGAATTGATAGTAGTTACTCTGGTAGGAACTTACATATCAGGTGCCTTTCCATTTCCCTAGAGGCTCAGAAGAAATTGATTGTTCCTAGAATAGTTTTTAATTAGTGCTTTTACTTTCAACCTGGAGATAGAGAGGGTTAGAAAAGTCAGGAGCTATCATTTTACTATGTGAGAAGGAAAAGAATGTTTTAAATGGTTTATTTTATATAATATTTGTTCACATTATAGCAACATTGCTATGTTTCCAAAATATTTAAATAAAATTTCAAAGCAGGAAAATCATTTAAAAATATTATGCCTTTTCATTTCCATAATTTATGTGTATAATAAACACTAAGATATCTTTGAGGAGAAATTCAGTCTTATATGAAGAAGAAAGGAAAAAGTTGGATGCTATAAACTCATAAAATGCCCGTAGCAACTTTTCAACTCTACCATTATAATATAAAAGGTAAAAACCAGAACTTAAGCATTTATGGCTTAGTACCAATGAAATTTTATTTGTAAAAGAAGTTATATGCTGAATTTGGACCATCAGTCACATTGTCCTAACCCTTGGGCATATAGCAAACACTTTCTATTTTTTCTTTCCTAAATGTCCTAGTATCTCCCTGAAAATGTTGAAAAAAAGACATATAGATACAAGTTTTTGTAATGTGTATGAATCTGAATATGTGTACATGTATGTGTCTCTGTGTGTTTAATTAACGTGTGAGTACATGCATATAGGTTTCAGTGTGAGAGTATGTACATAGAACTCTCTTCTTTCATATGTTAACGAAGGCTGCATTGGTTTTCCAGTGTTTGAAGAGTACAATATTCTTTAAGTATTAGTTAAATCATGCAAATCTTACTAACCTCTAAATGACAAGAGTTTCTAGATAATCTCTTGTTTTAGCTTATTCATGTTTCAACAGGACAATGATTTATTATATTTAAATAACTTTAACTTTTGGTCCCCTTTTCATCTTATACAAATATGAGAGAAAAATAAGAAAGACTCAGAGATTATGGCCATGTGGGGTGATAATGTCCCTTTGAGATTATTCAAACATGATACCTACAGAAGTTAAGGTCAGTTTTGTGACCAAAATACTTCCTCTCTGACTAATTTTAGCTACTAAATTTAACCTCTAATCAGCTAAACTGCATGCTTGATGTTCAATTCCTGGTGTAGGAGCCAAACTATTGCAGGACTTGTTCTATTCTCACTGTCATTAATTATTGGCTCTTAAAGTATAAAAATAGTACAAGTACACTTCAACCTCTGAATGAAATAGAAGCTTTTTGTGTTTCTTTTGGTTTTGATCATTTTATCTAAAATAGAATCATTAAGTAATGCAGGTGTTTATTTCTGGATTTGATCCAAAGTTCATCTTCAAGGTGGTTGAATGGAGTAGGTTGTAACTGATAGGCTTTTGTGTTTTTATATACACTATTTATTGAAAGGGAATCAGTATTGGCTTAATATTTTTCTCCCCTCTGAAAGTGACTTAATTCTCTTTTCTTTGTATTTGTAGACAGATAATCAATAGCTAATAAAATGCTTCTTTATGATTGTGTGGGGGTTTTTGTTTTGTTTTGTTTTGTTTTTGTACAGGTGAAAAGAGTAGATTAATTTGAGAACAGAGACTGGGCTGATTTCTCAGTAAAGTTCTTTCCATGCAAGCGTGATGATAACAGTTCAAATCCCAGAACACACATGAAGCCAGCCCCAGGGATAATGCACATCTGTAAGCATAGCATTCCAACAGTGAGATGGGAGAATTCTGCGAAGCTTAAGGCCACCTAGACTTGTGCATGCAGTAACAAACACCAAATAGACCCTGTCTCAAACAAGGTAGAAGGTAATGATCAACACAGGAAATAATTCTCACACCCCTACATGGAAAACAAAGCATGTTCGTGCAGCAAACACACACATACACACACACACAAAACACACATGCACAAACACACACATACACATATTCACAATACTAACACAGAAACATATACTCATCCATATAAAAATGAGAAGAGCATACTAAACTAAACTACTGATAAATTTTAAACTCTATCTTGGTGGAGTTTTTTAGGCAAACCAGATTAACATAAAATTTTGAATATCATCAATTAAAAAAAAAAGCAATAAGCTAAACATTCTTAGAAAAATATTTTTCATGTACTATTTAAGCTTTTTTTTTCAACAGAATGCATAATGTTAACACTTGAGATGGAAAAGGTCTTTCTTTCTGCATCTTAGGACAAACAGAGCTTCATCAGTATTGTAGTTCATCTACTCTTTCTCAGCAGAACCTCTAGAGCAGTGGTTCTCAATCTTCCTAAATTGGGACCAGTTAGAACATTTCACCGTGTTGATTACCAACCAAAAAGTTATTTTGTTGCTACTTCATAATTGCAAATTTGCTACTACTACATATCATAATGTAAATATCTAATATGCAGGATATCTGATAAGTGACCCCCAAGAGGTTCGTGACTAATGGATTGAAAATTACTGCTCTAAAGTATTCTAGCCAGGTCATATGAATATATATATATATATATATATATATGATGATCAGTTTATTGAGCTGGGTATGACTCAAACCCAATACTGACCCAAATGTAATGTCCTTGTTAAATTAGTCTCTTTCTTTTATTATTATTATTGCTATTATTATTATTTACATTTTTCTAACTTTGTATCCCAGCTGTATCCCAATCCCGCATTGCCACCCAATTCCACCCTCCCTCACTCATCTACTCCCTATCCCATTCTAAGTACACTGATAAGGGAGGACCTCCTTCCCTTTTTGATGACCCTGGTTTATTAGGTAGCTTCAGGATTGGCTGCAAAGTCCTCCTCTGTGGGCTAGCAGGGCTGCTCATCCCTTGGAGGGTGGAGAGGTCAAAGAGCCCACCATTGAGTTCATGTCAAAAATAGTCCCTGTTCCCCTTACTAGGGTACCCACTTGGATACTGAGCTACCGTGGGCTACATCCAAGCAAAGGCTCTAGGTTATATCCATACATGGTCCTCGGTTGAAGAAACAGTCTCAGAAAAGACCCCTGTGCCAAGATATATTTGGTTCTTGTGGAGCTCCTATCCTCTCCAGGCCATACTAACTCCCACTTATTTCATAGGATTCCCTCCACTCTGTCTAAGGTTTGATTTTGAGTCTCAGTATCTGCTTTGATACACTGCTAGGTAGAGTCTTTCAGAGGCCCTGTGTGATAGGCTTGTGTCCTGTTTTATGTTTTCACCTACATGCAATGCCCATCCCATTTTTCTTTCTAAGTGAGTATTGATCATCTTACCCCGGGGTCCTCTTTCTTTTTTATCTTCTTTAGGTTTATAGATTTCATTGTTTTTCATACCTTATAGGTCTAAATAAGTGAGTATATATAATGTGTGTCTTTCCCCTTCTGCGATACCTCACTCAGAATAATATTTTCTAGATCCCACCATTTGCCTGCAAATTTCACGATTTCCTCTTTTTTAATTGCTGAATAGTATTCCATTGTGTAAAAATACCACAATTTTTGTATTCATTACTTCATTGATGGACATCTGGGTTGTTTCCAGGTTCTGGCTATTAAAAATAAGCTGCTACAAACATGGTCGAGCAAATGTCCTTGTTGTGCACTTGAGCCTGTTTTGGATATATGCCTAAGAGTGGTAGAGTTGGATCTTGAGGAAGTGCTTTTCCTAATTGTCTGAGAAAGAGCCAGACTGATTTACCAAGTGGTTGTACCAGTTTATATTTATACCAGCAATGGAGGGGGTTCCCCTTCCTCCACAACCTCTCCAGCATGAGTTCTCATTTGAATTTTTGATTTTAGCCACTTTGATGGGTGTAAGGTAAAATCTCAGAGTCATTTTGATTTGCATCTCTCTGATGGCTAAGGATGTTGAACATCTCTTTAAGTGTTTCTGTGTCATTCTATATTGCTCTACAAAGAATTCTCTGTTTAGCACCATACCACATTTTTACTTGGATTGCTTGATTTATTGCTTTTTAACTTCTTTAGTTCTTTATATACTCTGGATATCAGCCCTCAGTCAGTTATAGGGTTGGTAAAATCTTTTCCTAGTCTGTAGGCTGTCGTTTTGTTCTGAAAACAGTGTATTTTGATTTACAGAAGCTTTAAAGTTTCATGAGGTCCCATTTATTAATTGTTTCTCTTAGTGCCTGTGCTGTTGGTGTTCTGTTCAGGAAGTTGTCTCCTGTGCCGATGAGTTCTAGGGTCTTCCCCACTTTTTCTTCTAACTTATTTAGAGTATCTGGTTTTATGTTGAGATCTTTGATCCACTTGGACTTTAGTTTTGTGCATGGTGATAAATATGGATCAATGTTCATATTTCTGCATGTAGACATCCAGTTGGACCAGCACCATTTGTTGAAGATGCTGTCTTTTTTGCCATTGAACGGTTTTGTCTTCTTTGTCAAAAATCAAGTATCCATAGGTGTGTGGATTTATTTCTGGGTCTTCTATTCGGTTCCATTGATCCTCCTTTCTGATGCTACACCAATACCATGAAGTTACTATTACAATTGCTCTGTAGCACAGTTTGAGGTCAGGGATGGAGATACCTCCAGATGATCTATTGTTGTACAAAAGCTTTCTGGAAATTCTGAGGGTTTTCCTTCTACATATGAAGCTGAGAATCTTTCTTTTGAGGTCTGTATAGAATTGTGTTGGTATTCGGACAGAAAATGCATTGAATCTGTAGATTGCTTTTGGTAGGACAGCCATTTTCACTAAATTAATCCTACTAATCCATGAGCATCGAAGATCTTTCCATCTTCTGATATCTTCTTCAATTTCTTTCTTCAGAGACTTGAAATTTTTTTGAAACAGGTCTTTCACTTGCTTGGTTAGAGTAATCCCAAGGTACTTTTTGTTATTAGTGGCTATTGAGACGGGTGTTGTTTCTCTAATTTTTGTTCTGGGCCTTTTTTTCTTTGGTATACAGGAGGTCTTCTGATTTTTTTTTTTTTTAGTTAATTTTGTATCCAGCCACTTTGCTGAAGGTGTTTATCAGCTGAAGGAATTCTCTGGTTGAATTTTTGGGGTTGCTCATGTATACTATCATATCATTTGCAAATAGTGAGAATTTGACCTCTTCCTTTCTAATTTGTATCCCCTTGATTTCCTTTAATTGTCTTATTTCTTTAGCTAGGACTTCAAGTACTATGTTGAAGAGATATGGAGAGAGTGGACAGCCTTGCCTTGTTATGTGATTTCAGTAGGATTGATTTAAGTTTCTCTCCATTGAGTTTGATGTTGGCTATAGGCTTGCTGTATATTGCTTTTACTATGTTTATGTATGTGCCTTGTATCTTTGATCTCTCCAAGACTTTAAACATGAATGGGTGTTGGAGTTTGTCAAATGCCTTTTTTAGCAGCTAAGGAAATGATCGTGTGTTTTTTCTCCTTCAGTTTGTTTATGTGGTAGATTGCATTGATGTATTTCCATATGTTGAACCACCCTTGCATGCCTGGGATGAAGTCTACTTGGTCATGGTGGATGATATCTTTTATGTGTTGTTGGATTTGGTTTACCAGTATTTTATTGAGTATTTTTGCATCAATGTTCATAAGAGAGATAGGTCTGAAGTTCTCTTTTTTTGTTGGATCTTTGTGTGGTTTAGGTATCAAGGTGACTGTGGCTTCATAAAATGAGTTTGGTAATGTTTCCTCTGTTTCTCTTTTGTGGAATTCTTTCAAGAGAATTGGAGTTAGCACTTCTTTGAAGGTCTGGTAAAATGCTGCACTGAACCTATGTTGCCCAGGGCTTTTTTTGGAAGGGAGATTTTTGATGACTGCTTCCATTTCCTTGGGGGATATTGGACTATTCAATCTTTCTACTTGATCTTGACTTAATTTTGGTAGATGTGAAGATATCAAGAAAATTATCTTTTTCTTTTACATTTTCAAATGTTATGGCATATAAGCTTTTGTAGTAAGACCTAATGATTGTTTGGATTTCCTCAGTGTCTGTAGTTATGTCCCCTTTTTCATTTCTGATTTTGCTGATTTGGACAGTTTCTCTCTGCTTTTTTGTTAGTTTGGCTAGGGGCTTGTCTATCTTGTTGATTTTCTCGAAGAACCAGCTCTTGTTTTCATTGATTTTTGAATAGTTTTATTTGTTTGTAATTGATTGATTTCAGCACTGAGTTTGATTATTTCCAGCCATTGGCTCCTTTTGGGTGTATCTGCTTCTTTTTTTCTAGGGCTTTCAGTTGGGACATTAAGTTGCTTTTATAAGATGTCACAAATTTCTTCTTGAAAGTACTAAGTGCAATGAATTTTCCTCTGAGCACTGCTTTCATTGTGTCCCATAAAATAGGGTATGTTGTACCTTTATTTTCATTGAATTCTAGGAAGTCTTTAATATCTTTTTTTATTTCTTCCTTGAGCCAGCTGTCATTGAGCAGCAAGTTGTTCAGTTTCCATATGCATGTAGGCTTTTTGCTAATTCCATTGTTGTTGAGATCCAGCATTGTCCATGGTGGTCAGATAGAATACAGAGATAATTTCAATCTTCTTGTATCTGTTGAAGCTTGCTTTGTGACCAACTATATGGTCTATTTTAGAGAAGGTATCATGAGGTACTGAAAAGAAGGTATACTCTTTTGAGTTTGGGTGAAAGATTCTGTAAATATGTATTAGGTCCATTTGAGTTAGGGCCTCTGAAAATGTCTTTATTTCCCTATTTGACTTCTATCTAGATGATCTGTCCCTTCGTGAAAGTGGGGTGTTGAAGTCTCCCACTATTAACGTATTGGAATTGATGTGTGATTTAAGTTTTAATAGTGTTCCATTTATGAAGGTAGGCGCTCTTGTATTTGGGGCATAGATGTTCAGAATTGTGATGTCCTCTTGGTGAATTTTTTCCTTTGATGAGAATGTAGTGCCTCTATCTTTTTTGATTAATTTTGGTTGAAAATTTGTTTTATTAGCTATTAGGATAGCTACCCCAGCTTGTTTTCTGGGTCCATTTGCTTGAAAAACATTTTTCCAGCCCTTTACTCTGAGGTAGTATTTATCTTTGTTGCAGAGGTGCATTTCTTAGATACAGCAGCATGTTGGATCCTGTTTCTGCACCCATTCTGTTAGTCTGTTTTTTTGTTTTTTTTTTTTTGTTGTTGTTGTTTTTTGTTTTTTTTTTATTGGAGAGTTGAGTCCATTGATGTTGATAAATAATAGTGACCAATGAATGTTAGTTCTTTTTTTTGTGGAGTTGATGGTCTTACTATGATTCATTGCTTGTTTTATTTTTTTGGTGGGATATTATTTGTATGCTGTTTTTCTTGGGTATTAGTTGTTTTTGTTGGATTGGATTTTTCTTTCTAGTATGTTCTGTAGGGCTGGTTTTTTCCATGTAGATATTGCACAAATTTGGTTTTGTTTTGGAATATTTTTTTTATCTATGTTGATTGAAAGCTTTGCAGGGTATAGTAGTCTGGGTTGCCATCTGTGGTCTCTTAAAGCCTGCATGACACCTGCCCCGGCCCTTCTAGCTTTCATAGTTTCTGATGAGAAGTCCGGTGTGATTATGATAGATCTACCTATATATGTTACTTGGCCTTTATCCCTTGCTGCTTTTAGTATCTTTTCTTTGTTCTGTAGATTTAGTGTTTTAACTATGATGTGATGTGCTGTGTTTCTTTTCTGGTCTAGTCTGTTTGGTGTTCTGTAGGCCTCTTGTATATTTATGGACATCTCTGTCTTTAAGTTGAGAATATTTTCTTCTATTATTTTCTTAAAAATATTTTCTGGACCTTGAAGCCTGGAATCTTCTTTTTCATCAATTCCTATTATTCTTAGATTTTGTCATTTCATGGCGTCCTTGATTTCTTGGATACTTTGTGTTTGGGACTTTTCTGATTTTACTTTTTCTTTGAGAGAAGTATTAATTTCTGCAAGTGAATCCTCAGTACCAGAGATTTGCTCTTCCATTTCTTATATTCTGGTGGTGATGCTTACCTTTGTGATTCCTGATCTTTTCTCTAAGTTCTCCAGCTCCAGGATCTGCTCAGTTTGTGTTTTCTTTATTGATTCTAATTCTATTTTCATGCCTTGCTCTGTATCCTTCATCTGTTTTGATATGGATTCCTGTCTCTCTATGATTGTCTCTGTTTTTTTGTTGTTGTTGTTCATTTCCTCTCTATATGCCACTAATTGTATCTCTACTTGTACCTTTATTTGTTTGGCTATATCTGCCCGTGTTTCTTTGAGAATTTTGTTTATTTCCTCTTTCTTTGCCTCCACTTGTTTGGCCACTTGTTTGATAGATTTGTTCATTTCTTCTTTAACTGTCTGTATTTGTATGGCTATTGCTCTGACATATTTGTTTGTTTCTTCTATATGTGCCTCAAATAATTGGGTAAGCATAGCTTTAAAGTCATTTTCCTGTACTTCTGATGAATTGGAGTATCCATCAATTTTGGGGGTTGCTGGTGAAACCATGATGTCCTGATTTATGTTGCATGTGTTCTTTCGCAGACCCCTGGCCACTGGCTTATCTGTTACCTTCCCTGTTTGTTCCTGGATTCTGCAGTTTAGATTGGTACTATATCTCTCTGGAGAGTTCTTCAGGAAGCTGAGAGAGGTCCCATGGCCTCAGTGTGTGTTGGTGCTTCAGCTGTACCTGTGGGAGGAAAGGTGCGGAAGGGCAAATGCTGGTGCGCGCGTGTACGTGTGTGTGTGTGTGTGTGTGTGTGTGTGTGTGTAAATGTGCCTCCAGGTACAGAGTGATAGAGAATGTAGACCCTTGAGTGTGTGGGAGGGGCTCTGCTTTGCAGGCTTCTAAGGGGTTATTTGTGCATGTGCTGTAGATGTAGCAGGCACTGGTAATAGTATTGGCACAATTTCCTTATGCAAATTTGCTAAATACCTCAGTGTTCTGCAGGCCCCTGGTATTCTGCTCTGTCTGAGCTCCTGGCATTATTTGCCTTAATGCCACTGTTGGACCCGCAGAGCATGGGCTTCAATGTCTTAAGAGTCCCTCTGTTTCCCCCAGTGGGTGTGGGTGTGGGGTCTGATGCCTGGGCTGCTAGTTTAGAAGGACCGTGGATCTGGGGCTCTGCACACACTCAAGAGTGCACTCACTTTCAAGCAGGTCACACAGGCAAGGATCAGGGTACCTGGGCTCTCTACTCTCTGGTTTGGCCTTGCTTAGTCATATGCAAGAGGACGATGTGCTCTGCCAGCTCATTGCTGCTGCAGCTGGAGACAGGGATGCCTGTCCAGTTGCCTCCTGGGAAGTCCTCTACTGTGCTTTCCAGACCTGGGAGGCCCGGCTCCTGGTGTGCCTAGCTTGTTTTCTACTGGACTTTGGTGGGTATATAGCCTATTATCTGTCACCGAGGGTTTGGGCAGGCTGTACAATCAGTGGCTCGGAGACCCTGCAGAGTATGCCACTGGCAGACCTGGGACACAGGGAGAATGGTGCAGCAGATCAGGGACTCCAAGGCAGGTACAGCTGGCAGCTGTGGCTGAGGGACCAGGAGCCCCGCCTCTGCCGCCTCAGTCCCCAGGCAGTGAGCTCTGAGCTGAGAATCTCTGTGGCAGGGCTGTGCTGAGGAGGAGGGAGGCCCGAAAGGGGGAGTGCTGGGAGACCAAATGATCTAATTGTTTCTCTTCTACCCCAAAACTAGTCTGCAGGAGACTAAAGGTCTCACCTCCTGCGATGCTCCCTCTCATTTAGAAAGCCTCACTGTCATTTCCCTGGCTTCAGTAGTCGGTCCACTCATGAACTCCTGCGCTTCAGCTCCTCTGCAGCTCAGAAACTGTGTGTGCTCACCACCACTTGGCTCTGCCCCCTTGAATATATTTTTATTTTTTATTGTCATTGATTTATACATGCCAGTTATGGAGGGTACCAGTGCAGAGAAATTATGAACAATAAACAACTAGTGATGATAGTATAATTTTATTTCCGAGGGAAAAATTAAATCTTAAGTTGATTTTGGTTGACTGTGTTTTATTTACATTGGTAAACTATGCACAATACATCCTATTTGAACATATAGTAGCCCATACACTGTAACTGGGAAGTACAGACACACCAAGGACATTTGAAATAAACAGGAAGAAATAAAATCTTGAAATTTAGATGTCCCTCCGATATCGACAAAATTCACTTATTTTGTGGGAAGGTATGTAGGTATGACTTATTTGTAGATCTGAAGAGAACAATGACAAGGTAGTTTATAAATACTTTGTGAACTGTTATCAAATCTGTATAGTAACATAAGAGTGTGTGTGTGTGTGTGTACATGTAGAGGACATAAGTAGACACTGAGTGTATTTCTCAATCACTGTAATTCTTATGTTTTGAAAGAGTGTCTCTCATTGATTTAGTTGGGTTGGCTGTCCAGCCAATTTTCAGGAATTTTCCTGTCTCTGCTTCTTCAGTTCTGATTTGCAGGACTATCCCAATACATTGGTTTTTGCTGCAGGTATTATAGAATTAACTCATCTTTTTTAAATTACATTTTTAATTTTTTACATTAATTACATTTTATTCGCTTTGTATCCCAGATGTAGCCCACTCCTTCATTCCCTCCCAATCCCACCCTCATCTCCCATGCTCCTGTCTAAATCTACTGATAGGGGAGGCCCTCTTCCCCTTCCATCTGACCCTAGCCTATCAGGTCTCATCAGGACTGGCTGCATTGTCTTCCTCTGTGGCCTGGCAATGCTGCTCCTCCCTCAGGTGGAGTGGTCAAAGTACTGACACTTTACTGACAATGACTTTCCCAGGCCTCTAAAAGTAGATTTTTCAAATATCAAAATGAAGAGGATTATGAAAAGCAACTGGTTTTTCTATATGAAAAACAGAGGGACATATATGTGTGTGTGTATATATATATATATATATATATATATATATATATATAAAATGTAGTCCTCTCCTTAGACATCTATTCAGAAGATAAAACATTTTTCTTGATAGAGAGAAAGACACACACACACAGAGAAGCAGGAAGAGAGAGAGAAAGAGACAGAGATAACTCAAAGCTAGATAGAGAGTTGGAGTGGTTCTATCAGAAGTTAGAGAGATAACTTAAAAATCATGAAAGTAAAATTTATAAAAATTCTTAAAGAATTGGAATCTGATTTTTATACAGAAGCCATAAATATACACTGGGGGGGGGGGGAAGAGAGCACCATCAATAAATGAATGATGGCTGCGTGTAGAAGAACTGCAAATAGATCCATACTTATCACGTTGCACAAAATTTAACTCCAAATGGATCAATGACCTGAATATAATTCTGGGTACACTAAATATGATAGAAAGGGAAAGGGAAATAGTCTTGAGCTCATGAGCAGAGGGAAGGCCATTCTAAACATAACACCAATCACAGATGCACTAAGAACAAAAATTAATAACGGAGACCTCATGAAACTGTAAAGATTCTATATGGCAAAGATTACCATAACTTGGACAAAGTAACATAGCAAAGAATGGGATTTTTGGTCAATTGTTTATTGCTGTGAAGAGACACCAAGTCCATGGCAACTCTTATAAAGGAAAACATATAACTGAGGCTTGCTTACAGTCTAGAGATTTAGTTCATTATCCTCACTGTGGGAGGATGGTACAACACAGGCAGACATAGTAGATTAGGGATGCATATTCAGATGTTCAGGCAGCAGAAAGAGACAGACACTGGAGCTGGTAGAATTTTTTGAACTCTCAAAACATACCTTCCCCCAGCAAGGCTACACCTCCTCATCAAGGTCATACCTCCTAATCTCTGTCAAGTAGCACCACCTCCTAAAAACCAAACATTCAAATATATGAGCCTATGGGAGCCATTCTCTTCAAACCACCACAATGGGAAAATATTTTTTTCTGACCACTCTTCCAATAAAAGGCTAATCTCTAAGACATAGAGGACTAATGTCTAAAGTATATAAATAATTCAAGGAATAGGACATCAAGAAAACAAATAATCTAATTGAAAATTGAAGTACAAATCTAAACATAGGATTATTAAAAGAGGAAACTCAAATGGCTGAAAAGCAGTTAAAGAAATATTCAACATCCTTATTCATTACGGAAATGCAAATGAAAACTACTTTGTGATTTCATTTATATCCATCAGAATGGTGGATATAAAGAATGATAAAAAGAAAAAAAATGCCAGCTCATTTGGGGTAAGGAAAACACTCATCCATTTCTGGAGGAAGTACAAAGATGTACAGTCATGGCAGCAGCTCCTCAGGAAGCTGGAGATTGTTCTACTCGAGATCCAGTAATAGCACCAAAAGAGCTCAATCTCCTATTACAGAGAAACTTGCTCAATCGTGTTCATCACTGATCTTTTCATAAGAGTCTGAAACTGAATGCAGGCTATATGTCTGTCAACATATGAATGGATAAAGTAAATAGGGAACATTTACACAATGGAATATTACTCATCTGCTAAAAATAAAATTATGAAAAGTTGAGGCAAATTTATGGAGCTAGAAAAATCTTCCTGAGTGAGATACCTCAGACACAAAAATACAAATATGGTATGTATTAACTTAAATGTGAATGTTAGTCCTTTAGTCTTCAATAAGCAGCTACAACCTATACAACTAGAGAGGTGAGTTATAGAAGTAGTTATTCTGGCTGAGAGAAGATTCTCTCAAGAGAAGGGAAAATAGAGTAGATAGTTGTAAGTGTACAAAAAGTGAGGCACTGGAACAGAAGTATCAAACAGGAAAAGAGAGTTAAGAACTACTTCTCAAAGGAGGGAATACAAGGAGGGACAGCTAAACCTAAAGGTCATTGAAGGGTCTTTTGGACACCAAATACAGTAAAAGCTTCTTAAAATATATACATGTATTGAGGTGATCTAAAGGAAATTGTAATACAATATGGGAGGGAATGAGAGTCAGAAATAAATATCTTTCACCACCAAGTGAAAATTCCAGTAGCAGGAATGGGTCATATCTAAATAAGTTGTTGGCTGAAAAGGTCCTATGTAAGCTCTTAAATAACACAGGCTATTGCCACATCTATTGGTTGCTCTACACAAACTAATGCTAAGCCCCATTGGGAAGATAGCCCTTACATAACTCACCGAACATGGAAAAGTCAAGCTGGTGCATACCTAGACCTTTCATCCCTCCTGACTACTATTCAGGTTACTGGAAGTTACTCTGCATACTAAAATGGGAGTAAGGTAAACAAACCAATTATAAAATATTTGATCTATAATAGTGGTCTTGATGAAAAATGTGATGGTGTCATTGTGATAGACACAAAGTTTGTGGAAGTAATCATAAACTTACAATTTCATTTAGGGCCTGCTCCATGAGATGAAACCCAGGTGTGGCCCTGCTCAGGTGGCCAAGAGTCTGAGAACAGATAGGCCATTAACCTAGGAAAAAAAAACAACAAATAATACCGTTATACCAAACCAACATAACAATAAAATGACTCCTGAAGATATTCTGCTATTCTTACAGATCAGTATCTTGCTCAATCACATAAAAGCAACTTTTACTTGCCTGAAGTAATGGTCATCTTGGAGGCTTACTGCCTCCATATGTTAACCTAGAGCTAGTTCTGAAAGCTGCTAACCTTTGTACAATCTTTTTGTTGTTGTTTATTTATTTAATATTAGTTACAGTTTATTAACTTTGCATCACAGCTGTAGCCCCCTCCCTCATTCCCTCTACCTTTCCCTCCCTCATCTCCTCCCTGCCCCTCTCCAAGTCCCCTGATAGGGAAGGTCCTCCTCCCCTTCCATCTGACCCTAGCTTATCAGGTCTCTTCAGGACTCGCTGCATTATTATTCAAATATGTAAATGCGTTACATTTTCTGTTTGCATCCTTCAGTTGAGGGACATCTTGGTTGTTCCCAGCTTCTGGTTATTATGAGGAAAGCCACAATGAATATATTTGAGCTAGCGTCCCTGTGGTAGGAAGGAACATCTTTGGGGTATATACCCAAGAATGGTATAGCTGTGTCATCATCAGAAAGACTTCCTCTGGTAATAGATAGGAGTGGGTGCAGAGATAGACAGCCAAGCGTTATGCAGGGAGAGAGTCTTGATCTGCCTATCTGACTATCTCAAGTGCTAGTATTACAAGCAAATACACACATTCTCAAATAATATGTACAAATATGTAATATGTACAAATACAAATATGTATAAAGCAAGATATTGTGGATATTCAATAAGTGTAAAAGGAATGAAATGGACTGAAATAAATGGAAGTGCTAGACCAATCCACCATTCCTGCTAATTCATTCATTTATCTATTTATTAATTCATGTGACTAATATTTACTATCTGTTCATTGGCAGAGACTAACCTAAAAAGTTAAATAACACATGAATGGAACATACAAGTTTTTCTAACATTAGCGTTAAAATAAAATAGATAAAGCATTGCACTGATATATTATAGGATTATGGACTCCTTTACAAAATAAGAAGCAGAGTAGACTACAAGCTCTGTTGGGCAAGAGGGCTGGGAGGGACAGAGAATCCACACTGAATAAAGGCAATAAAGGTGTTATGACAGTCTGCCTTCTATGTGATGCTCCACAGCTAGCGTTTTAAAAAATTCTAACAGGCTTTGGCTTAGTGGCTTCAAGGCTGATAAACATTTTGGGGCAAGGAAGACACATGCTGAACATTTGGTTTTTACCGTAGTTCATCAGCTTTTCTTGTGACCTCAGGGAGACAATTTATTTTATCTTCCTCAACACTGCTTTAGGAGAATTTTTATTTCAATTCATAGCCAGCATTGACTTCAGCACACATCTTATTACATGTCATACAGAAAGTTAATAGCCTTTCGTATAGTATAAACTGTAATAGAGACTAAAGAAAGTCAGTATTTTACTTCACCTGCAGGTTAATAATTACCTGCCACACATTCATATATGTTGAAGGAAGGCAAGAGACTCCAGGGACCATAAGCACAGCCTGTATGACTCACAACAGTGCAGACAACAGAGGTGGTTATTCTAGGTAGGAAACAAGCAGTTTTCCAAGAGCTTACTAGACACTCTCCTCACCTTCCTACAGGAGCTGTTGTCTTCTCTCTTAATCCAGTAGAGACAGAAAGTGCTTCAATGCACCGAGGAGGCACCATCTCTGTCATCTAAGATTGTTTGCTATGCACAAATCCTAAGAGGATGGTGTAGAAAAAATGCTGTCATTGAATATTTACTAGACACATAAAATAAAAATAAACACCCGGGGCTATTGTTTTTTAAAAATATACACGGTTTTCCACATCCCAGCTTATAATGGCCTTTAATCTTGTCATTGAGTCTGAAATCCTGATTTTTTTTCCTTTTGACCCAATTGTATTCTTTCCTAATGTTCACTTCCATATTCCATGAATCTTCAAAAGCAATAAGTTACATTTTATTTATATAATTAGTTGAGATTACATTAATATAACAAGTGACTTAAATCTCAGAGAAATTGTGAAGTATGTAATATTTCAGTACTACAACATATATTATTTTTAATAACAATTATATAATTTGCTTTCTTAGTTTTGCGAGGGATTTGTAAAACAGTTAATTCTAGGACAATAATAACTGCTGATAGTTTAAATTGATTTTCCTTTCAAGGACATTTACATCTTAACAAGTACACAGTCAAAACCAATGAATTTGTTATCATTTCTACAAGCAATAGAGGTTAATTGGAAAGTTATGTTGACACAGAAAAAATCCTTTTTGTACCTTCATCTAATTCAGGAAAGAATTTTGTCCTACGGAAATGGTACACAGTGTCAGGTGTGTAAAGCAAACCTAAGGGACTCAGAATCTGCTTTACCCAAAACAGCTCTGCTTTTGTCTGTTATATATTGGATCATCACCAAAGATTCCATTGAGTTAAGAGCTTTGTAGATAAGGAAAAAAAACATCACCAGTAACAAACAGAATCTGAAGGTCACTGGTTTAATTTATTTATGACTTGAAACAGTCTGTATTTTTGAGTTCTTTCATTTTTTCTCCTGTTGTTCATTTAAACCATTAATTAGGGAGGCAATACTTGATAAAGACTATGATTCCTGTTAACCATGGCACTGTCTTCTAGTTCAAACCTTAGAAAAATTTACAATTATACATGAAACTTTAAAAAAGCACATTAGTTAAACATAGTATGATTTTATGTAGAGAGAACATAGTTGCTATTTTTATTTGTATCTTTATTTTTTTGTTACATTTCATTTTTGTTAAACTTCATTGAAAGTTTTATTTATGTGTATAACAGATTTAGAGTCTAATCACCTCCACTCTCCCTTACTTTCCTTTCAAAGTCCCCAGTTCTTTGTCCTCTCTATAAATCATTTTCCATATTCATGTGTTCTGTTTTGTAACCACAGGGACATTTGTGTGACCATGGTTTAGAATTATCCACGGGAGCGTGGTAGGCTCACCAGTAGTTATGCAAATGAGGAAAGCTGACTTTCTGTCTATCACTAGCCATTACTTCACCAGGGAAGGGAGGGTCCTATGAGTCTCTTCCTATCTTTTACTAATTACTGACAGGCCAGTCTTATGAAGGCCCAGTGCAGGGAACCATAGCCGTTATTATATCATGAATCCAAAGCCCTGAAAACGGCATATCACAGTTACTTCTTCATATTTTCTAGCACATTCATTCTTCCCTGTCTTCCACAATGTTTCCGGGGCCTTAAAACAGGAGGTATAAATGCCTTATTTAGCATCTCCAATTAAGCCATTGACTGCAATAAGAGAATTTTCTGATTAAGTCTGAGAGTAGCATTTGTTTTATGTAAACATAAATATTTATAAGGAAAATTCATAACTATGTCTTTATGAGAGCTGCCACCAGGAAAGAAATATCCAAGATCCAGTGTGATTTATCCATATCTTGCAAGAAAGCTGTATAATGTTTTTATCAGCAAGCTCTTGTCATCTAATATGGGGCAATCAAGAGATGTAGCAAGAACCTATTTTGTTCAGGAACTCCTATTGCATCACTGACCAACATCTCATTCAGAAGTATCTCATACATCCTGGGGTCTTGTTTGGTACCCTACAGTTTCCAGGAGAAGCACATCAACAATATATTTTCTTTCTTCTAGATCGTTCTTTGTATTATATTTTTAATTTGTTTTAAAAGTAATTAGTTTTATATTGAATTTTAATACTCCCTTTATTTCAACTAATTCCTTCCATAGCCATCCTCTCCTCTGTTCCTTTAATTCCCTCCTTACTTGAACTATTCTGCCTCTAGCACTGCTTTCTTTTACTTTCATTTACAGTACTTGTTATTCTTTGATAGTGCATAAATATATATTCAAATATTTACATTACCTGAGGAGAATATTTCTTCCTACTTACTTTAAGGAGCACTAACTTAAAAAAGAGAAATTTCACCTCTATTTTGTGTGATGAAATATAGAGGTACCAAGAACTGGAATCATATGACAATCTAAGAATGTGACTTTGATTTGCAGAATGTAGTCAGATACCAGGAGTATAATTGGTGAAAATTTGCATGACAATTTTCTGGGAAAATTGGTTCCTCTTATAACCTTATTCCCATAATGACCAATTACTTCAGCTTAACAAGAAATACCAAAGAACTTTTTTTCTTTTTTCTTCTTTAGTAAGTCAATCATTAAAACTGCACGACAGTATCTTTTTTTTATAATACTCAATGGGGAATTAATCTTTCTTACCTTTAAAAATATATGCTCGTCATTTCCTTAGGATATTACTTTTTCTTTAAAGAAATGTTCTTCTCCCTAAGCACTCATATCACCAGGTTTATAGGTAATTTTCATCTGATATACGTTCTGCAGAGTGACTTCTTAAGCAATTATACTATGCCAATGTTTGGATATGTTTATGGACATATATGCTGAAGGGAATACATTCTTTAAGAAAGTATACACCGCTAACATTGGGCAGTTGTCCCTCATCTTCAGGGCCTGGCTTCCCTTTTGTGTGCTTGATGGTTTCCTAAACACATTGTGATAATCTGTCTAACTTGGCTGACAGCACTGAGTGCTCTCCGGGGATAGCCTGCATCCCACCAAGAGTTCACAAATAAGTCACTGCCACTTTTGCTATCCATTAAGCCTAGGGAATCAATAAACTTCTCTCTATGTGTGGGCTTCTTGGGAGATATCTTAAAAAAAACTTGTCAACTTTTTATTTCTTGGTAACTTAAAATACTATGAACACACTTCAAAAGAGCAAAACATAAATGTGAATTCAATGTGGAGTATAAGTATGCCTTAAAACTCAGACATTGCTCTCTCTAAAAGTTCTCTAGTTTTATAAATGACTTTGTATTTCATTACTTTTTGGATTTAGATGAGAAATTCCCAAAGAAATATTGATAATCTGTATTGTTCCAGGAGTCTCTAGAGCATCATTGACCAACAACTCATTTAGAGGTATTTCACACACGGTACTAAGGTTTTGTCTGGTGCTTTACAGGATTCAGGAGCAGCGTCAGCAGCAGCATAGGCTTGTATATTTGAACACTTGATCCTGACTGGTGGTGCTTTTTGGGGAAGTCATGGAACCTTTAGGTGGGATGAAGTAAACTGGAGGCAGACGTTGAGAGTTTATAGCACCTTTTCAAATCCGGCTCATCTTTTGGTTTCCTGGTATGCTGAAGACATGTTAATAAGTAGCTTCTTATTCCTGCTAATGAGAGACCAAAGAATTGAAAAATGTATTTTGGGTATCGGTTTGGGGTTTGGAGCACCAGCCAGAGTGAAGGCTGGCCAGGTGGAAACATGTCCAGCCACCTGCAGGGGAGGAACTAACCTTAACAGTATTCTTGTCCTACCCACTAGAGACACAGTTGCTAGGAAACCTGCTCAGATGGCCAGGCCAGAACCGTTTATGGTTTTGGTATCTAAAGTAAACCAATCATTTCAAAAATCAAATGCCATTGAGGTAGAGAACGATACACATTTCTTTTCCAGAATGTTCAAAATGTTCTTGAAATATAATGATGATTATGTTTAGATGCCTAGACTACTGTTCCACAGTGCAATGATATTTTGCTTTCATGAGCCCTACAATGTTTTGTCATCATTCCAGAATAGTTATGAAATCCAGGCATTCACTGTGAGAAAAGTCAAGGCTTAAGTTGTTGAAATTATAGCTGGAGGTGAATTAGTTCTGAATTCTGTTTATTTGACAATGCCATTAAACAGGTGCTTGCTCTGCCCTTGTCTGGCTTTCTTCTGGGAAAGGTAACAAAAACACTCCTTTCTTTTTGCACATTGAGAAGATTACACGTAGAAAGCTCGTTATGTGTCTAATGAAAATTAACGCTGTAATTTGTGGCAAGCTCTTGGAGCAAATGTTACTGTTGATGACAGGAATAAACTTTGTCATCCCCACCTTTTGAGGGCCTCAATCTTCTTCCCAGGGCCTTAGGTTTTCCTTTTAGTTCACAGAAAGGTCAGCAATATTTTTCAATTTAGGTAGAAGTATGCAAGGCTCAAAAAGCAGTAGGAAAGATAAATAGTTACTCTCAGAGCTGGCACTGTGGAAGAGTCAATTTATGACCACGGAGAAATAGCACATATTCCTTCTAATATGTAAAATTCCTTGACACCTAATTCCAAATAACTTACTGCTTTGAAGAAGTGTCAGTCACCAAAACTCAGTAGTGGAAGCTGCTGACTAAGGAAGACAGTATAGTCGTGGTTTTCAGAGCAGTGAGCTTTCACTATAATAAATTTTTCAAGAAATAGAGACAGAAAATTAATTGTAGCCTGGGAAAGCAACATATTTTATATAGAACCTGTGGTATGAGCACTCTCGATTATTGCTCACTGATTGAAACAAATCCAAATACATTAAAATAAATGTCTACAAAAATGAAGCCATAGGTGTCAATCTTCTTTGTTATCTATAATTAGTAATTAGAAGTAATAGAAATATGAGTGAGTCACAGGTTGGCCTTTGCCATCTGTAACAATGTAAATACTTAAAACTCTTAATCCTAAACTCCAGAATACTAAGAACATCATGCATGTATAATTTACACAGAAAGTTACCCTGAAAAAATCACTACTCTAGCAATTCTAGTATGTTAAAATAGCATTCCATTTATTAAAGTTATAAAGCAAAACTCATGTCACTCAGAAGTTAACTTCTAAAATATTTTTAGAAAAATCTTTTTCATATCTTCTTTCGGGTGCATATAGAAGGTGATTCATCTTGGCTCTTTTCTTCACGCCCATCTTAATTCTTTTCAATTTCATTATTTGCAGAAGTTTCTATGTAGAAATATTTCCAAGGTATCCAGTTCTGATTTATACAATTCTCTGTGTGTGTGTGTGTTCCCTGCTTTTTGTCTGTTTTATTATATTCTGTTTTGTTTTTTGCCCTTGTAATTTTGCTTTTTTAGGTCCTAGATAAGAGATTGTATATATATTTAAAATTTTTACAATTTATTCACTTTATATCTCAATTTTAGTCCTGCTCCTTATCTCCTCCATGCCCCACTCTCCCTTCCTTTTCCTCCCCCACCTCCTCCCCTAGTCCACTGAAAGGCAGAGTCCTTCTCCCCTATCATCTGGCTCTAGCCTACCAAGTCAGGATTACCTGGATTCTCTATGTCTGTCTCTGATATAAATTTGATATAAATTTGATATAAATTTGTTTATATCAGAGACAGTGCCTGCTCCCCTAACTAGGTGACCCACATGGAGACTGAGATGCCTATGGGCTACATCTGAGCAGGGGGTCTATGTCCTCTCCATGCATGGTCCTTGGTTGATGCATCAGTCTCTCCTGGGACCCTGTGCCCATATTAGTTGACTTTGTTGGTCTCCTTATAGAGCTCCTGTCCCTTCCATGTCCTTCTTTCCACCCTTCTTCCGTATGACTTCCTTTCCAAATTCTCAACAGAGAATTCTCAGAGAATGACAGACAAACACTTAAAGAAATGTTCAGTGTCCTTAGTCCTTGGGGAAATGTAAATCAAAACAACTCTGCGATTCCATCTTACATCCATCAGAATGGCTAAGATCAAAAACTCATGTAAGAGCAAATGATGGAGAGGATATGAGACAAGGTGAACCCTCCTCCACTGTTGGTAGGAGGACAACTTTAAACAACTACTTTGGAAATCATTCTGGCACTTCTCAGAAAACAGAGAATAGTGTTAACTCAAAACCCAGCTATACGACTCCTGTGGATATACCTGAAACATGCTCCACCATACAACAAGAACATTTATTCAACTACACTCATAGTAGCTTTATTCATAATAGCCAGAAGCTCTAAACAACCTGGATGTCCCTCAACCCAAGAATGAATACAGAAATTGTGGTACATTTACACAATGGAATATTGCTCAGCTGTTAAAAACAAGGAGGGATGAGCAGCCTTGCTAGGCCACAGAAGAGGACATTGCAGCCAGTCCTGAAGAGACCTGATAAGCTAGAGTTAGATGGAAGGGGAGGAGGTCCTCCCCTATCAGTGGACTTGGAAAGGTGCAGGGAGGAGATGATGGAGGGAAGGGGGAGATAGGGAGGGAATGCGGGAGGGGGCTATGGCTGGGATACAAAGTACCTAACCTGTGATTAATATAAAATAAAAATGAAAAAAAAAAGGTGAACTCTTATACTTGTTAGGAAGAGGGACTGCCTCTGACATGAGCAGATTGGCCTGCTCTTTGATCACCTTACCTGGGTGGGGGAGCAGCCTTACCAGGCCACAGAGGAAGACAATGCAGCCACTCCTGATGAGAGCTGATAGACTCAGATCAGAAGGAAGGAGAGGAAGACCTCTGCTATTAGTAGACTTGGGGAGGGGCATGCGTGGAGAAGGGGGAGGGAATGTGGGATTGGGAGGGGAGAAGGGAGGGGTTTATGGAGGGGATACAAAGTGAATAAAGTGTAATTAGTAAAAAAAAGTTATTATAAAAAGAAAAAAAAAAGAAAATCATGAAATTTGCAGGAAAATGGATGGAGCTAGAAAAAATCATCCTGAGTGAGGTAACCCAGAAACAGAAAGACACACTGGACTCACTTATAAGCAGATATTAGCCATATAATATAAGATAAGCATACTAATATCTACAGACCTGAAGAAGCTAACAACAAGGAGGATGTTTAATTCTATTCCAGAAGGTAAACAGGAGAGACACTGGAAACAGTTGAAGAGAGTGAACAGGAGAGCAGCCTACACAGATGTCCTCTGAAAGACTCCACCCCGCAGGTTATGGAAGCAGTTGCAGAGACCCTCAAAATTTTTACTTTCTAAAGAAGGAGTAGAGCTGGATTGATGGAAGGGATCTGGAAGGACATGAGAGAGGAGAAACTGATCAGAATATACTGTAGGGAAATTTTATTTCAATTAAAAAAAAACCTAAATAATTTTAGAAGGTAATTTCCTTCTTCCACTTCTAACTTTGCATATAAAAGTATGTGTTGTGTTTATATGTTTTGTCAGTGCATAATACAGGCCGAAGAAGACACTGACATGACATGGTTATGAAACTTTACCACTCATCACTTGCTCCCCACATGTCCAACCTTTGCGTCACCCTAGCTTTCTCCACTTCAGAGAGAAAATACTTGTTTTATTTTTCTTGTCAACTCCTCATTTTCTCAGTGTGCTTTTAATTCATGTTTTTCTTTCTGGTCCATTGTTAATATGGGGAGGGAAACTATTACATAGCTATAATTTTTTCAATAATTGTATGATTATGTAATAATTGTAGTATAATTATTCATCGTATAATTACATGACCAAAATTAAATTATAGGTTATTCTTTGAAAATAAATTCTTCACTTCTAGAATTGACCATAAATCTGCTTTGCACTCTGTTTTACCATCTAGTAAATGTGATTTGAGCTATTTAAGATCAAATTATGATCATGTGAGACTTCATCACATTTTCTAGATTTTTTCAGTTTCTATAAAAAAAGTTTTATCAGAATTACGTCAAGAGAGAAAGTACTTAAACACATACATATCACTTACTACTTTCCTTGGGACAATGGAGAAATGACATCTGAGGAGAAATTTGACCAGGAATCAAGAAACAAAAGTTTGATTTCTTCTGGTGCTTTCCTTGTGACAATAGAGTCCAGCTTTATGAAGCAATATTAGTTGGACATGACAGTGGTTTTCACACAGCTGCAGGAACTGCAAGTACAAGACCTAAAGACAAACCAGCCAGTTTCCTACCACAGGTGGGGAAAATGCTCACCATGTCGCACTCTCCTCAAAGGAGCTATTTTCAAATGATTGCTGCTAGAGGAGAGTAAGTGAATGTTCTTCCTCTGGCAGCTGACCTTATACCATGCACATAGAGGCAGCCCTAAGTGCAGGGAGTGGGGTTCAGAAAAATAAAGGAAGAGCACATGAAGTTAGGAGGAGAACATGTTGGGATGTCAAGAAGGAGGTAGAATGGGAGAAATGAGGATGGCCTGGAGAAAAACACATTCTGATCATGCATGATACTCTCAAACAGTAAAACAGAAATGATAAGAGAGCTCCAAATTGCAAAATTGTGAAGAAAACTATAAAACATAATTTTAACTGAGCCACCTATCTGAAGTGGTTAAAGAGAATCAACGATGGCCAAGAACATGTTCAAACCTATCTTCTCCTTGTCTATATTAGCTCTCACTATTTTGGGACATGAAACAAAGTAATGATTGTGAAAATTTGTCTTCTTCCAGTATTCTAACTCTCCATCATTTCTGGGTTGTTTTACATTTCAAGACTCTTTCCAGGAGTTTTCCTTTGTGTCCATGGTGCTGGGAGAGCAGGGACCAGAGGTTGCTGCAGCAACACTGGTTTCTGAAAGAAGACAGTTGACAAAAGAAAGTGGAAATCCTTCCCCACCTGCCATACAGGAGGTAAACAGTGCATGAGTAGGAAATCCCAGGTAGCGGTGGGGACTGTGTAAGTCTTCTACAGAGAATTAATCGTGAGTTCTGTCGTGCAGTGTTTTGGTGTGCTTGCTTTTCCCACTCAGCACCCCAGGTCCATTCTTACAGATGACTTTCCCATTCTTAATAAACCACCTTTGTTGATATTACATCACTGCATACGTGTCCCTGGTACAATTATTGGTCCTAGGACATGAGAACAAGAAGTTTTCAATTTCGGTTTCTCTCCCAATTCAGATTTGTGTCTATAACATCACATAAGTCAGGAATCTGCAGCACATGGTTCCTTATGGATGGCAAGACTTTAGACAGTTGTGGAATGTTAGAAGGGAGAACCTATCCTATGGACTGGACCAAGGCACACACAATCAGACACACAAATAACAAAATAAATTCTTCATATAAAATGTAGTGGATGGTTTTTTGTGCTCTCTATCAAACCACCAACTGGGAAATGGTTATGAGCAATTATTTTCATCAAGATGTCTTAGTTTTCCAGATTCAGGCATAAATGACCATGATGTCTTTAAGGATAAGAAAAAATGAAATAAAATAAAAAGTCTTTGACTCAATAATGAACCCGAAACTCTGAAAACAGAAAATAAGTCTTATGTGTAAAATACTGAAAGTCTTTTCTTTCTTGTTTCTTTCCTGTTGTTTGAGTCACAGGGGTGTTTCTTCTTGTGAAGCAGATGCATTTTTAATCATTTTGTTTCTGCTGTGTTTGCCTGTGTTCTAGATTGCCATGTGTATAAATCTCCTGCTGGTGTTTGCACTTGAATTTGTTTGGGAGGATAAAATATCTAGGCCTAGATTTTTTTCATGGTTGTCTTTTCATTCTATTTCTACCAGGTTCTTCATCACCTGGATACCCCATGATACTATTTCACTATCACATTAAGGGCTAAAATTAACCCTTTCTATTCATAAGGGGAATAGAAATTAACCCTTTTTATTCATAAGGGTAAAATCATTTTTAAATGAAACAATGAACATGGAAAACATAAGTATTAGCCTATATTCCCAAGTTCATGACAATTACTATTCAAGATATTTTCTTCCTTAGATAATATTTTTTGTACAAATGATTTTTTCTTTTTTGTATAACTTTCTTTTTATGGTTTGACAATTTCATACATACATACATGTATACATACAGCTATTTTACTTGTGACTCACATAACACAAACAAGTTCATCATGCAGTCTGCTACTTAATGTTTATAGCAGAAGTGCTTCAAGTTTCATACACATTTTATAATTCAATGTATCAAACATGTTTAATCCCATTACTAGAACTATCATTCTCTATAAAATATAAGGTAAAGTTTTCAAGAAAATAACACATTTGGTACGGATAGGGTATTAGAATGATGTGTAAGGCAGCATCATATTCATATTATAAGTTAAATATCACTTGAGTAAACTGCCATTTGATGAAACTTAACATTTTTTAGAAATGTTCTCGATTATTAATATTTAATGTTGATTTATCTTTTAGTTAAACAGTGGTTATTCCTAAACCAGCTGTATGCCCAAATCACCACACAGAGACTAGGATGTATTTAGTTTACATAGAACACAATGCTGGGCAATGATTACAAAATCCTAAACCTCCAAGTCTGCATAGTTTCCGACCATTCATTTTTTACCCACTATACTTGAACCATGAACCGTCACAATGTGGTTTACAATGTGATTGTAAACTTATACAACCACATTGGAAATCAATCTATCGCTTTCTTAGACAATTAGGAATAATGATTCCTCAAGATCCAGCTATACCACTCCTAGACATATATCCAAAAGATGCTCAAGTACACAACAAGGACATTTGCTCAACTATGTTCATTGCTGCTTTTTATGTAATAGCCAGATGCCAGAAACAACCCAGATGTTCCTCATTTGAGAAATGGATACAGAAATTGTGGTACTTTTACACAATGGAATACTACTAAGCAATTAGTAGTATTTGCAGGCATGAAATTTGCAGGCAAATGGTGGGACCTGGAAACGATCATCCTGAGTGAAGTATCCCAAAAAGCAGAAAGACACACATGGTATATACTCACTTATAGGATAAGTTTATATGTTTATAGGATAAACATACTGAAATCTATACACCTAAAGAAGATCAACAAAAAAGAAGACACACGAGATGGGCATTGTTGGTAGGAGAAAACAAGTAGCAGGACAAGAGCCTACCACAGAGGGCCTTGGAAAGACTATTCCTAGCAGGGTATCAAAGCAAATATTAAGACACATAACCAACCCTTTGGCAAGTGCAGGGAATCATATGAATGAGGGGGGAGTTAGTAGGACCTGAAGAGGACAGGTGCTCCGCAAGGACCAAATATATCAGGGCACAGGGTTCTTTTATGAGACTGTTTCTCCAACCAAGGACCATGTATAGATATAACCTAGAACCTCTGCTTGAATGTAACAAATGGTAGCTCAATATCCAAGTGGGTACCCTAGTAAGGGGAACAGGGACAATTTCAGACATGAACTCAATGGCTGGCTCTTCTACCTCCCCATCCCCCGAGAGAGGAGAAGCCTTGCTAGGCCACAGAAGAGGACATTGCAGCCAGTCCTGAAGAGACCTGATAAGCTAGAGTTAGATGGAAGGGGAAGAGGTCCTCCCCTATCAGTGGACTTAGAAAGAAGCAGGGAGGAGATGAAGGAGGGATGGGGGAGATAGGGAGGGAATGCAGGAGGGGGCTACATCTGGAATTCAAAGTACATAACCTGTGATTAACATAAAATAAAAATGTTAATAAAAAAACAGAGAAAAAAAGAAAAAAAAAGAAATATTTTCAGTCCTCCAGAGGTACTGACTAATGTTAGTTTGCCATGATATCATTTTAAGATCATAAAACACATATAAAATAATGTATTTTGAGACAATTTCAGTAAAACTTTGGCTGGCACCTATTTTTCATGTAATATCATCACAAAAATCCAATTTTATATGTTGGTATAATGTTCTTCTGGAATGTATACAACTTACCCTTGTTCATTCAAATGCTAATTTCTCTATCATACTGTTTGGTTTCAATCCAGACATTGCACTGTGATGTTAATTGTAAACATTGCCTGTCTCTAGTTAGTATAAACATGCCACCATTTGTTCTCTGTACTGTCAATAAAACGAATGATTTTTAAATGGTGTTCTGGAGTTAAGTGTTTTATGTTATCAAGGTAAAATTTAGAACACTCTTTAAAATGGTTATCTATGTTATTTTGACTCCATGGAAGTGAATGTCTCTGTGTATACCCATTTTGGACAAATTCATTATGCAGTCTTCATTCATTAAATCAGCTCCTATGACCTGGTAAGAAATCAGGGAAACTTTAGGCCTTGGCCATTTATGAATGCTATTTAATGATATTTTCAAGAATTGAAAGATAACATTTCTACATAAATATCAAATCAATTTTTTTCATATTTTTCTGCTGTAATGGCTGAGAAGAATACTATCAGTTCCTTGTTTCTTTTTGTAATTCAGTTAAATTTAAGATCCTAACTACACATTTTATGGTTGCTTTTATCCTTCAACACCCATACACTGTGCACTTCTGGTAATTAAAATCCTTTTCAGTCAGGACAGAAAATAAAATCATTATGTCTGTTTACCTTTCAAACTCCAACTAGTAAATGAATTGTATAGGAAGAGAACTCTTGACAAACTTAGAATTTTAAAGAGGTAGCCACATTTGAGGTATTATCCCCACAAAAACACACTGTATTTACTAGTATGACCCATGGATCAAGTCATTCTGTCATTAAACTATAACTTTAATGTAAAAATAGTTCAGTTCAATTGCAGTGGAAAGTCTGATATTAGGTTCTGAGGAAGGTTGCCATGTTTTGCAAATCTCCGGGTTTGCTCTGAATGGTTGCTTCTTAGCTAGCCAACCTGTAAAGAGTCATATTTCATATGCCTTATGTGTCAGGTCTTTTTTTGGAGTCCAGGCCATATACTGCAGTGAGGCAGAAACTTTTCCCATTCTTCAACTGCTTGTCTCATATATTAACTACATGAAAAAGAATATAAAGTAAGCAGTGTTTTGCTCTTACCTAACATATGCAATTTTTCTGAGGAATCATAAAACACTTAGCTATAAGTAATGATATAATTGGAAAAAATGGATACTCTTATTCCTACAAAGTGTTAAAATCTGTTACAGCAGTTTAGCTAATGGCAATTAATACATCTAAATTTTAGTAAAATATAAATAAGAGCTACATTAATGAGGAAAATTCTTTATTTAATTTTTATTAATATGCATTCAAAAGCAGAGTCAATAAAGTAAAAAGTAAAAGCCCAGCTCTCACAAAGGGAAGACAGAAAAAAAATAAAGAAGCACAACAACTAAAGAGAATAATGGCACACAAATTTAAATCCAATGATGAAGAAGTTCCTCATGGAATAAGTGTCTTGGGAAGAAAAACAAGATTTTGAGGCTAAACCAGGGTGCTACTGAGGAAAAAACAAAACAAAACAAAAAATGACATTCTAGGTAAAAACAAACAAAAAAGATTCAAAAATGTGCCAGCAGGTAGATGTTGCACATTGTGTAGCAGGCCTAGCAAAAGTCTAGTGGAGCCATCTGTAAGACGATCATCAGACATGCTTTCCAACACAAAAAGTGTAAAAGGACTTGTGTAAAAAAACATGTGACCTTCTGCTGTTTCAAGTGAATTAAAAAGGTGGTAACACATATTAATGAAGGGAAGTAGTACTGTACAGTTGAGCATGAATAGGTAGTTAGATGATAAATAAATGATAGCATTCCATAGGTGCTGTGTAGAGAGACACAAGTGAGACCAACAACACAGCACAAAATGAGAATGATCTCGCAATTATTCAGACTATAAATGATGTTGGATCATATTCCTTCATTAAAGAGAGCTAGCCATTAATTGAACTTAAATATTTTAGACATAGAATTGATATGAAATTTGCTACAAATATTCTTATTCATGTAGAAAATAAATACTGAAAGGTGACTAGAAAGGAATAAGCCTTAGCCAGAGCACAGTATGACCGTAATCAAGTTGGAGAAAATTAAGTAAGCTATACATGGTAGAAAGCTATCCAAACTACAAAAGACCTCATGCAAATTATAGTACCATAATAACTCATTTAGAAATTACAAGGACTCAAATAGACATTCACAAATGAAAATATTCAAATAGTCAATGGTTATTTTTTCAGGGAAATACAAGTCAAAAGCACATGATACACCACTCACATTTAACAAAAGGATATTTAAGAGTGGAAAAGGCTGTGAGTCTCAGCATCTGCTTCCATCCTCTGTTGGGTGGAGCCTTTGAGGGGACCCTCTATAATAGGCTCCCATCCTGTTTCTTCTCTTCCTCTGCTTCTGGTGTCTATCCTATTTGCCATTCTGAATGAGATTTCAGCATCCTCCCTAGGGTTCTCCTTAGTGCTAAGGTCTGCAGATTTTAGTATGGGTATCATATATCATACAGTTAATATCCTCTTATAAGTGAGTGTATACCATGTGTGTCTTTTATGAGTTACCTCACTCAGGATTATCTTTTCTAGTTCTATCCATTTGCCTGCAAATTTCACAATTTCCTTTTTTAAAGATATAATTACTTGTTATGCATACAGAGTTCTGCTTACATGTATACCTCCATGACAGAAGAGGACACAGATCTCATTATAGATGGTTGTGAGCCACCATATGGTTGTTGGGAATTGAACTCGGGACCCTTGGAAGAGCAGTCAGTGCTCTTAACCTCTTAGCCATCTCTCCAGCCCCGACTTCCTTGTTTTTAATAACTGAGTAGTATTCCATTGTGTAAATGTGCCACACTTTCTGCATCCATTCCTCGTTTGAGGGACATCTAGGTTGTTTCCAGATTCTGGCTATTACAAATAAAGCTGCTATGAATATAGCTGGGCAAATGTCCTTGTTGAATGTTGGGATCCTTTTGAGTATATGCCCAGGAGTGGTAGAACTGGATCTTGAAGTAGTGCTATTCCCAATTTTTTGAGAAAGCACTAGATCGATTTCCGAAGTGATTGTACAAGTTTTCACTCTCACCAGCAATGGAGGAGAGTTCCCCCTTTCCACATCCTCTCCAGCATGTGTTGTCACTTGAATTTTTTTTTTTATCTTAGTCATTTTTATTGGTGTAAGATGGAATCAGCCAAACGTTGGGCAGAGTGCAGGGAGTCTTATGAAAGAAGGGGCAGAAGAGGGAGGATAGAAGAACATGAAGGGGACAGGAACCCCACAAGGAGGCCAACAAAGCTAAAAAATCCTAGCCAAGGGGGTCATGCAGAGACAGATGCACCAGCAAGAAAACATGCACAGAGAGGACCTAGACCCCCTGCACAGATGTAGCCAATTCAGTCTCCATTTGGGTTGCTCCCTATGAGTAAGGGGAGCAGGGGCTGCTGCTGTCATGAACTCAATTGCCTGCTCTTTGATCACTCGCCTCTAATGATGCAATCTTGCCAAGACACAGAGGAAGAGGATCCAGGCAGGCCTGGTGAGACTTGATAAGCAATGGGCATATGGCAGAGGAGGAGAATCCCCCCTTTCAGTGGACTAAGGAAAGGGGATGGGAGAAGAGGAAGGGAAGGTAGGCCTGGGAGGAGTTGAGGGAAGGGGCTTCAATCAGGATATATAATGAATAAATTGTGAAAAAAATTAAAATTAAAAAACAAAATAAAAACAAACAAAAAAAAACAGCAAAAAAAGATAACAGCCATAGGGAAGGAGATGAATGACAAGTAACTCCTGTACTGTTAATGTGGATACAGACTTGCATAACCCAGATAAAAAACAGAGTGAAGGCTCCTTAAAAAATTAAAAGTAGAAGCAACATATGATTGATTCATCTGTCCCATAACTGTGTATATGCCCAAAAGAAATTAAATTGGTATGTTATAATGATATCTCTACCTTCATGTTTATTGCAGTTTTATTCACAACGAATAACCAAAATATTCATCAGTGGTAGAGGGAATAAATAAATGTGGTCTTCGTTTACAGGAATATATTTTAACCATAGAAATACAGATTTTTAGCAGGGCATGGTGGTGCATGCCTGTTAATCGCAGCATTTAAGGAGGTAGAGGCAGGTGGATCATTGTGACTTTGAGGTCAGCTTGGTCAACAAAATGAGCCCAAGATAGCTAAAGCTACACAGAGAAACCCTGACTCAAAAATCCAAAAGCAACAACAACAAAAACAAAGAACAAAAACCTGCAATAATGTAGATGAATATTTGGTAATTATATTAAATGAAAAATCACTTAACAGAAGGACATAATCCTACATCATCTGACTCACATAAAATACCCAAACATGTGATCTCACATAGTAAAGAATATGATGATAGCTTCTTACACCTTTGAGCAACTAGGGTTAGGGAAAGTGGAGAAAATATCAGTTAAAGTATACAAGATATCATTCATGTAAAATAAAGAGCTTAAGAGTTTATCATACAACATGGTGTCCAAGGTTAGCAGTATATTACATTCTTGAATAGTGGATTTAATATTCTCCTAATAAAATATAATAGCTATCTGATTTTGTTAATTTTCTATATGTACTCAATTTCCTTATGCATATGTACACCAAGGCATTGTTAGGGGCACTGTACCGCCTCAAAGAATAAAGTCAACTTGACAATCTGAGTTCAGTCCTAAGAACCCGTGTAAGTAAAGGGTTATCCCCTGACCTCTACATGCATTCCTTGGAACTCATGTGCCTGTACACATAGATTTTAAAAAGCAAATAAATAAAGTGGAAAATAATTTTAAAAATATGTGATAGAATTCATTTTCTTTGTCATTTTCAGTGAACACTATTTTAAGAGGTTGAGGTTTTTCAGAGCGTGATTGAAAATGGTAGTGTTGAGATGTCTTGGCAATATGAGTTTTGAGTAACTATGGCAATATTAAATACGGATTACAGGGACTTGAAGAGTTTCAAGTGGAGACATTTCTTGAAGCTCACTGCTATTTCTATGTTATTAAAACTGGGATTATCAATAAACAGATTTGTAAGAAGAAAAACCAAACAGTTGAGATCTACATCCACATATTTTACAGTGTTAAGCTGGGGAACTTAGCTGTCACTAAACTGGTGCCACAGGGAATATACCAAGTGGAGTTCTGGAAGTAAAAACTCCATCAATGAGTATCCTGAAATAAAGCTGAAAACATACTCTGAAATAACTGACGTGATTAAGTCATCAATACTTCTGGGAAAGGAAAGATGACAGAAATTGACAGCTGCTGTCTGAGTTAGAAATGAAGAGTTGGAGATAGAACACAAGTGTTTAGGGAGTGAAAACCTCCTTACACTGGCTTGAAGTGAGACTAGTAGAAGAAAAACTACCAGGAAATAAATAATTTTCCTGAAAAATATATTGTTAAATAATGGTGTAAGACCTACAGAGAAATATAACCCAAACTGTTCTTGAGAATATTGTCTTTTTAAATTAAATTTTATTTTTTACATTAATTGCATTTTATTCACTTTGTATCCTCCTCCCTCATTCCCTACCAATCCTACCCTCCCTCATCTCCTCCTATGCCCATCTCCAAGTCCACTGATCGGGGATGTCCTCCTCCAATTCCATCTGACCCTAGCTTAATTCACTGCTTTTCCTGGATTCTGTAGTTCAGACTGAGACAGTCTTTCCCTGGTGTCTGGAGTATTCTTCAGGAAAATGAGAACGGTCCACTGTTTTGAGAGTGTGTATGGTGTTTCAGCTGTACCTAAGGGAGGAAGATCCAGGGCACAGAAGGACAAATGCAGGCAAGCAAGCTTGTGCATGTGTGTGGAAGTGTGCCTTGAAGGAAAGGGTGCTAGAGAATGTAGATGCCTGGAGTATGGGGCAGGAGTGTGGTGTAGACACAAAAGAGGTTGGGGGCGCTGGCCGTGTTTGGGCGCACAATGCACTTGCACAGATTCCTTGAATACTTCAGTGGCCTGCAGGCCACTGGTGTTCAGCTCTGTCTGGGCTCCAGTTGTTTGCCTGGACTCCACTGGTAGAGCAACAGAACAGGGACTTCAATGTTGAGAACAGTGCCCTAAGAATCCCTATGTTTCCCACAGTGGGTTTGTGGGTGGGAGGGATCAGATGTCTGGCTACTAGCTTAAAGAGACCCTGGATCTGGGGCTCTGGAGGCACTTGAAGGTGCACTTATTCTCTAGCAGGTCAAATCGGAAAGCACAGGGGTTCCCCCTGTTCTCTACTCTCAGATTTGGGCCTGTTAGGGCAAATGTGGGTATAGGAGCTCTGTCCGCTCAGTGGTGCTGCATTCTCAGAACTTGGGAGTCCAGCCGTAGCAGCAGAACTGGGAGGCTGGTACAGATGCCTGCCAGGAAGTCCTGGGGAGCCACTACAGTGCTCCAAGGACCGGGGTGGCCCAGTGGGCATGGTGGAGCTTGGTAGCTTGGTGGATCTGGCGGACCTTGGTGGCCTGTACAGTAAGCTTCCTGCCACTGACGGATGGGTGCTCAGTAGAGTCACTGGGTGGGAGGCCCGGGGAGACCCATACAGCTGCTTGCAGACACAGGACCCAGAAGACTGGCACCATGGACCCGGGACCTGGAAGGATGCTATAGCTGGCAGCTGCCACTGAGGAGGTAGGAGCCCCACCTCTGCTCTGCTCTCTCAGTCACCAGGCAGTGAGTCCTGTGCTGGGAGCCTGGGGCACTGTGGGCCACCTCCGCTGAGGAGAAGGACGCAGGCCCGACAAGGGGAAGTGCAGGGGGATTGAATGCTCACCACTCTTTGCCCCCAGAGACGTCTGCGGGTGACCTGAATCTAAATGGTCTCAGCTCACATGTTGTCCCCTCTCACCCAAGAAGCCTCAGTGTTGATTTTCTGTCTTCAGCTGCCCCTCCACTCAATAATTTCGGAGTTTCAGATTCTAGACCTGCCTCTCCGATATAGTACACGTTGGTTGCTGCCATCTTGGATCCCCCCAGAGAATATTTTCAAATATGAACATCAGTAAGTTATATACTACGACAATGGCAGCTCATCAGAATCGTGGTATAACACATCTAGAGGGTTTTAATGGGTACATTACATTTTACCCATCCACCAGCAATTGTTACCACCTGCTTTTCTATGGCCCTCTTGAAAATGCAGACATTCTTCAGTCTTTATGCCCTAGTGTCTAAGTATCAATGACATTCAGGCTTCTAGATTCTATTTCTATGTTGGCATGGTCAAAAACACCAAATATTGTAAATTGGACAGAAAATTATATATTTTCTCTAAATGCTGAGATATAAAAAATATTCTTACTCTCAAAACAGTAAGAAGAGAAGAAACAGGACATGAGCCTACCACAGATGGCCTCTAAAGACTCCACCAGAAAATCAGAGCCAAACTTTATACCTAGTGCAAGGAGTCTTATGCAAGAAGGAAGAGATAGAAGGACCCAGAGGAGACAGGAGTTCCACAAGGTATCCAACAGAGCCATAAAAGCAAGGCCCAGTGGGAACTATGGAGACTTATGCATCAACAAAAGACCATGCATAGAGAGGAACTAAAACCTCTGAAGATGTAGCCCATTGGCATCTTAGTCTCCATGTGGGTTCCCTAAGTAAGGGTAGAAGAGACACTCCCTGACATGAACTCAGTTTCCTGCTCCTTGATTACTTCTCCCTGATGGGGCAACCAAGCCAGCCCACAGAGGAAAAGGATCCAGGCAGTCCTGTTGGGACCTGATAGAACAGGGTAGATAGTAGGGGAAGAAAACATCCCCTATCAGTGGACTTAGGGAAAGAGAAAGAAGGGGAAAGAGGGAGAGAGGGAGAGAGGGTGGGATTGGAAGGAATTGAGGAAGGGGGCTACAAGTGGGATCCAAAATAAATAAAATATAAAAACAATAATAACAATAAATATTTTTACTGCTTTTATCAATGTCTTACTAACCTGTAACATGAAGAAGACTTTGTGGCTGAGGTTATTGCTGACTAAATATATTGTAAATAATTAGCCTTCAAGAATAAATTTGAAACATCTCATATAAGCAGCTTAATGGCCCAACTGAAAACCCTAGAAAAAGAGAAAAAAAAGAAGCAGATACACCTAAGAGGAGCAGACAGTTGGAAATAATCAAACTCAGGGCAGAAATCAATCAATTAGAAACAAATAAAACTGTTCAAAGAATCAATGAAACCAAGAGCTGGTTCTTTGAGAAAATCAACAAGATAGACAAGCCCCTAGCCAAACTAACCAAAAGGTAGAGAGGAATTATCCAAATCAGCAAAATCAGAAATGAAACGGGGGACATACCCACAGACACTGAGGAAATGCAAACAATCATTAGGTCTTACTAAAAAAGCCTATATGCCACAAAATTTGAAATCTAAATAAAATGGACAATTTTCTTGTGAGATTCCACCTATGTAAATTAAGCCAAGATCAGATAGGAAGATTGAATAGACCTATATCCCCCAAAGAAATAGAAGCAGTCATCAACAGCCTCCCTACCAAAAAAAGCCCGGGGCCAGATGGTTTTAGTACAGAATTCTACCAGACCTTCAAAGAAGTCCTAACACCAATTCTCTCTAAAGTGTTTCACAAAATAGAAATAGTAGGAAAATTACAGAACTCATTCTATGAAGCCACAGTCACCTTGATAACTAAACCACATAAAGATCCAACAAAAAAAGAGAACTTCAGACCTATCTCTCTTATGAA
>CM053763.1:47663455-47678788 GCA_028658305.1 Pachyuromys duprasi | reverse complement strand
CATTCATGTTTAAAGTCCTGGGGAGATCAGAGATACAAGGCACATATCTAAACATAGTAAAGGCAATATACAGCAAGCCTATAGCTAACATCAAACTCAATGGAGAGAAACTTAAATCAATCCCACTGAAATCAGGGACTAGGCAAGGCTGCCCATTGTCTCCATATCTTTTCAACATAGTACTTGAAGTCCTAGCTAGAGCAATAAGACTACTAAAGGAGATCAAGGGGATACAAATTGGAAAGGAAGAAGTCAAAGTATCACTATTTGCAGACGATATGATAATATACATGAGTGACCCCAAAACTTCAACCAGAGAACTCCTTCAACTGATAAACACCTTCAGCAAAGTGGCTGGATACAAAATCAACTCAAAAAAATCAGAAGCCCTCCTGTACACCAAAAACAAAAAGGCCGAGAAGGAAATTAGGGAAACAAAACCCTTCACAATAGCCACTAATAACTTAAAGTACCTTGGGGTGACTCTAACCAAGAAAGTGAAAGACCTATATGAAAAAAATTTCAAATCTCTGAAGAAAGAAATTGGAGAAGATATCAGAAGATGGAAAGACCTCCCGTGCTCATGGATTGGTATGATTAACATAGTGAAAATGACCATACTGCCAAAAGCAATCTACAGATTCAATGCAGTTCCCATCAAAATACCTACACAATTCTTCACAGAGCTTGAAAGAAAAGTTCACAACTTCATATGGAGAAACAAAAAACCCAGAATCTCCGAAACAATCCTCCACAACAACAGATCATCTGGAGGTATCTCTATCCCTGACCTCAAACTGTACTACAGAGCAATAGTAAAAAAAAAAAAAAAAAAACCTGCGTGGTATTGGCATAGAAACAGAATAGTGTATCAAATGAACCGAATAGAAGACCCAGAAATGAACCCGCACACCTATGGAAACTTGATTTTGGACAAAGAAGCCAAAACCATTCAATGGAAAAAAGACAGCATCTTCAACAAATGGTGCTGGTCCAACTGGATATCTGTATGCAGAAAAATGAAAATAGATCCATATTTATCACCTTGCACAAAGCTAAAGTCCAAGTGGATCAAAGACCTCAACATAAAACCAGACACACTAAACCGGTTAGAAGAAAAAGTGGGGAAGAGCCTAGGATTCATTGGCACAGGAGACTACTTCCTGAATAGAACACCACAGGCTCTGAGATCAAAAATCAATAAATGGGACTTCATGAAGCTGAAAAGCTTCTGTAAAGCAAAAGACACTGTCATCAAAACAAAATGACAGTGTACAAACTGGAAAAGGATCATTACCAATCCTACTTCTGACAGAGGGCTAATATCCAGTATATAGAAAGAATTCAAGAAGTTAAAAAGCCACAAATCAAGTAATCCAATTAAAAATGGGGTATGGAACTAAAAAGAGAACTCACTGTAGAGGATTATAGAATGGCAGAAAAACACTTCAAGAAATGCTTCATGTCCTTAGCCATCAGGGAGATGCAAATCAAAACAACCCTGAGATTTCACCTTACACCCACCAGAATGGCTAATATCAAAAACTCAAGTGACAACGCATGCTGGAGAGGTTGTGGAGAAAGAAGAACCCTCCTCCATTGCTGGTGGGAATGCAAACTTCTACAACCACTCTGGAAATCAATTTGGTGCTTTCTTAGACACTTAGGAATAGTGATTCCTCAAGACCCAGCTATAACACTCTTAGGTATATATCCAAATGATGCTCGAGTACAGAACAAGGATATTTGCTCAACTATGTTCATAGCTGCTTTATTTGTAATAGCCAGAACCTGGAAACAACCCAGATGTTCCTCAGTTGAGGAATGGATACAGAAATTATGGTACTTTTACACAATGGAATACTACTCAGCAATTAAAAATGAAGAAATCATGAAATTCGCAGGTAAATGGTGGGACCTGGAACCGATCATCCTGAGTGAGGTATTCCAAAAGCAGAAAGAAACATATGGTATATACTCACTTATATAGACCTATAGGATAGGAATTTCATGCTGAAATCTATACACCTACGGAACATAAACAAGAAGGAGGACCGAGGTTGGGATGATCAATGCTCATCTAGAAGGACAAATGAGATGGACATTGAATATAGGAGAAAACAACAACAGGACAGGAGCATATCAAAGAGGGCCTCTGAAAGAATCAATATAGCAATGAATCAAAGCAGATATTAAGACTCACAACCAAGCCTTCAGCAGAGGGCAAGGAATAATAACGAAAACAGGGAGAGTTAGTAAGACTTGGGGAGAACAAGAGCTCCACAAAGACCAAATAGATCAGGGCACAGAGGTCTTTTATGAGACAGTTTCTCCAACCAAGGACCATGTATGGATATAACCTAGAATCCCTGCTCAGATATGGCCCATGGTAGCTCAGTATCCAACTGGAGACCCTAATAAGGGGAACAGGGATTATTTCTGTCATGATCTCAATGGCTTGCTCTTTGACCCCCCTCCCCCACGCCCTGGAGTAACAGCCTAGCTAGATCCCAGAAGAGGACATTGCAGCCAGCCCTGAAGAGACAAGATAAACTAGGGTCGGATGGAAGGGGAGGAGGTCCTGCCCCATCAGTGGACTTGGAGGGGGGCAGGGAGGAGATGAGGAAGGGATGGGGTGAGTGGGAGGGAGTAAGGGAGAGGGCTACGTCTGGGATACAAAGTACCTAACCTGTGATTAATATAAAAATAAACAAATCACATTAAAAATAATTTTACTTCTCTTTCTTTATATTACAAATAAACAGGTATATTTCTGAAGTAGTGTATGATAAGCACAAATATTCTGGGTTTGGGGTATATTAAATTAAAAATGGAAATAGATATATAAGTGTGCTTTCTGAATTCCAGATAGAACTTTCAATGTTTATGACAGTTGTCAGCTACTTTCATAAGCAATGCTCTACAGAAAAAGAGTTGGCTAATCCTTGAAGGGATGTCTGGAACTAATACCTTTTTTTAGAAAGCCCTAGTATACACTCATGCAGAGCTGGAGTTTAATAGTATTGGGTAAAATGAGGCATGTTACATCATGTCAGTACTCTTCATGACTGATGGTTGTTATTTATCTAGACTAGCAAGTACAAATTTGTAACTTGGAAATTAAAAAATTCACTCCAGAATACTCAGAAATAATACTTAAAACTTCAAGTAAAAATAGAATTCTACAGTGCATAAGGGAAGGTTATAAGTCTTGAAAAAGATAAAGAAGACCTAACAGAATGCTTGATATTTTAGAAGGTGGCTATTGGACAGTCAAAGCAATTGCCTGTGGTGAACAGAGTGGTTCTGCAGATTGAGAGACAAGGAGATTACCAAAACTCCCTGTCTTGCTTGCCTTATTGTTGAGGGCAAGAATAGTATTCAGCACATGGTAACTGTTAAGTAAATTTTTGTTATGGTTTACTAAAATTGAAATTCAATTCTGGTTGAAGTTCAAAAATTACCTAGACACCCTGCTCAGATGTAGCCAATAGACAGCTCAGTCTCCATCTGTGTTCCCTAGTAAGGGGTGAAGAGACAGTCTCTGACATGAATTTGGTTGTCTGCTGCTTGATCACTTCTTCCTGATGGGGTGACCTAGCCAGTCCACAGAAGAAGAGGATTCAGGCAGTCCTGATAGGACCTGATAGGCTAGGGTCAGACAGTAGGGGAGGAAGACCTCCCCTATCAGTGGTCTAGGGGAGAAGTATAGGGGAGGAAGAGGTAGGGAGGGTGGGTCTAGGAAGAGATGAAGGAGGGGGTTGCAACTGGGATACAAAGTGAATAAATTGTGTATATATATAATAAAAAAATAAAGAGCAAAAAATTAACTATTCACAGTAACTTATACCATCTACAGAACTATAAGTGTGTTCATGTAAATAAAATAAAGCATACAATGTGTTGAAAATATAAACAGAAACTATAAACTATGGTGATGAAATAATTTGCATTTAATTATTTCTGTGAAATTTAAGTTATTTTAAAAAATCATGGGCATTACACATAACAGCTTCTCATTTTCCATGCATAAACTCACTTGTGTATTATTATAGTGTAAGTCATGAGCTTTAATTAGCTTTTAGCCCTGGGTACAGTGGGTTGGGAAGAGCATGCTAGTGTAGAAAGGTGCATTAGCTGTTCTGCTCACACATGTCCTGTTGAATCACTGAGCTGGAATGCTATAAGGACTAGAAAACTGAATGTTTTCATTCCTGATCTGAGAACATTCATTCTGTTTCCTAAGTCATGATTTTTCTATTGATGGCTGCAACATAAATATGGTTGCTGTTTCTTAAAGTCCTGGACATTTTTACAGTGTTGTCTTATTCTCTGAAAGTAGTGATTTTGTTGTTTGATATTGCAAATGTTAGGCTGGGACTGATGGCGGTGACAGGAACATAACAGAAAAAAGAGACTGACTCCTGCAGAAGGAGAGTTGTTCTTTCAATGGAACAAATGAAGGGAGCCCGTCTCTCCCTGGGAGTGGAGACTATACACCTTAGTGCAGGGCCATTGGAACTTAGAGGGAATGAGTGGGAATTTGGGGGGGAAATAAATTTGTCAGTGGATATTTTCTTTATAGTTTCAAGGCCAAATGATGGTAGCAGATATTCTCTTTCTGGTGTTCCGAGGTTGCTTGTTTTTACATCATTAGCCTCTCAGGAACACTTTTTACTGGTCAGGAGACTTCAGATCACCTTTTCACATCTCATGTCATAACAATTAGTAAAAACAATAGAGGGCATGAACACGGAGGAAAGTGGTGAGGGGCATACAAGAGGGTTTGGAGGGAGAAAGGGAAAGGTAGAAATTCTGTAATCATATTATAATCTCTAAAAAGTATAATCATATGAACAGAATAATATAGCATGAACTATTTTAGAATTGGTTTGGCTCACACAGCAAAATACTTTGAGGGTTATCCAAATTGTGGCATAGCTTTATTTTATTACTATTTTTTAAATCAAAGCCTATGCATTTACAATATTCTTTTCATCATCAACAACAAAAAGAACTATTTTTTAGTGAGTAAACACAAAGCAGTACATTTGTACATTTTCAGATTCTCCTCTGAATATGCTACTTGGTAGTTGCTCCTACTCATTTGATCTATGATATAACATAAAAAGAAATTCCAACAACCTTTAGAAGGTCTTTTGAGGTCTGTGAAAGCTGTACTATGACTTTATATGGTATAATCACTCATATTATATTTTCAACATTGTTCTAATATTTTTTATTTATTGGCATGTTTTAGCCTATCCAGTTTCTCTTTATCACCCATCACCTTGAAAGGTTTACACTCATTACAAATAAAATATGCCATGGAAGTATGAGTATATAGTACTGGAAAACTCAAGAAGATACAAGTGGCATTTTATGATATAGCATACTGCGATGGTTAATTTTGGTTGTCAACTTGACTATATTGGAATTAACTAAATCCCTGAAATGGAGGCACGTCTGTGAGGGAGTTTTGCTTATTTGAACTGGGAACATCTAATTCTAATTTAATCTAGATCTTTGTGGTAGAAAGACACAGCTGTAATCTAGATCCTTTCAGTTGGGAAACCCACCTCTAAGCTCTGCCATGCCTTTTGCGGGAAGCCTACATAAAGACATGGAAGAAGGAAACTTTTACTCTTTGCTTGCTTATTCTCACCTCACCAGATAGTACATTCCTTCACTGACATTAGCATCTATTTCTTCAGGATTCCAGTGTCTACTAAATACCAGCTGAGACATCCAGCCCTGTGGACTAAGGAACTATTGAATGCCCGGACTATCCCTTCATAGGCAGCCATTCCTGGATGAGTTGTATCATAGCTTGTAAATCATTCTAATGCCACTTTCTATAACTTCTGTTACTGTAGAGAAGCCTGAATAACACACATTCTGAGAAGATGAAGTCTACAAATTGTGCCCAAGAACTACAGGAAACTGAGAAAAGCTGGAAGTGGGAGAGGTGGTCTTCCCCAGTAAAGAGCACACGTGTTTGTCAAGTACCAAATGGTCATCTTGGAAAACATACATACAACCAGCTAAAAAGATTATATTTAGAGTACATATGTACACACATACAGATATACACGTACTAACACTTAGTGTAAAAGGAGGCCAAGAATATTAAGATTATGGAGGGATATATAACAGGTTTTAGAGAGAGGAAATGGAAAGGGGAAATCTTGTAACTATAATTTTATAAAAATTAAGATTACCTATAATATAATTTATTAGATTGCATTGATCATAAACTATGTATGTTATTTGCTTCACAAAACATGCATTTGATATCATTATATAAAAGCAGAGGATATAAAGAAGAATATGAGATTTCATTTGTTCCCAATTCTTTGGATATACCCCACCCCATAACAACATAGAATGACAAAAACATTGAAGAAGTGGAAACTGTTTAAGCACTGAAGCAGGCAAATGGTAGAAGACACCAGATGTGATTTTTATGAAAATTTCAAGTGGAATTCTGATGAATAAATATATTATTTTAAAATAGGAATTGTTTATTTTATTAAGGATCACATTTTTTAGCAACAAAAGTGACACAAATCTTTTCCTTCCTTTAACAAACTGATTTTTAGCAATTAGATCAGGTTTGATTTTCTGCCTAAATGACATTGTGGTCCCAGAAAATCCCATCTTTAGAGCTATTGTCATTGTGGTGTGACCTCCTTAAGAGCACACTGAGCGGAGGGGGTAGACCAGCAAGCCCTGTGATTGCAGAGGGAGGCTTCATAAGCTTCTGTTTTATTCCCTTTATTCATTGGTTTCTTAGAAACCTTGTGCTAATGACTTAATTTTTCTGAGATATGTACTGCACACCTTCTAAAGAAGTAAATTTTTTTCTCCATTTTTTTTCAAGGAATTCCAATTATTGAGATGAAATTTTGGTGTTTTTATATTTTCCACCCCAAGTCCCTGAGGAAATGTCAGAGCCCAAGGGAATTTAAAATTAAACGCTTGTAAGGTTTATGTTCCTATTTACTTGTTCTCATAAAAGATGTTTAATGCAGATGTATGTGAAGACTTAGCACAGTCCCCTGCCTCATTCCCAACAGTTTTAATTAGATGCCCTCCAGACTTCTGATTTGTGTAGCAGAACAATCCACTTTTGATCACATTAGTTTGCATTCTGCCCCACAAATCTACTAAGCACATATTGGCAATGAGATGATGTGAAGTGCTTAGAGTGATTCTCTGAGCCATCCTGCAGCACATGCTCACTTCAGAGCCAATACTCTACCTGTAGAACAAACCTTCCGAGGGCCAGTTGGAGGAAGGCAGTAAAGGCAAAAAAGGCTTTCTGCTATGATTCAAATCACATGGTGGATTATGTCACTACCTCTGCTTCATTGTGATAATATGACTTCTGAACTTTTGTCTGATATTCTAGTGAAAACATGATGAACTAAGCATTTGAGAGATTGGGAGTGAGTAACGATCTTAGCCTGTTTACACTAACCTGATGTGTTCTCATGAATATTTGACTATCTTGCTACTCTGAAATCTAGAAGAATTAAAGAATATTGGCATTCATTGAGGCTAAATCTCAGAGGTTACTTTTCAAACCGTTAAGTTCCTAATGTATTTATTGGTGAGTGAAACAGTTAATAAGAGTTGTATACACACATACATTAGTTTGCTTAGAATTTAATATACTAATATATTTATCAATGTACATTTTATGTATCAATATGAGAATATTTTATTAATAAACATTTAAAATATTTTAATAGCTTAAATTAATTGCAGAATTGCTGTTCTATCATAAGATTTATTTTGTGTAATACAACATTAGTATATATACATAGCAAAAATAATAATTTTCCTGGTAGAGTGATAAAAATGAGGCACCCTTTTATTACTTGGTACAGAGAAACTTATTTACATTTTATAATAGCTTTTACTTTTTACCTGGCAAACACGATCATGTCTTAATATACTCAAACTGCTAATAAGCAACATAATTTTTTCTTCTTAACTTTTTTATATTTAATATTTATTATCATTTATTCCCTTTGTTTTTTTTAAATTTTAATATTTTTATTTTATATTAATCACAGGTTTTGTACTTTGTATCCCAGCTGTAGTCCCCTCCCGCATTCCCTCCCTATCCCACCTTTCCCTCCCTCATCTCCTCCCTGCCCCTTTCCAAGTCCACTGATAGGGGAGGACCTCCTCCCCTTCCATATAACTCTAGCTTATCAGGTCTCTTCAGGAATGGCTGCAATGTCCTTTTCTGTGGCCTAGCAAGGGTGCCCCTCCCTTGGGGGGCGGGGAGGTTGAAGAGCCAGCCATTGAGTTCACGTCCAAATTAATACCCGTTACTAGTGTACCCAATTGGGTATTGAGCTACCATTTGCTACATACAACAGGGGTTCTAGGTTATAACCATACATTGTCCTTGGTTGGAGAGACAGTCTCATAAAAGACCCCTATGCCCTGATATATTTGGTCCTTGCGGAGCTCCTGTCCTCTCCAGGTCACACTAACTCCCCCTTCTTTCATATGATTCCCTGCACTCTGCCAAAGGGTTGGTTAGATTTCTTAATATTTGCTTTGATACCCTGCTAGGTAGAGTCTTTCTGAGGCCCTCTGTGGTAGGCTCTTGTCCTGTTACTTGTTTTCTCCTACAGCCAATGTCCATCCAATTTGACTTTCTCAGTGAGGATTAATCCTCTTACCCCAGGTCCTCTTTCTTGTTTATCTTCTTTAGGTGTATAGATTTCAGTATGTTTATCTTATCTTATAGGTCATACCATGTGTTAGATCCATTTTTTCTTTAAAAACATATTTTGGATTCTGTGCTTTGCTATGGTTGATGTACTATGTGAGACTGATGGGAAACAAGCAACATGAGCATAACAAGCAAGAAAAGAGATGTGGTTTTTTAAAAGAATGTTATGTCAGTATTTCTATTTGTTTGGCTAGGTTTATCATCAATATTTTCATAACATGGAAATTTATATTAGTGTTATTTAATATATTTCTCAAGCACGTGATATTATTCATTCGGAATAAGATTTTAAAATAATTCTCTGTTCTCTCTCTTTAATTTTACACTCTACAGTTTATTTCAGCTCCTCTAAATTTCCAGTAAAAAGTTCCTTTTGTCTCTTTTAATATATGCTAGGTACAATTCTGTTATGTGACACTCTTCCTGGGCAGACATGAACAAATGTCTACCATAATCAAATACAGAACCTATGACCACCCAAATAATGATACCTCCCAAATTCAGCTTGGTGAACCAATGAGTTTTGAAATTACTTACAAGAATATGGGTAAGGGGTTGATTAAGAAAGCAGTCGACTCAAGGACAGAGGTATCAGTGAAGCCCAGCGCAGCATGAGTGACAGCACAAAAAAGCCGAAACCTAGAATGCACTACACAGGCTTCAGATAGTTCAGCAGGTTGCACGGCATCTTTCCAGGTAGCTCATTTGGCCTAAGCTTCTTCAGGCATCTTGCTGCCTTGTCTGAGTGTCTTTCAGCATTCTTTACATGGGAAGGAAAGAGCTTAATGAGGCTGGGGAGTTTCAAGGAAGACTCAGCTATTAATTTACTTCCTGTGATCACACCTTCCTTAAAGGACAAAATGTTTTACCTCTTATAACATCTCCTTGTTTCACCTCTTTGTAAACTCTAGATCTTAATGAGCTACTACTTCAGAGCATGTTTTTCAACTTTCTTTTAACATTTTGTTTTAAAATGTCCTGTTATGGAGCCCACAAGGAGACCAACAAAACTAAAAGATCTGAGCCTGGGGGGGGGGGGGGTCCTGCAGACTGATTCACCAGACAAGGACCATGCATGGAGAGGACCTAGACACCCTGCCCAGATGTGGCCAATTGGCAGTTCAGTCTCCACGTGTATCTCTGAGTGCCACGATCAGGGGTTGCCTCTAGTATGAACTCAGTTTACTGCTCTTTGATCACTCGCCCCTGGTGATGCAGCCTTTCCAGGCCACGGAGGAAGTGGATTCAAGCAGTCCTGATGAAACTTGACAAACTATGGGCAGATGGCAACAGTGGAGAACTCCCCATTTCAGTGAACTAAGGGCAGGGGATGAGGGAAAGAGAGAGGGAGGGTGGGACTGGGGAATTTGAAGGAGGGGGCTTCAATTGGGTTATATAATGAATAAATTATGAAGAAAAAAATCCTGTTATTTTATCTCCCCTGTAATATCCCTTGTCTTAGACCTTTCATCCAAGATGTACAGTTTTAATCTCAAAGAAAACTCCTGATCAACAGAGTCATAATCAAAAATGTTTTGTTACAACTCAAAACACTTATTGTCTTAATTGTTAATGATCTTTTGAAACACACACACGCATATATATATATATATATATACACACATACATGTACATATCTATACACATACATACACACACAGATATATATGGTCTCATGTAACCCAGGTTGAGTTTAAACTGGTCATGAAGCAGAGAATGACCTTGAACTGCTAATCTCCTGTTTCTTCCTCCTAAGTACTAGAATTATAGAGATGTGCCACTGTGACCAGTTTAATTAGTGCTGTGGACTGAACCCAGGACCATGTGTGTTCAAGACTTCCTGGTTATCTTCCTAACCTCAATCAATCACTTGTTTAAATTTAATATATCTACAAAAGCAGGTGTTGGTAAAACAGCTTGCTTCAAATTTATAAAATTTAGAAATAGAGCTTTTCTTCAGGAAAATTTAATGTTAATCATGAGCAATATTAAAGGTTCCAATAGGAGATCCAAGATGGCTGCCAGGAGAGGACACCCTGTCTGAGGAGTAGAACAGCAGAAACAACGCAGCAACCAGGAGACTGAACTCTGGGACCTAAAACACCAGCATTTGTGATTGCCAGGTGAGCGGAACTCCTACAGCGAAGAAATCAAGTGGGAAAATCCTAGGGACACCCAGTTATTCCCCGGAAAAATCTCCAGGTGACCTGAGACGCACAGCTCTGATCTGAACAAGCTGCTGCACTGGGCACCCGCAGACACAATACCAGACTGGGTCTCACAGCCTCTGGGCCAGACTGAGGATGAACCTTATATCATTTTGACTGACCTGCACACTGCGGGTCCGCCAATAACCACCTCAGTCCTTGTGTGAGTCCACGGGCCAGTCAGAGAAAGACCCGGCAGGCATACAGTAGGCACACACATAAACCACCTCAGTCCATGTGTGTGCTTGTGGGTACACGAACCAGACTGAGAAGGCCTAGGAGACCATTTTGACTGGCCTGCACACTGTGGGGCACACACTGCACAGACCTGCCAGCTACCACCTCAGTCCATGGGGTGTGTGGGGGTGTGTGTCCACAGGCGGGTCTGGGAAGGACCCAGGTTCTGTTTCAACGGGTGGGCATTCAGCAGGTACACACCAATTGTGTCTGCTGGAAACACCTCAGACTAAGAGGGCCTAGGAGACAGTTCTAACCAGCCTGTGCGTGTGGGTCCTCCAGTGACCACCTCAGTCCCTGTGTGTGTTCACAGGGCCGGTATGAGAAGGCAGTGGGCACCATTTCAGACAGGCCTGCACACAGTGGATGCACACTGCTCAGCAAAGCCTGCAACCAATCCAGACTCACTGTGTGTGCCCCAAATACCATCTCAGACTGTGGTGCACAGCCCCTGGCCCAGAAGGGGGCTCCAAGTCTCCAGTCCAGGGGAGAGCCCTTAGCAGCAAGCCCAGGGCAGAGCACAGAGTCCCCAGCTGACATCACAAAACGGGACACTCAGCATCTAGCACAGAGTGAGGAGCAAAACCTCCAGACCAGAAGGGTGACCAGCCTGCAGTGCTCACAGCTTCTAGCACAGAGCACAAAGCCAGATACACAGAGCCCACAACAGAGTTCAACTGAGACAACAACACACACACTAACAAACCACCAGAACTCCCTGATCTTCTTGAAGAATACACCTGACAAAAGAGATTGACAGTTCCAATCTGAAGTTCAACCTTAAAACACAAACAGCTCCTTGATTATATATAAACAAATGCCCAGAAATTGACAAAAGAACTCACCCAACAAAAATCAGGACACCATGGCCCCATCAGAAACAACCATAAGCAGTGGAGATTTTAATTCAGCAGAGACACAGGAAAATTATGTTAAAGCTATGATTATGCAGATATTGGAGGAACAAAAAAGAGACAAAAAGAGGAAATGAACAAGGCCCTCAAAGAAATGGAGAAAAATTTAACTGCCCACATAGAGGAACAATTAAAGATAAACAAAGAGGAAACAACCAATATAGAAGACACAGTCAATCAGTTGAAGGAAACGGTACAAAGCATGAAAACGGAATTAGAAGCTATAAAGAAGACACAAAGGGAGAAGAACCTGGAACTGGAGGACTTAGAGAAAATATCAGGAACCACAAAGGTAAGCATCAACAATAAAATAAAAGAGATGGAAGAGAGAATCTAGGGAGCTGAGGAGAAACTGGCTGTAATAGACTCCTCACTCAAGGAAAAAAGAAAATCAAAAAAATCCCAAGCACAAAACATCCAAGAAATTAAGGATGCCATCAAAAGACAAAACCTAAGAATAATTGGAATAGATGGAAAAGAAGACTACAGGCTCAAAGGACCAGAAAATATTTTTAAGAAAATCATAGAAGAATTTTTTCCCAAAACTTAAAAAAAGAAATGTCCATCAACATACAAGAAGCCTACAGAACACCAAATGGACTAGACCAGAAAAGAAATACCTCTTGTCACATCATAGTCAAAACACTAAACCTACAAAACAAAGAAACAATATTAAAGGCAGCAACGGAAAAGGGTCAAGTAACATATGAAGGTAGACCGATCAGAATCACACCAGAATTCTCATCAGAAACTATGAAAGCCAGAAGGGCCTGGGCAGAAGTCATGCAGTCTTTAAGGGAACACAGATGCCAACCAGACTACTATATCCAGCAAAGCTTTCAATCAACATAGATGGAGAAAACAAAATTTTCCATGACAAAACAAAATTCATGCAATACCTACACAGAAACCCAGACCTACAGAAGGTACTAGAAGGAAAACTTCAGTCCAACGGAAACAACTACACCAAAGAAACCATAGGATACATATAATTTCATAATGACAACAACAAAAAAGCAAAAAATCACAGTAAGACCGCCAACTCCACAATAACAAGAACTAACAGTCATTGGTCGCTATTATCTATCCACATCAATGGACTCAACTCTCCAATAAAAAGACACAGACTAACAGAATGGCTGCGGAAACAGGATCCAACATTCTACTGCATCCAAGAAATACACCTATGCAAATAAGATAAACACTACCTCAGAGTAAAGGGCTGGAAAACCATTTTACAAGTAAATGAACCCAGAAAACAAGCTGGGGTAGCAAACCTAGTATTAATAAGGTATACTTTCAACCAAAGTTAATCAAGAAAGATGAGGAGGGGCACTTCCTTCCCATCAAAGGAAAATTCCAAGAGGAGGAAATCACCATTTTGAACATTTATGCCCCAAATGCAAGACCACCTACATATGTAAATCAAGCAATATAAAAACTGAAATCACACATTTATCCCAACACCTTAATAGTGGGAGACTTCAACACTCCACTCTCACCAAGGGACAGATCATCCTGTCAGAAGCAAAACAGAGAAACAAGGGCACTCACAGACACCCTAAATCAAATGGACCTAATAGATGTCTACAGAACCTTTCATCCTAGATCAAAAGAGTATACCTTCTTTTTAGCACCTCATGGAACCTTCTCCAAAATAGACCATATGGTTGGTCACGAAGCAAGCCTTAGCAGATACAGGTAAATTGAAATAATCCCTTGTATCCTATCCGACAATCATGGTCTAAAGCTGGAACTCAACAACAACAGAAATAGCAAAAGGCCTGCACATACATGGAAACTGAACAACTTGCTACTCAAGACAGCCTGGTTAGGGAAGAAATTAAGAAAGAAATTAAAGACTACCTAGAATTCAATGATAATGAAAGCACAACATACCCAAACTTATGGGACACAATGAAGGCAGTGCTGAGAGGAAAGTTCATAGCACTAAGTGCCTTCAAGAAGAAATTTGAAACATCTCATACAAGCAACTTAATGGCCCAACTGAAAGCTCTAGAAAAAAAGAAGCAGATACACCCAAGAACAGCAGACAGCTGGAAATAATCAAACTCAGGGCTGAAATCAATCAATTAGAAACAAATAAAACTATTCAAAGAATCAATGAAACCAAGAGCTGTTTCTTTGAGAAAATCAACAAGATAGAGAAACCCCTACCCAAACTAACAAAAAGGCAGAGAGAACTGGTCCAAATCATCAAAATCAGAAATGAAAAGGGGGATATAACTACAGACACAGAGGAAATCCAAACAACCATTAGGTCTTACTACAAAAGCCTATATGCCAGAAAATTTGAAAATCTCAATAAATGGACAATTTTCTTGAGAGATTCCACCTACCTAAATTAAGCCAAGATCAGGTAGGAAGATTGAATAGACCTATATCCCCCAAGGAAATAGAAGAAGTCATCAACAGCCCCCCTACGAAAAACAGCCCTGGACCAGATGGTTTTAGTGCAGAATTCTTCCAGACCTTCAAAGAAGCCCTAACACCAATTTTTTATAAAGTGTTCCACAAAATAGAAATAGAAGGAAAATCACCGAACTCTATGAAGCCACATTCACCTTGATACCTAAACCATACAAAGATCTAACAAAAAAAGAGAACTTCAGACCTATCTCTCTTATGAAAATTGATGCAAAAATACTCAATAAAATACTTGGAAACCAAATCCAAGAGCACATAAAAGATATCATCCACCATGACCAAGTAGGCTTCATCCCAGGCATGCAAGGGTGGTTCAATATACGCAGATCCATCAATGTGATCCACCATATAAACAAACTGAAGGAGAAAAACCACATGATCATCTCACTAGATGCCTAAAAAGCATTTGACGAAATCCAACACCCATTCATGTTTAAAGTCTTGGAGAGATCAGGGATACAAGGCACATACTTAAATATAGTAAAGGCAATTGACAGCAAGCCTATACCTAACATCAAACTCAATGGAGAGAAGCTAAAATCAATCCCACTAAAATCAGGGACTAGGCAAGGCTGCCCATTGTCTCCATATCTCTTCAACATAGTACTTGAAGTCCTAGCTAGAGCAATAAGACAACTAAAGGATATCAAGTGGATACAAATTGGAAAGGAAGAAGTCAAAGTATCACTATTTGCAGACGATATGATAATATACATGAGTGACCCCAAAAATTCAACCAGAGAACTCCTTCAACTGATAAACACCTTCA
>CM053763.1:47641235-47662955 GCA_028658305.1 Pachyuromys duprasi | reverse complement strand
GACTCGAGATCAAGCCTCTGGCAGAGGGCGAGAAGTAATGATAGATCTGGGGGAGGTTGTTGAGACTTGGGGAGAACAAGAGCTCCACAAAGACCAAACTGAGCAGGGCACAGGGGTCTTGTATGAGATGGTTTCTACAATCAAATACCATGTGTGGATATGGACTGGAACCCCCGCACAGATGGGGCCCGTGATAACTCGGTGTAGGACTGGAGACCCTATTCAGGGAAACAGGGACTGTTTCAGTCATGATCTTGATGGCTGACTCTTTGACCCTCCCCCATACAAGCCGGGGAGTGACAGACTGGCTAGATCCCAGGGGAGGAGTTTGCAGCCAGCCCTGAGGAGACAAGATGATCTGGGGTCATATGGAAGGGGAGGAGATCCTCCCCTGTTGGTGGACTTCTAGGGGGCGGGGAGGAGATGAGGGAGGATTGAGGAGGGTGGGAGGAAATGAGGGAGGGGGCTACGCATGGGATGCAAAAACCTAACCTGTGATTCATATAAAAATAAATAAATTTATTTTTAAAAAGTTTCCAATAAATAATTCCCAGAGTACAGAGTACAGAGTAGTGTGGACAGTACAAACTGATGCCTTCTTCTTGTGAGGTTTTCTGACAATGAGTATTACCAGAATGTGTGCACACAAAATGTGTACTTCAGAAAGTTTTCAATTAGAAAAACTTATGAAAGTAACATAACACTAAGAATAACTGAAAGATAATCAATAATCAATATTAGGAAAGCATTAGACTTATATTCTACTTTATAAAATTAGCAAGTAATCAGAAATGCAGTCTAAATCAGTACAAAGACTTACTGTTTTAAATTAAATGTATCAAAATGAGAAGATGCAACAGCAGTTAATTTAATTTTTATTGTACATCAAGTTTCAGATTTAATTAACATGATGTTGATTTATTACCTTTGTTCTTAGTAATCACTTGCACGTATAGTGACATTTACAGTGACTGGTTAGTCTTATATCTTAAATATTCAGTGCCCTTCAAAGACTCATGTGTTATAGGCTTGGTCTCCATGGCAGCAGTTATTGAGATAGAATGGAACCTTTATCAGGGCAGCTTTGCGATTTCCTTAGCTTATTGTGGTCATTCCCTAAGAAAGGATTTTTGTATCCATGACTTCTTTTTTCTTTCTTTCACTTTTTACTTCCTTGCTCATGATGTCAGTGTTCTTCTTTGCTGTTCAGTCTCTGATTTTACCAAAGAGCACCACTTTTAAAGACACAAACCAACTGGTATGTTCAATTTTGAACTGACATTTCCAAAGTTGTGAGCCAAAATAAAGTTAATTTATATTCTCTTCATATGTTAATTATCTCAGGCACCTTCTTTATTGCACTGAAAGCTGAATGATGTGGATAGACTAATGAAAATTCAAATTATCATCTGAAAAGTGGCCAATATCATGCTGAAAATTATCATAATGATGAAGATTCAGCACTGGATTTCTAGCATATTTCGGGGCCTTAAATAGATGAAAATGTCTAAATGGTCATCAGAATACTCTAAAACCAAGACCTGCTATGCAACAGTTTTGGGCAATTGTCTTACTTAATTCAATCTCTAAAGATATATCCAACAATTGGTTTCTTAATTATTATGCACATTTTATATATAAATGATGAAACATGTGTCCAAATCAACAAATACAGACAATGTCAGGCAGAGGGTTGTACAGTTCTAGACAATACTATAAAAGATGGCTCAAGGAGATTAAAATGTCCTGGCCAAATCTTCATGCATATAATAAATTTACTGAGGTCTGACATTCCTGTAAGGTATTTGATGATCTAGAAGTTGACCTACCAGCAAACTTTGGCTTTATGTAACAATCTCTTAGGTTCTCTTAGTTTTGTCATGAGGAAAACTCCCTCACTTGTCCTCAACTATCTTTTCATAAAGTTATAATTGCCTTGATCATTCCTAAGAGTTGTATACTGAAAAATGGTAATGATTATAGTACTAGGTAGGAAAAACAGGGCATTTTGTTAAAGTCAGGAAGTTTAACTAGGGCATTTACTTATAAAGTGAAAGGAGAAGGTTTGAGAATAGTTGGGAACTGAGTGAAAAGTAAGAATAATAATATGCTGTTGCATATTCCAGACAAAGCTGTTACTAAAAGAATACCAGAAACACCAATGCTCAGGTTTGTAGAACTTTAGTTGAAGTATATCTGAAATTGGAAATGTTACAAATTCAAATAGAAAAAAAAAATTAAAGCACTTTTTAATTGCAGGAGATAACTTAAAATTATTCTTTCACAAAATTGTGAGATACAAATAATTCTGAAAAATATGTCTGCATCTGCTTAAACAAAAATTGTTGAGTAACAGCTTGTTGTACTTGTACGTCAAGAAAATCAAGATGGCATTTTCAAAAATCCCTTTTAAAAAGAAAATCATAAAATTAGTGTAAGGGTAGCAAACACAAACAAGAATCACCAGTATGGGAGTTTTTAAATTAAGATTAACAGATGACTGGCATTTTGTTCTATTGACAGTGTCATTTGCCTTGCAGAAGCTTTCAGTTTCATAAGGTCCCATTTATTAATTGTTAATCTTAATGACTGAGATGACTCTGGCCAGGAAGTTGTCTCCTGTGCCAATGAGTTCAACACTAGTCTCCATTCTCTCCAATTAGATTTAAAGTATCTGGTTTTATGTTGAGGTCTTTAATCCACTTGGACTTGCATTTTGTGCAGAGTAATAAATATGGATCTACTTGCATTCTTATAATGCAGATATCCACTTAGACTAGCACCACTTTTTGAAGATGTGTTTTCTTTTCCATTGTATGGTTTCAGTTCTTTTCAAAAATTAGGTGTCCATAAGTTTGTGGTCTATTACTGAGACTTCAATTTGATTACATTGATCAACCTGTCTGTTTTTATGCCAATATCATGCAATTTTTGTTGCCAGTATAAAGTAGAACATCTTGAAGTCTGGTAAAAGACACTGTCAATAGGACAAAAAGGAAGCCTACAGAATGGGAAAAGATCATCACCATCCATACTTCCAACAGAGGTATATAGAAAGAATTTATGAAAGTAGACACCAACAAACCAAATAACCCGATTAAAATTAGGGTAAATATCAAAGCAGAGAATTCTCAACAGAGAAATCTCTAATGGCTGAGAAGCACTTAAAGAAATATTCAACTTTCTTAGTCATCAGAGAAATGCAAATAAAAATGACTCCAAGATTCCATCTTACATCCATCAGAATGGATAAAATAAAAAACTCAAGTAATAGCACATGCTAGCAAGGAGGTGGAGAAAGGGGATTTTCTCTAAGATCCAACTCTTGGTTTCATTGATTCTTTATATTTTTCTTTTTGGCTATATTTTATTGATTTCAGCCTTGAGTTTGATTGTTCCCTGCTGTCTATTTTTGTTTGTTTGCTTGTTTGTTTGTTTGTTTTATAGCTTTCAGGTGGGCTTTTAAATTGTTAGTATGAGATCTTTCCAATTTCTTTATGAAGACACTTAGTTCTATGACCCTTCTTCTTAGCTTTCTTCACTGCTTGCATTGTGTCCCATGTTTTGGTTTGTTGTGCCTTCATTTTCCTTGAATCCTAGAAAGTTTTTCATTTCATTTTTCCCCAGATACAATGGTCATTTACTAGAGAGATGTTCAGTTCATGTTGTTTTTATTGTTGTTGAAATCCAGATTTAATCCATGGTGGTCTGATAAAATACAAGGAGTTATTTCAATTTTCTTGTATCTGTTGAGGCTTGCTTTGTGAGCGACTATGTGTTCAATTTTGTAGAAGGCATACTCTTTTATGTTTGGATTTGTTTCTTTGATGAGTAAGAAGTGTCCTTCCCTATCTCTTTTTTTATTAATTTTGGGTGAAAATCTACATTTGTAGATATTTGAATGGCTATACCAGCTTGAGCCGTGGGTCCATTTGCTTGGAAAATCTTTTAACGACTTTACTCTGAGGTGTCTATCTTTGATATTGAGGTGAATTTCTTGTACATAGCAAATGATGGATCCTGTTTTCACATCCACTTTGTCAGCTTGTGTCTTTTTTTGAGGGGGTGGGAATTGAGTCCATTGATGTGGACAGATTAATGACCAGTGACTGTTAAATTCTTGTAATTTCGATTTTGGTGATGTGTGTGTGTGTGTGTGTGTGTGTGTGTGTGTGAGTGTGTATGTGAGTGTGCAAATGCATACACATGTGCACGCACACATGCCCACTTTACTTCTTTTTGTTGGTGTGAAATTATTTCCTGTGTTTTCTCGAGTGTAGTTAACTTCTTTGTGTTGGACTTCTCCTTCTAGTATCATCTGTAGGCTGGACTTGTGTATAGATATTATTTAACTTTGATTTGGTCATGGAATATAAAATTTTTGCTGAGTGTATCAATCTGGGCTGGCATCTGTGGTTTGTTAGAGTCTTCAAGACTTCTGTCCAGGGTCCTTTGGCTTTTATTGTCTCTATAAGAAGCTGAGTGTAATTCTACTAGGTCTGAATTCATACGGTACTTGGCATTTTTATTTTGCATATTTTAAGATTCTTTATTCTGTACATTTAGCATTTAGTGTTTTGGTTATGTGGTTGGACGATATTCTTTTCATGTCAAATATAGTTGGTGCTCTATAAGCTTCTTGTATATTTATAGGCACCTTCTTGTTTAGGTTAGAGAAATTTTCCCCTATGATTTTGTTGAAAACATTTTCTGGGCTTTGGAGCTGTGACTCTTCTTCTATTCCTAATATTTTTAGGTTTGGTCTTTTCATAGTGTCTCATATTTTCTGGATGTTTTGTGTCAGGAACTTTTATCATTTAACATTTTCTTTGACAATATACCAGTTTCTTCTACCGTGTCTTCTATGCCTGAGATTCTCTCTTCCATTTCCTGCATTCTGTTGGCAGTGCTTGCTTCTACAGTTCCTGTTTGCTTATCTAGATTTTCCATCTGTTTTGTTTCCTCAGTTTGTTTGATGCCTCCAATTTCTAATGGGGTTACTCCACAATAGCCTGTCCTTGTAGATTATAGTGAATGGCAGTGGTGTGTGCAACACTAAAAGTTAAACATCAGTTTTGAAAATCTTTTGAAATATAAACTAGAGCACTGTCCGTTTTCAATGCCCTTGACATTTCCAAAATTGTAAAGCAGTAAAACAAATGCTGTACCAATCTTCGAAAGTCTGTCCAGCTTGGGCAGAAGCACAAACGAGAATTCATATCCATATACACATGAATAATTTCCATGGGGAAAGCATGCTTGGGGACATGCCTAGCAGTTCTGCATGATCACATGAGCAGCTTCCTGGGGAAAGCAGAACTGAAAGTGAGTGAAGTAGTGTTCTGATCATGTAATGCATCGCACTGCTGAGCTGCCTTCATAGAGAAAGTAACAACTTTTGTCAGGGAATCAACTTTAACCTTACCTGCATGCATAAGGCCAGTAAGTTTAGAATGAGCTCAGTCCTGTCCCACACCAAAAAGGGGGACAATTTCTAGATTGAAGCAAGACTTAAAACTGAAACTAAGGTTAGAATAGTAGAACAGCTAGAAGGCAGAGGGGCAGTTCCAATTTGGGGAAATAGTCTCTTAAAGTCAGTAACAACTGTTATTAGTTCTACACACTGCATTGGGGTCTCTTGCATGGGGAAAAAGTCTTTATGACCATCAATATTCAAAGCAGCCTTTTATCAAGCCTGATAGCATATCACAGAAGTGGTAAAGCCAATTCCCTTTGGGGAATGGCTATGGCCAGGCACTGTGAGGGGAGAGCAGTCAGAATTATGATACCTTTTTGCCAAGTCAAGATCCTCCTCCAAGGTCAATTTCTCCTTATCTGATTCATCACTATCTTCTCCAGAGCTGTCTCCCCCAGGCTTCTATCCAGGGATAAACACTGTTTTCAGATCCTGAATGAGGCAACCACAAATGTGTTACCTTATGAGGAGGGGACTAGAGGGCTCCAGAGCACACACGGGTTCCCACTCACTTTCTAGTTCCCGTCCAAACGCGCTCCAAATAAAAAGTGCATCAGGGGACATATCTTCACTTCCATTCTTAGCATACCCGCTCTTAGTATTTCTGTCCCTACTGTCTCCTCTAAAGTTCCCTGATCTGGAAACCAAGGGCTGGCTGACCGATCTGAAGAAAATCAGTCAGCTGACCAGTGTTAATCTTAATTCTTTTGGGTTTAACTATATACTTTAGTAACATCAGTAAAAAAAAAAAATCTTCTGTCTTTAGATTCCCCTTGTCCCATCCTGAGAGACACAGACACGCTTCAACTTAGATTACTTCCTTGTCTTGACTGGACACTACCAGCCAGGGGATCTACACAGAGGAGAGCAAGAGCTTCCATTCCTCAAGTTCCTGTTTTGGTGCCAGAATGTCGAAGCTTTGACATCAAAGGGGAAATGGAAGGGAGGCCTACACAGGAGGCTGGTTGATCAATCAGCATACATTCTCTAAGGGTAGAAAGCCTGGTTCTCCAGGGTGGAGAAAATTGTTACCAACAGGAGCTTAGGCTAAAACTGATTGTTACTAACGGAGGGCCAGAACTGGGTGGCTCCTGGTATGGGTTGCTACTGAAGGTAGCTAGCATCTAAAAAAAATATAAAAGAAGTAGGAAAAAACACCATATGCTAGTGGACAACAGCGTACACACACACACACACTTAAACTTGAAGAAAACAAGTTTCAACAAGCTTTAGTAACTTCACACATACACATACATACATACACACAGATTCACGTATTCAGTGGATGGAGCAAAGCTCCAAATCAACTTTTTTTTTTCTACCACAGCTTATACATCCCAGCAAAATCTTTAAAGCAGTACAAAAATTACAATGTAGTTACATTGTATTTTTCTTTAAGTGAATGATTACAATGAGTATATGTAAGAAAAACATGTTCCCCAGTGCCCTCACATGATCAAATGTTTTCCATATTACGGGTGAGAAACAAATATCAAAAATAAATTATTTCCAAGAACCCATATATATTTGCAGTTAGGCAACTTTTTAACACATTAACGACGTGTGAGCAAGCAAGGTAATTTCCAGGCTAGCTTTTCTTTATCAGCAGGCTGCCATTTGCAGTTACAAAGAATCAATTATCTTAAAATATAAAAATCTTAAAGGAATCACAAATCTAAACTTTTATATAAAAGCAATCAACCATTTCTACTTTAAAATGTCAAGGTGCACATCTACTCATTAACAAATTATTATTATTATTAAATCATATCACTAAGCTGACGGCAACAATGGGCAAAAGAAATTAATCCCCCTGAAGCCCAGCAGCAAAGCCTGAAAGAGATCAAGCATTATTATTGCGAGTGTCGCTGCCCAGCAAGGGGCCAGAAACCCCTAACAGTTCTCATATAACTCATACATATTATGAGGCATGTGGTTGAAAGGATCAGACTAACTTTGTAACCTATATGTCTTCTAAAACCTGTATTTTTGAGTTTTAGGCCCAGGTTAAGTTAAAGCCTCTTAGTACTTTCCAGAGAATGGAAGAATGAGGACAGAGATAACCAGACTTGTCTGTGAGATAGCATTTCTTAGCAACCATCCCAGATGACCTCCATCCTTCCTCTGAGTAGCCCCTGACCTCTGGCCAAAAGCCTGCAGTCCTGATCTTCAAGGATGAGCTAATCACCTCCCACCCCCACCTTTAATTGCAGCCGCATCCACACTTAGCAGGACTGGTCAAACTTGAGCATCTAAGACTAAGCAATTATTTTAAAAGTTAAATACCTCATCCAATCCTGAGTTGCCAAAACCGGAACCCCTGAAAATTCCTGCACCTTGTCCTTTAAAAACCCAAGGCCTTTGTCTCCTGGTGCCACTCTTTGCTGACCAGCAGAGGTGACCCCATTGGGCAATGGTTAAAATATACCTCTTGCATTTGCATCGATATATGGTGCTCTCCAGGAGTTTTCTTCAGTCACTTCTCATGTAGCTATGCACCTGCCCGACTTGACAGCCGGGCCTAACATGGTGACCACAAGGGCATCAAGCAAATGATGCTCCGCAACAGCACAATGTCCTCAGGCCACATAGCCCTCAGAGCTCAGCCTTCCAAGGCTCACTCACCCACTGTGGTTATGCTAACCTGTGGCCTGCATTCCATGAGTTCTAAAGCTGTTTAGCTGTTTTTCCTGCAAGGTCCCCAATGGTTTGTGTTTTTCTATATTGGTTCTATTCTCATTTTTAGGTCTTAAACTGTTTTATTAAGTTCCTTCACATATTTGAACGTATTTTCCTGTATTTTTAAAACAGATTTATTCATCTTCCTTTTAAAGGCCTCTATCATCTTAATAAGAGTGGATTCAAGATCATTGTCTCCTGCTTCCACTGTGTTGAAATATTCAGGGCTTCCTGCAGTAGGATCACAGGACATTGGTAGTGTCATATTGTCGTGTGTGTTGCTGATTATGTTAGGCTAGCCTCTAGTTATCTGGGTTTAGATGCTGAATTTTGAGTTTATCTTTGTTAGATGGTTGTTTTGCATGTTTTCCCCTTGATTTCTATTTCTTCTCTGGTCTTCTGCCCTGAGTGGCCTGGGTTCTAGTGACCAGTATGTCTTCAGGTCCACTGTGGTATCTCTGCTGGGGTTTTTGTGGCCTGCTGAACTCTGGGTTTTGGGTGCCAATGTTTTCTCTGGGGTCCCTAGAGCCAGCATGGCCTCTGTGAAAGCAGAGATATTCTGCCAAAGATTTGGGCCTGTATTTGGAGCCCAGGGAATGTGGTGCAGTTTATGGCTATTGGGTATGCTGCTGTATCTGGTGCCAGCATGGCCTCCAGGACAATGGTCAGAGAAGTAGCCCTAAGTATGGAGCCCAGAGGCTGGTTTAGAGCAAAAATAGTTTGTTCAAGTACTATTTGTTTTGGAAGACTTTAAACCTACTGAAATTGATGATAACATAGTATGGGTGAATTCAACATACAAATCTAAATAAGTTCTGTGAGATTCTTTTTGCCTTTCAAAGCAATATCTTTTAGATATCAAAACATCTTTTTACTTGAAGCAAAAATTAAATGACTAGTAGGCAATTAATTGCAAAGCAAAGCGGTGTCATTTGTATAAATTTAAAACATTTATTAGTGTACAATTAAAGTAATTTAAAATATGTAAACCTCCGTTTTCTTCCTTATCAACATACTCATGTGATAAGTCCATTGTGAAAAATAAATTAAATATGCAAACCTCATAGGAATATTGTAGTGACCTTTGTAAACAGGACTGCTATGATCACTCTCCTGACAAAGATTCATGGAAGTTATTGATAAACAATGAAATAGTTCATAAATACCCAATTCAAAATATAGCAGCAGGAAATTGTATTATAATTTATAATTTAATATAATTCCAACATTTCTTATTTCTCTTCCCTCCATCTAAACCTTAATACATAGCCTTTCCCACTCTCCTTCAAGTTCATGGCCTCTTTGTCCACTAATTTTTATTGCATTCATATATATGTATGAATTTACATACATTCTTACATATTACCTATTCCAAATGTATAATGGTACTTGAGAAACCTATGGAATCTAAGAAGACTGACCGTAAATCCCAATCATTTGAGTCAGATAATAGGATCTAAGACAGCATTTCTTATCCTTCAGTAGAGCAGATCATAACACCATCATCGGGAAGATACTGTTCTTCCAACTAGAAACAGTGACTTTCTTATAGCTGAAGATGTATAGACCCAGTGAGACATCTACATAAACATATCATGCAAGTTTCCCTCAGCCCATTAACATTATACCAGAAATCTTTTCTTCTGGTGTGTTTCTTCATTATTGTTTATATAAAACTGTGATAAAATTACAGAGACTGAGGTCAAAACTTTCATTACATAAGTCTCTTTCCTTTAAACTTCTTAATCTGTATTTCACTATAAACAGAGGAAACATAAGTCAAAATGACTCATAACTGACAGATAACTGAAAATTAGCAGAGACAACATTAAGCAGGTTATTGTAACATCAGCACATATGCTCAAAATGTTAAGTAGTCTCATGAGACCTATAAAAATGGTCCAAGTCCAGATTCAAGAGATTAGAAAAAAACAAGAGATAAAATTACCCAGAATGAAATTGACAGCAGATTTGATATCTCCAAAGGAAAAAAAAAATCAGTGAACATAAAGACACAGCAACAGAACCAACGGAAATGACACCAAGGCAGCACAATGAGCCAACGCCAAGCATGCCAATACACAATGTTAAGAATTGGGAAGTATAAAAACAGGGTAAAGATACAGGAAACAGTATGTGTAAACATTATAGACTTCCCAAACCAAAAATTGATGACAATAATAAACTCTCCGAAGATATAGCCATAACAAAAGTAGAATTTGAACAATAATTTAACAATATGTAAAGAAGACAAACTGATCAAAATCAATAATAAAGACATAATGTGAAAGAAGCTGGAAGAAAAAAAAATACTATATATAACATGAAGGTACATAGGGTAGCAGGTGTGTCACTGGTTATAAAACTGATTAAAGAAGAGTTGGGAAGCATCCTGTCAGTCTAGGATCATGAAATGAGCAATTGTACTGAAACACATAATAGAATAAATTTCTTTTATACATACAAAATAACAAAAGAAGTCTTTTCTTCCTTTTATTGGAAATAATTTTTTCTTATATGATATATCCTGATTACAGGCTAAATTCCCTTTCCTCTACTCCTCCCAGTTTTCCCCCACCTACCTCACTTCCCACTCAGGTCTACTAATTTTTCTTTCAGTAGGAAACTTACAGTCTTCTAAGAGGTAATAATAAAATAAAATAAAACAAAAAGTAATGCATTGGAATTGCACAAAACAAACAAACAGATGAAAGGAAGCCCAAGGGAAGACACAGGAAATAGAGGTCTACTCCTTTACATACTCAGGAATCCCTTAAAAACACTGAAAGCCAAAAGGTCTAGGGCAGACCTAACCAGGCTTTGTGCATGATGCCTCTCTATCTGTGAATATATATGAGCTTTGTTCATGTGTTTCTAGAGGGCTTTTGCTTTCTTAGTGACCTCCATGCATTCTAGCTCTTACACTTTTCCTGCTTCGTCTTCTGCAGGGTTGCCTGAGCCCCAGGGAATGGGATTTGGTGGAAACATCCTGTTTAGAACTGAGTGTTACATGCTCCTTTGTCCGGAGCCATGCAGGAGCAACAGCAAAACAGCTCTCGAACTCAGGGAATGTGGCTCACTGGTTAGCACAATCACACTGAGTTGGTCTTTGAGAGGCTTAAGCCATAGAACTTGACTTCATGCTGTCATGGAGTATAGTTCCGCTGGTCTCCCTTATGCCTCATAATATCAGAGTTGTGTGAAACTCTAAGAGGGCTTCTAGCCTCTCACTGGGCAGATTCACTGGCACCTAGAAATAATAATGCTTGATCTCTTTCAGGCATTGTGGCTGGAACAGATTAATTATTTAGCTGTCACCCTTGAAAAGAACCTACAGCTCTGGATTGTTAACAATGGCCACTACCCTTAGAAAAAAATTTGAAAGAAAAATGTTTAGCAAAGTTAGGTAAAGTTGTTTTTGTTAGGGGCTCTGATGTGGAAAAATCTTAGGGAAAACAGATTGTTTAGCAAGGTTAAGAAAAGCTGTTTTTGCCAATGGGTCTGATGTAGAAAATCTTAGTGAACAATCGGAAGTTCAGAATAGTACACTCTTAATGGTACAGCCAGGGACTTTTCTTTGTAACCCAAAACTGCAGCCTGCCAGTAAAGAAAAGCTGGCAAGAAACTACCTTACTTGATCACCTTGTTAATAAATAAACCATTTGTTTAGTACAAGTGTATATGGTGCGTGAGAATAACTTGTTTTTCATATTTGTTTTCCAACCATAATACGTAAAACATTTGATCACGTGAGGGTTTTGGGAAACATGGTTTTCTTAAATATACTCATTGTAATCATTCACTTTAAAGAAAAATAGAATGTAGCCACATTGTGATTTTTGTACTGCTTGAAAGATTGTGCTGGGATATATAGGCTCTGGGAAAAGGAATAAAAACATGGTCTGGAGCTCACTCTATGGGATTTGTCCTATCCATCAACTGTATATATGTATATATGTGTACATGCACAATAGCTGGTGAAGTTGGAACCCATTTCCCTCTACCAAATATGTCAGTGTGTGCATATGTCTTATGTCTGTATATATATATATATATATATATATATATATATATATACATGCATGTAAATATATATGTGTATGTGTAAAGTAAAGTAAGCGAAGCTTAAAACAAGAAGCTTGTTGGAACCTACCTGCTGGAGTCTGTCTTACTTATCATCAAGTGTGTGTGTGTGTGTGTGTGTGATCTTTTTCTTTCCTTCTCTTTTTAGACACTTTGCCACTATGAGTGGGAAGCCAACACTAAGAGCCAATAGCCCTAGCCCCTGCTTATACAGTAGCTCAAAGCCCCTGCCAGGAAGCTATCAGCACCAGCCCACCACCAGCAATTGAATTCTGGTCCCTCAGTTCGCCGCTGTCATTGGAAGCCAAGGTCAGTAACTAACAGTTCTGGCCCTGGGAAATCACCCTCAGCAAAAGCCTGTTGGTCCACCAGTCAAAGTCAAGCAGTAGCCAAATCTACGCCTCACTTCAGTTTTCTTCAGCTGAATGTCAAAATGGGTCTTAGACATGCTTTCACTCAGTGTAATGTCTGGATGTAATTCTCTGTATTTGTTCCCATCTGCTGTAGGAAGAAGCTTCTGTGATGTCTGAGTAATGTGCTGGTTCATGAGTATTGCAACATGCCATTAGAAGTGATTTTAAGGTTAGGTTTTTTTTTAGTCAGATTGATTGTTTAAACAGGTAGTATTTGGTTATACCCTATGTACTTGGACTACCTAGTCTAAAGAAAGTTCTTAGTTACCCAGAACTGTCAGATATGGGTTCTCTCTCATCAAATTAGATATTGATATTCCTACAGGCTTTGTGCTGCAATTGTCCTAGCATATCTTGCAAGTAAAACATCAATTTAGATCAGGTTTGTGGCAGGATTGGTGTTTAGTACCATACAGATTATTTTGTTGTAACAAAGATCCTTTGGATATAGAGGTGAAGGCTATCTGTAGGCACGAGTTTGATTTCTCCATGTTCAATGAGCTGTATAGGTGTTGCCTTTAGCAATGGGGACAGTTTGTGGAGAGTAAGTTATATAGTCTCGGCAACTATATATGTAGTTTATAGATAGATAGGTAGGTAGATAGGTAGACAGACAAACAGATAGACAGACAGACAGACAGTTAGATAGACAGACAGACATAGTCTTGTTTGAGGATTTCCATAGGACCCCTTTGCCCAAAAACTTAATTAGATATACGATATTCTAAGTATTGAAAGATTCATTTGGTGCCAATAAATGGCCATTTGAGGCTATGTTTCCCCATTATTTGGCTATTTCATTTAGATTACTTTCACATATGCACAAAATTTAGCAAGCTTCTACTGTACTAGGATTCCATACTACCCTCTCAAAAGGCCATTAATTTTAACTGTCTCTCCCTGTCTTCACTCACTTGCCTCCCCATACCAACTTGATCATCCTGTTTCATCCCTCCACATCCATATATAACTATTTTATTTCTCTTTCCTAAGGAGATTGATGCTTCTTCCCTAGTCTCTACACAATGCCTAATCTCTGTGATTCTGCAGAATGTAGCATGGTTATCATTAACATAACCTCTAATATTCAAATTTAAGCAAATACATACCATATTTGGCTTTCTGGGTCTGGGATACTTTATTCAGGATTGTTTACTCTAGGTCTATCCACTTACCTGCAAATTCCGTGGGTTTGTGTTGTTATTTGTTTGTTTGTTTGTTTGTTTTGTAACTGAGTAATACTCCATTGTGAAATGTAGCACATTTTGTTTAACCATTCCCCTGATGAAGGATGTTGAGGTTGTCTTCTGGCTGTTATAAATAAAGCAGCAAGGAGCATGGCTGAATAACTGTCTCTGTGGTAGGATGAAGTGTCACGTGGGTATATGACCAAGCGTGATATAGCTTGATCTTGAAGTAGATAGCTTCTCTCCTTCCTAAGGAACCGCCATATTGATTTCCAGAGTGGCCATACAAGTTTGCAATCACACTAGAAATGAAGAAGTGTTACTCTTACTCCACAGCCTCGCCAATATGAACTGCCATTTGTTGTTCACTCTGACTGGTATTAGAAGAAATCTAAAAGTAGTTTTGATTAGCATCTCCCTGAACTGCTAAGGGTGTTGAACATTTCTTTAAGTGTTTCTCAGCCATTTGAGTTTCATCTTTTGAGAAATCTCTGTTTAGATATATACCCCATTTTAGGTTATTTGTTTTCTTGATAACTAGTTTTCAAAATATCTCTCTATATATGTATTTGTTATTAGCTCTCTATTGGATATGTATTTGGTAAAAATGTTTTTCTGTTCTGTAAGCTGCTGTTTTGTCCAAATGACTGTGTCTTTTGCTATACAGAAGCTTTTCAGATTCATTTATTAATTGTTAATCATAGTTTCTATGCTAATGGTGTTCTGTTCAGAAAGTCTTCTGTGTATGAGTCCAAGGCTTTTTCCTAATTTTCATCTATTAGGTTCAGTACCTGTTTTTAATTTGAAAGTCTTTGAGCCCTTTGGAGTTGAGTTTTGTGCAACATGTACGTAGGGATCTACTTGGATTCTTCTACGTGCAGCCATCTTCCTTGATCAGCAACATTTGTTGACAGTGCAGTCTCTGTTTTCAGTACATATTTATGGCTTCTTTATAAAAAGGAAATCAGGTGTCATAGGTCTTATAGATTTATGTCATGTCTTCAAATCAATTCCATTGACTAACCTTTCTGTTTTTGTGCCAACACAATGTTACTTTTATTACTGTAGCTCAGTAGTACAACAACTGAAGTTGGAGATAATGATACCTCCTGCAGTTCTGTTATTTTTCAGAATGTCTTAGCTTTTCTGTTTGTTTGTTTTTCTGTTGTTTGTGTCTGTCTATATAAACTGGAGGAAATTGTTTCCTCAAGATCTATGAAGAATTCTACTGAATTTTTGGTGAGAACTGCATTGAATCTGTAAATTGCTTGTAGTAGGATGGCCAGTTTTACCACAATAATCCTACCAATCCATGAGCATGGGAGATATTTCCATCTTCTGAATCCTTTTTTAATTTCTTTCTTCAGTGTCTTAATGTTTCTAATATACAAGTATTTTACTTTCTTTGTTAGATTTATCCAAGATAGTTTATTACTTCAGGGTATTGTTAAACATTTGTTTTCCTGGCTTTTTTTATTTTTTAAATATTAGTTACAGTTTATTAACTTTGTATCCCAGCTGTATCTTACTCCCTCATTCCCTCCCAATTCCACCCTCTCTTCCTCATCTCCTCTCTGCCCCTTTCCAAGTCCACTGATAGGGGAGGACCTCCTCCCCTTTCATATGACCTTAGTTTATCAGGTATATTCAGGACTGGCTGCAAAGTCTTCCTCTGTGGCCTAGCAGGGCTGCTCCTCCATCAGGATGGGGGTGGGGGGAGTCAAAGAGCAAGAAAGACAAACGGGATGGACATTGGATGTAGGAGAAAACAAGTAACAGGACAAGTTCCTACCAAGAGGGCCTCTGAATGACTCTACCTAGCAGTGTACCAAAGCAGATACTGACTCATAACCAAACCTTTGGCAGGGTTCAGGAAATCATATGAAAAAAGGGGTAGTTAGTATGACCTGAAGAGGACAGGAGCTCCGAAAGGACCAAATATATCTGGGCACAGGGGTCTTTTATGAGGTTGTTTCTCCAGCTAAAGACCACGGGTGGATATAACCTAGAACTTCCGCTCAGATGTAGCCCATGTTAGCTCAGTGTGCAAGTGGGTACACTAGTAAGGAGAAGAGAGACTATTTCTGACATGTTTTCTTGGTTCATATCTCAGTCCATCTGTTATTCGTATATAGGAGAGCTACTGATTTTTGTGTGTTAATTTTGGATCCAGCTCCTTTAGCTGAAAGTGTTTATCAGCTATATGAGTTTCCTGGTAGAATTTTTAAGGTCACTTAAGTATACTAGCATAAAATCTGCAATAAAAAAATACTTTGATTTCTTCCTTTACAGTTTTTATGCCCTGAATCTCCTTCAGTTTTCTTTTGTTCTAGCTGAGGCTTTAAGTACGACATTGAACAATGGAGAGAGTAGACAACCTTGTCTTGTTCCTGATTTTAGCTACTGGTTTTCATTGAAGATAGAGTTGCACCAAAGGAATGAAAATATTATTACTAATGAGAGAAGCACATATTTAAAATATTTTAGTGAGCCAAAAACATTTTAAATAAAAATATTAAAGTATTGAAACATAATCCAATCCCATTAAAATGTAGTAATTTTAATATTCTTGATTTTTTTCATTTTAAGTCCAGTTCATAATTTAAAATCACCCACAATTGAAGCTAGTAGCTTTAGTGATGGGTTCTCTCAGACATCAACGGATAATCAGTGTCACTTCTAACATTTCATAAACATTGAAACTGAGAAAACACTTTCCAACTCATCTTTGAGTTTAATACTGATTCCCTATAAAATATAGACAAGTAATTTTAGTGTACAAATTATGTTATAGGGAGCCTGGAGTGCAGTGTGATTTGAACAGTCTATTAGTGCTTCCCAAACTGAAACTGTTACAATGTGCTGAATATATTAAGAGCACTGCTCTGAATTCTGATAATCTGCATTCAAATAAATTAGCTCAAATTTTCTCTAATATTTGCTTTGTTGGGACTTCCTGCTAATAGCAGTTCTCAAAACACATCAAAGTTCATGTTAATTTTCAAAGGGGGAGACCCTGCCTGTGAATCTCTACATGTGGAAGGATTTTTCTTGAACACTTATATATGTTAATATACCATAAAATCAGTATGGACATTTTTACTTGGACAAAGGAATCACTTGGGTTTGAAGAAGTGTGATTATTTTTACTCTCAATGAGTTCTTCAATCACATGTTACCTTAAATGCTAAATGACAAGATTTTTTTAATTTCCAAGAAAATATTGGCTTTAATATAGAGGACACAGATTAGCATACATATTACTCTGAAGATATAAATCTTTTTTGCATTGTAGCAAATCCACAATTTGCTACAATGGAATAATTATATTTGTGATAAAGAATAATTATATTTGTGATATATTCATCACTGTTTCAGAGAGTTATTCATTCACATCCATACACACAAACACAGAAAATATCTTTTTGTTTGTTTTTAAACAATTTCTATGTTTATTATTTATTTCTCTAAGGAGGGTGCTACCACTGAGACACAAGGTGAATAAATTGTAATTTAAAAAATTAAGAAGAAGAATAATTAATAATGAGAGACAGTGTCCTAATTAGAGGAGCAGAAACACTGCATACACCATTCTGCCCTCCCATGTTAGAATAATTTGTGTTATATCCAACCTGTTCATTAAAATATATTTTTTAAATTTCTCACTATTCTATTTCCACACTACTACTCTGAAAATCTTCTTGGTAGTTTTTAGCATGATTTTTAATACAGCCATGATTTTTATTCACATCAAAAGACTCAATGCACCCTGCAGGAGCTATGGAGATTTTGAACACCCTGGCCTTGGAGTGGGAGGTAGAAGGAGAAATCTTACTACACACCTGATCCACCTTGCACTTCAGTTCCTCTCTACCTTCTGCCACATCAGAGGTTTGAAAACCTACAGGGATTTCTTTTACACTTACTTCAAAATGTCTCTGTGATTTGAGAGGACGAAAGAATAATTAGGTAAGAGTACTTCTACTTTAATAGCTTAGCTTTGTCTTTAGTTGTTTTGTTTCTGGAATTCCATGTGCTTTAAAGAAGAAAGAAGTGTCCTGAAATGGCATTCAAATGTTTTGCTTTGTTTGGTTTTTCTATTCTTACATGTTTGAGGTTTTATTCTAAGACTTCATTAAAAAAAAACAGACATAGTTGAGGAAATAAATATCTTCCCTCTTCTAATGCAGCATCGCTATTGTTTAGCCTAGATTTTTAATATTCTTCTCATTCCTTTTGCCTAAAGAACATGACAGATTTCTTTAAAAAAATTAAAAATATTCTGTAGGTCCTGAAATTTTCTTTTAATTCTAGTCTTTTATCATATTTAACTGCATTTAGTTGAATTTGAGATCTTTGTGCGTTTTTTTTTTTTACAACTTGTTTAATTAATTCCATTCACTATGGAAAGTGTGGAATATTTCAGACTTACCTTCCTAAACTTCAGTATCACCTTGGCAGGACTCAGACTAGGCTGTAAGAATATAAATCACTGTCTCCTATTGTCAAAGAAATAAAATACACTTTATTTTGTTTTGATACATATTTGTTTCCTTTCCAGGACTTCCATGGTGTAGTTCAAGGACATCACACTGTGTCGACAAGCATGCTGGCATTTCTTCCTCCCAACACAGTCCTGCCCACATAACATTGCCTCCCCTCAAGAAAATGACTTAGGTCAGGTGGCTACCACAGTCCTCCACTGAAGACATTGCCCTTATTGTCTGCATAGGTATAGAACTTCACTGTAGTATTTAACAGGACTGTGGATGCCCTGGGAAATGAACTAACCTGGTTCCAGATCATACAGCCTGCCTCTACAACCCAATACAGTATTATAGAATTCAACACATCTATTGCAGTGAAATTCCCTAATAGAGAAGGGGTCAGAGGATAAGAAAACTTGCCCAATTCACTTTGTTTGCATAGCGGATTTCTTCCAGTGTGAAATACAGAAATGAGGCCTTCATTAGCCTCCTTCTCTGGGGCTTCCATTTTCTGCTACTGATCCCTGGTGAGAGATTACCAGCCTGAGAATGTCCAATCCAAGCTATGTTTCCAATTGTGTGGAAATTATTGAGAGAAGCCTAACTCATTCTAATTGTGTTCGTAAATACTCATTTTACTCTTGACAGGGAAAGCACAGCACTGTTAATGACCTCAATCTATACAATTTAAATGGAATTCTTCACATCACACTTGAATTCCCACATTGGGGCTATTTCTTAGAATCCAGGGTACACCCAAGGAAAATAGATAACTGTTTTCCTTGTTTTTGTATAAATCTTCAAATAAAGTGGTTTCTGGAGATAAAGAAAGATCTAGTCTCAAATAAGATGACCAATATTCATCTTAGAAAAGTGAAGCCTGGTCCCCTGATAGAAGTGAAACCTCAGGGCCACACCTCTATCCATGATAAATTTTGACTGGGTTGATACTTGAGCACAGGATCTCAGTCTCCAAGTGCGTTCCCTAATAAGGGGAAGAGGGACTGTCTCTGCCATGAACTCAGTGGCTGGCTCTTTGATCACCTCCCCCTGACGGATGAACAGCCTTACCGGGCCACAGAGGAAGACAATTCATCTACTCCTGGTGAGACCTGATAAGCTAGGGTTAGATGAAAGGGGAGGAGGACCTTCCCTATCAGTGGACTTGGACAAGGGAATGGGAGGAGATGAGAAAGGGAGGGTGGGATTGGGAGGGAATGAGATAGGGGATTACTGTTGGGATACAAAGTGAATAAACTGTAGTTAATAAAATAAATAAATAAATAATTTTTTTTAAAAAGATAGCTGCTGTGAGTTAATGGGACAGCCGTGTCATGTCCAGCGGTCATTATTTCATAGATCTCCCCACCAACCAAAAGCTAGTAACCTTCTCCCCACCACATCCCCCTCTTGTGAAAAGTTTTCTGGGGCTTGAATGTGAGAAGTTGTTGTATATGACCCATCTATAACTGAGAACTCAGCGTTATATCTGTCACCTTGACCAATTGTGAATCTCTGCACCAATAACCTCCTGGGAAAAGAAGCTTCTCCAACTGAAGTTGAGAATGTGAGAGCAGCACAAGGCTATGTCTACAAACATTAAGTATTTGCACAGCAATATGATAGCATGACAATTTAGCACAGTGGTTCTCAACCTTCCTAATGCCACCACCTTTTAGTACAGTTCCTCATTCAGTAGTGACCCCTAACCATAAAATTATTTCATATACTACATCATAACTGTGATTTTGCTACTGATCTCGACTGTAATGTAATAATTATCTGATATGCCATTTCCACAGACACCATATCCCACAGGTCGAGAAAACACTGATAGCAAAACAACAGTAGAGCATATGATCTCTCCAGACAATTGCTTTTGATAAAGCTTAACAGAAACAAGCATGAAATCCTTTCCTTGCTGTGGGTCTCATGGAAGATACCTGTTGAGGAAAGGCAAGTCTATCCTTCAGAGTTGTAATGACAGGTTTTCTACACTCATATACCTATTAGCGTATAAACAGTATTATTTGGAGTCAAGGAGTCAGTTTAATAAACACATGGCTTTAAGAAGGTGGTGGAGTAAGGGGTACCATGGAGACTTGTGGGAAAGTAGTGATAAAATGATTAATATACATTCGATAAATATATAAAATTTTCAGAAAGAGAAATACAGGATGCAATTCAATTGCTGCACTCCCCCCACAAAAAAAATAATAATTCCAGATCCTCTAAATAGTGTAGCCAAATTCCAAAAGCACACATATAAAATTTACATACGGATATTGCAAAATTTACATATAGATAGCCACAGTTTAATTAAAATTTTCCTGTGGGACAGATGTTGCTCCAGGAGTCTGAGATATAGTACCTCAAATAATCTTACAGGAGCACTGTAATAGTATGGTAACACTCATTTTAAGGTGAGAAAAAAAGGAAGAGGTGGGAATTCAAGTGTGAGAAAAAAAGAGTTTATAACCAGATAAACTCACCATTAATAAACTAACTACCTTACCCTAAACTAAAATGGAAAATTCCAGGAATGAAGGTAGAATTCCAAATTATGAAATTACAATTGCATGTTTCCTTTGAGCTTGAAAATTCAAAACATTTCTACTAATAGGATCAAAGAACATAAAGTAGCATAGTTTTCCAGTGTGGTGATGAGAAATCTGCCACCTCCTGTTGAGGGATTTGGCACGCAGAGAGGTGAAGGGAGGCAGAGTACCAAAATGTTTCAACAGTTGCTTGTTTCACTCTGATCTATTTAAACTATTTACCCAACCTTTACTGTAACTTCATCTTCAGAAATGAGAAAAATGAGTGTTGACACTTAACTTCTATGAAAAGAACTGACCTGAGCTATGGTCACCTCAAAATATTCAGTAACTGTTAGGTTCATTACTAGCATCTTTCCAAACTAGTTCACATGTTTTTTTTAGAACTGCTGGATAAGGCAGGAAGATAGAGAGGGGTCATAGAAAATGGCCTATGGGTCGTTGATTGTGAGTACTTACACAATGGAAGAAAACAAAAATATTACAAAGATGTTAGTTTTATATTTTACTTTTTTCATCTTTTTTTAAGACAGCATCTTTCTATGGTCCATGGTGACCTTGAACTAGGAATCCTCAGGCTTCAGCCTTAAAAGAGCTAAGATTAGAGAAAGCACTATAACACTTAATCTTTGTTTTAGACTATTTTTTTTAATTTATTTATTTTTATCTCAATCACAGGTTAGGTACTTTGAATCCCAGGCTTAGCCCCCTCCCCCATTCCCTCCTACCATCCCACTCCCTCCCTCATCTCCTTCTTCCCCGCCCCCTCCAAGTCCAGAAACAGGGGAGGACCTCCTTCCCTTCCATCCAACCCCAGCTTATCCTGTCTCCTCAGGG
>CM053763.1:47622786-47634670 GCA_028658305.1 Pachyuromys duprasi | reverse complement strand
TACTTGAGCATCTTTTGGATATATGCCTAAGAGTGGTATAGCTGGGTCTTGAGGAATCACTATTCCTAATTGTCTAAGAAAGCGCCAAATTGATTTCCAGAGTGGTTGTACAAGTTTGCATTCCCACCAGCAATGGAGGAGGGTTCCTCTTTCTCCACAACCTCTCCAGCATGTGTTGTCACTTGAGTTTTTGATCTTAGCCATTCTGATGGGTGTTAGGTATAATCTCAGAGTCGTTTTGATTTCATGCACAATATCTTAAAGAAGATTTTAAATGATATAACATAATTAAATACAGTGAACTTTCTGTATACAACATCAGAAAACAAAATTTGTGTTTCAATACAGTAATTATAAACTCTTTAAGAAGCTATCAAGAACATATTTCATTGGTTATGACATCAAAACTAACAAAATATTTTTGAGTAATATAAGCAACAGGTCACATCTTTATCACATAGCTGCATAGCTGTTGCTTTGTTTCGACTGAATGGTAAAGTATCTCACTGAACCACACACTCTGGAAATTCAGAGATCAGGGCCAATGTAAAGGACGCTTTTCTGTCATCCCATCTTCTCTGTCTCTCTGTGTCTGTCTTTCTCCACCACTGTCTCTGACTCTGTTTCTCTCTATGTCTCTGTCTCTCTGTATGTCTCTCTCTTTGTCTTTCTTCCTCTGTCTCTAACTCTCTTCATTCTCTCTCTCTTTATCTCTCTGCGTCCCATTTCTCCTTTCTAGTTTTCTCCTAATGCTGTTTTTTTTCTTTTAGCTTTCCTTATTATCATCCTTTACCTCCTTCCCTTTTCAGTCTACTGTTAGTCAGAGGTGCCTTATTTCCTCATGTGTCCTAATTAATTTTCCTGCCTATTTGCTTGGATTTCTGCAACTTGTCTGTTATTCTAAATTAATCACTAGTATTACACTGCTTGTTTCTTTTACATTTATGCTTCCAGCAGCTAATGATTCAGTAGCTTTGATAGTGTCACCACATCACTATCACTCCTTTACCCCTCCACACTTCTCATACTGAGGTTGGAAAGGCATTGTTTGCAGTTGCCTGTTACTGGGCCTCTCCAACAGTTTTAACTGTTCCTGTATTTAGTATTTTAGCTTTAAGGCAGTACTTGAATTCAAGCCTGTTATCTTAAGAATGTGGCCTAACAGACTAACAGTTGAGCTCTCTTCCCAGTCTACCAGAGGGAAATGACACACCAACCTTATTCTAAACTAGCTCTGCTTCAAATAGATCACTTCAAACAGATCCACTGGAAAAATAATTGGGAGAAAATATTTTTAACTATGCATCTGCAAAAAGATTTAATGTCTGGAATCCATAAAAATAGAAAAAAATAAACACTAAGAAACCAAAGAACCTAATTAAGAATTGGGCGAATGAAATTATCATATAGTTCTCAAGAGTTATTGTGCAAATATTGATACACATAGGAAAAGATGATTCAGCTTTCTCACTCATCAAGAAAATTCAAATTAAAATAATAATAAAAGATTTCTCAACCCAAATAAAATGGCTACCATCAGAAAACAAATGCCGGCAAACATGTTATATACTGCTAGTGAGAACACAAACTTATCCAGCCACTATCAAAATTAGCATGTAAATGCTACAAAAATATTAATAATAGAAATGTCATAGTACCAAGTTCTATCTCTTCTGGGTTGTATCAGTTAACACATTAAAGATTAACTCAAAGTCACCAAAACTTGGCCTGAGGCCTGAGGTTGTCTTCTGGCTTAAAGATGCATGCAAACTCACACAGATGTCTAAACATGCTCCCCACCCAGCCACACATGCTAAGCCTCCACAGCCTGCCCAGGAACATATTCAAACATGAATTAAAGAAAAGATAGCATACTGTCATCGGAGTAACTGACAGTTAAGCCTAATGACTGAGACCATAGAACACAGGTGACGGAGATACAGCTTTAGGAAGGACAGAAAAGATGGGGTCTAACAAGCACAGGCTTTGGCTTCCTCACACTACTGTAAGCAGGCATTCCAAAGGGGAGGATGAGTACAGTGTGGTAGCAGTAGAGTAGCATATATACTACTGTGGTTACACATCTGTGTGTGTGTGTGCTTTTGTGTGTGTATGTGTGTGTTTATGTGTTTAGGAAAGCAGCAAGAGTTGCAAAACTGAGGATATCTTAAATGTATGAAAGGCAATCGAGTTTCTTTTTAAAACTAGTGATCAGGAATTGCAAGGTAAGATTTTTTAGTTGTGGTTTAACTTGACTTTTCTAGGAAGTGAGGACTTACTATTAGTGGGCGACAATTAGGATGTAAGGGTAGAACATTTTAACTTGGCCTTAACCATGGGAACTTACGTTTCTAAGAAATGCCCTTCTTTGTTCCTGGACCAAGAAGTGCAAACAGTCCCTAACTGTCCCCTAGTCACCAAACCTAGGCACAGCCACTGACTGCCCCATTAGAAAAGTCCCTTACCCCTAGACCCCCTCCTATTTTGTGGTTTTTGCCTTTATAACCCTGTGATTCTGCTGTTCAAGGCTCTGCACCACCCCCCTGCGTGGGAGCTGTGTGCAGAGCCCCTCCATGTTGGCTGTTGTGTAAAGCCTCCTGCTGTTGCATCAAGCTCTCCTCTTCGTTGGTTATTGGGGACTGGCTCCTATCCCAAGAAATGGAGGGTCTCCCCATCTCGGGGGTCTAACAAGGATAGTGTGTGGACGATGTAGTTAAATATGTTTCCCAAACAGTTGAATATGAGGTTTGGTATTGAGCTTAAAGCTGGACAAAAAAGAAAAATAAGGACTTTCAAAAACATCTCTATTTGTCTACAAGCTTTGCCATATTGTGCTAGGCTCATTTATGTTTGGATTATCTTTGGGGCTGTTTAGCATGTGCTTTGATATTATTTTAGCATTGTGTAAGAATCTGATGGTAAAAATCGCTTTTAAATTTTGTGGAATAGCTCAACATTAGTATCTTCCTAGCAAGTACAAAAAAGTCCTGGGTTCAATCCCTATTTCAACACAAACAAAAAAATCCACACAGATTTTTGCTATACATGAATATTTCTTTTCACAAACATTGCTTTTCTTGGTCCCTGTGATAGGTACATTGTCTAGCAGTAGAGGGATAAAATGATACTTCAGTGAAATTTTAGCAAAATAAACAAATTGGTATTATTTGTGAACAATGTTTAAATGTATTCATTATTATTTATAATCAATAGAAGCATATTGCTCAATGGAAGCAGTTCTCTGACATTGTTGTCTTAGTCAATGCTCTATTACTATGAAGAGAACCCATGACATGTAAGCAACTCTTACATAGGACAGCATTTAATTTGGGCTTACTTATAGCTTCAGAAATTTAGTCTGTTCTCATCATGGCAGGGAACATGACAGCATACACAGACATGGTGCTGGAGGAGGAGCTGAAAGTTCTACATCTTGATGTCCAAGAAGCAGGAAGAGACACTGGAACTGCCCTGGGTTTTTTAATTTTTATTTATTTTTTAATTAATTACAGTTTTATTCATTTTGTATCCCAGCTGTAGCCTCCTCTCTCTACCCCTTCCAATCTCTAAATCTGACAGAGGGTTAATCTCCAAAATATATAAAAAATTTAAGAAGTTAAATACCAAAAAAAAATGAAATAACCCAATTAAAAAATGGGGAACAGAGCTAAACAGAGAATTCTCAATAAAAGAATATCGCGTGGCAGAGGAAGACTTAAAGAAATACTCAACAAGGAAATGCAAATCAAAATGACCCTGAAGTTTCACCCTACACCCCTCAGAATGGCCAAGATCAAAAACTCAAGTGACAACACATGCTGGAGAGGATGTGGAGAAAGGGGAACTCTCCTCCATTGCTGGTGGGAATGTAAACTTGTACAACCACTTTGGAAATCAATCTGGCACTTTCTCAGATGATTAGGAATAGCGCATCCTCAAGATCCAGTGATACCATTCCTAGGCATATATTCACAACAAGGACATTTGCTCAACCATGTTTGTAGCAGCTTTATTTGTAATAGCCAGAACCTGGAAACAACCCAGATGTCCCTCAAATGAGGAATGGATACAGAAGTTGTGGTGCTTTTACACAATGGAATACTACTCAGCAATTCAAAACAAGGAAATCATGAAATTTGTACGCAAATGCTGGCCTGGCCTTTTAAACATCAGAGTCCCACCTCCACTGCCTCCCATAAGTCCACACCACCTAATGCTTTCAAATAGTGCCTTTCTCTAAGCACTCAAAAGGCCCCCATGACGGCCATTGTTATTCAAACCACCAGTGCTCTTCTGCCTCACTTCTAATTTTTCATTTGAAACCGTTTTAATAATGGTTTTTAGTTGATAGCCAATCAGTAAGCTACCGAGTAGCCCAGCCTCCCATCTATCTACTGAGGAGAAATTTCATAGTAAATAAGTAAATAAATAATAGTTCCTAATAATTGGCTCAATGAAAATATGTAGTCCATTCATAGCACATGGCAAAGTAGTGAGTAATCAGCTAATGTGTATTAGTTTTCCTTTTTATAGTTTGTTTCATAGGAATGAAGTTATTTCTGTTTCCTTTGCTGATTAAGTAAAGAATTAGTGTAAAAAACTCACATCTGCTTTTTCTTGCTTCATGTCTGCATATCACATCTTCACTTTCCACGGCAGAAATGCTGCCTTAGAATTTGCAACGTGGTCATAAAAAGTCTAAACATAGGCATCAAATTTGTGCTTGCACAGCATGCATGCTTGCAAATTCCACATATAAGCTGTTGAAGTTTGGAGATGATGTGGTAATTACAACCTCACCAGAGACCAGAGAGAAACCTTTATCTGAAAAATGCAGTAAATCACATTTTGATATAAGTAGTTCTTAATACAGTCAGATCTCTAATTACTTCCTGCCTGTCTGCATACCTGCAGATAAAATTCATATCTAGGTCAGTATGAATTATTTGTAGTAAAAGGAGAGAAAGCTACAACTCAACAACTGACACCACAAAACATGAAGACAGGAAGAAGCATAAAATACAATAAAGACACAACATACAAGCTTACTGTTAACATTCATACAAGTAAAATAAGATTTATACTTTCAAAAACCTCACTAAATTAAAAACACTGAAAAAATAAAACAATTTAAAATATATGGTTTAAATGATTCTATTTCAATAAAAGAAAAAGAATTCTCCTGAGGAGTTCTAACCACTTCACCTTTCTGGGAATAGTAACCACAAATTCCAAGGGCTTCTTCAAAAACCTCCAGAAAGAATTCTACGTGCCACAGGAAGCAGTTTCTCCTAGGTCATACAGGCAACAAATCTAAATCCCAGGTAAGGCCTAGGCTCATGTTGTTTGCGTGGGTCATTTAATTTTCTCTGAGTTTGAAGGAAGCTTCAATTAGAATAATGAAATGTGTAAACTTCCTGGAAGATTACGGGCTGCATCAGTGGGCAAAATTCAGTCTTGGTCACACTCACATAGAGATTTACCTCTGTTCTAAACAAATTCCCTTGCATGTTAGTTCCTATTTTCAAACAATAATTGTGTGGCAGTTGCTGTTTGGAAGTCTAGGTTTGACATTTTTTTTAAAAAAATGCAGTACCAGAAAGATAAAGTCAATAGGTGAAAGCACTTTGGACTTAAATAGCTAAACTAGGGTCAAACCCAAATTGATGGATTTTAGAATTGTAAAAGTCCTTAATATATCACAAATGCATACAAAATTCTAGTTTGCACCTTTCATGTAATATCACAGCAATTGTAGTATTAACCAGAATGCTATCAAACACATCTCTCTCTTACAGCATCCTCAAAAAGACACAAAATATCCGAGTAGTTTATAAAATTATGTATTTCTATTGTGCTTCAGGAGTTTTGAGGCAGAGATCGAAGGACATTTAAAAAACAAAAACCTATTTTCTAGGTCATCTTATGCTACAAACATTTTTTGTAGACATTGAAAATTTGACAAAAGCAAATCACAAATTGCCCCAGAAATTTTTATCATTTTATTCTTTAAAGAATGTATATTCCTGGGCAATTGAAATCTTCCCTTGTCTAATTCAACTTATCGAAATATTTATGAGAGCAATGTGCTCTTTTGGAATATTTTTGATGATTCTTTAAGGAAATAAATGTATTGGCTTTATGAAAACCTGAAGTCACAAAAATGTGATTTAAATACACTCACATACAACCTACATGTTTGGAATTTGATATCATAAAAAAAAGTAGCTATATTTTGTTCATGAAAAATTTCCTAAGTAATAATTATGCTACTAATCATGACCACTATTAAGTATTAATCATTACCATCGCCTATGTCACTAACCATAAGATTTCTAATACCTCTGTTGCTACAAATTACCTTAAATTTGTCTTATGGTTACCTTTCCAATTTTCATGATTAATATTAAAATATATTTGGTAGGTTAAAGATAAAATTTTATGGTTGGCAAAACTGACTTAATTGTTTGATGACGTGTTTAAACCTGTGAGCTCTACACGTACTTTCAGTACTGCATTTTGCTAAAACAAATTCTCCTTGTGATAATCAAGTGATCATTTCCTGCTTAGTTACCCTGCGGTTTTTACATTATACATAGAGTGTATAGTCAAAACTGTCAGGCCTGGCTTGAGGAATCTTCTCATTTGCCTCGTAATTCAGTGTTCACCTTTTTATATAGAGACTAGTACAGCAGCAGTGAGGCTGGGTGGGAAAATAGGTATCATCAGAGTCTTCAAAAATATCTACCATCTATTTAGAAATGTAAACACTTTGGAAATGAATAATGAAGGCTATTATATTTTTGATAGGACCACTCACGTAAAAGATAAGTTGGAATTGTTTAGTTTATACAAATGCCGTCCTGTCTCCATGGGTGCACTTCCCCAGCTTCTCTCCTGTTTCATGAACAGTGCAGACTGGCTTCTGTGCCCTGTATAGTTATTGTCTCTGCTCTTGGCAATGGCTCTAATATGTAATTTTACTCACTAGGTCTCAGAAAAAAATTATTGAGCATAACCTTGGTACTAGAATAATTTTAAGTGTCTTGGAATATTTGTAATTGAGCTCTTCCCATTAGCTCTATATGGATGAGGAGAATGAACCACGCTTGGTCTCCCAACAGTAAGCATTGACTCCTAGCCATAAGTAAAGCATCCTAGAGCTCAGACACCTGAGTCTTCAAGAGACTACTGTCCCATCTGCCATATTCCCACAAGGACAGAGAGAACTTGAGTGAAAACAGCCAGTTTTCCATGTCCATCTTCACTCTCTCACACCTGGTACTGTGTTTGTACTATCCTGTAGTTCCTAACCTTTGGGAAAGACATTTATTGTTTGATTAGATGAGAATGTATCTACTACATGTGAAGGATAGGTACAAACTGGTGTTAATTAAACACAGAATTTAATGCTTCCAATAATTGAAAGAGTATTTAAATATCACATCTAGACACCCAACTTCAGGCACAGAGACAATTTTGAGAATATAAAATTGTTCTTTCTCCCCCATATCTTTGCTGTTTTGCTTTCCATATCTATTCTGTTTTAATTTATCTCTTATTTCACAGGCTTACCCTGCCAACTCTGGATCAAAATCTAACAGCTTGGTTTCCAACACCCACAGGTAAAACTGTTTCTGTTTTCCAGTACTTTCATCCAAAATCCCTGGTTATTTCTTTCTGACTAGGCTTGAGAAATAAACTTATACATCACTGTTACAGCTTCTCAGTAAGATTGCCCAAATCATATCTCTAGCCATAAAATAAAGCATAAACATGAAATAGTCTTTCTGGCCAGATAAGTAAATAACAATCTAAAAAGCTACTGAAAGTTCAGAAAACAAAGTCAGTATTCTGTGAGTGGGTAGGGCAGAGTAAATTTGATTGAATAATACAGAGGTATGCAGTAAATATTAGGACTTATTTACACTAAAGAGGTTCCAGAGTTTACCTGGTATTCAGATTTAACAGGAAGACCTAATCATCCTACTTTCTAAATATTGCAACATTGCTAAAAGATATTGTGCCTATATGATGAGTTGGTTTTTCCAAGTATGTTAACATATGTATCCTAAATGGATATTCAAAAATACATTATTATAAGTTAATATTTACCAATAATACTTTAAATAAATGATATTTTCTATGTGGTAAATATCCATTTAATGCTTTAATTCTCTTAAATTGAATTAAGTTATATATATGGTATGAAGTAAAGTCCATCTCATTCATAATAACACACTAAGAGTTTTTCTGAAAGAACAGTAGACATCAATAGTTGGAGTAATTGTGGAGGTTAGAAAAGTATTGTTCAAAGGGTAGAAAACTATAATTTATTTCATATAGATATATAGAATTTATATCATATAGAAAGCAAAAAGAATTTCAAGAGACATAGATATACAAGATAATTACTGTAGTTAGTATAATAAATAATAAAATCTTTAAAAATGCTAAAGAAGTAGCTGTTACATGTTGGTACCACTAAGAGATGCTTAAGGTAATATCTTCACTGTATAGTTAGGCTCAGAGAATACACTGTGATGGCTTCAATAAGGATTATCCCCGTTATATTTGCATGTTACTCCTCAGTTGATGAACTGTTTGGAAAGGATTTGGAGGTGTGACATTGTTGGAAAATCTGTCACTGAGAGTGAGCTTTAAGGTTTCAAAAGTTCATGGCATATGTTTTAATACCCTGCTGGGTACAGTCTTTCAGAGGCCCTCTGTGGTAGGCTCCTGTCCTGTTCCCTGTTTTCTCTCTCTTCTGATGTCTATCCCATTTGCCTTTCTGAATGAATATTGGGCATCTTATCCAGAGTCCTACTTCTTGCTTAGCTTCTTTAGCTGTACAGATTTTAGTATGATTACCCTATATTATGTGGATAATAAACACTTATAAGTGAGTATATAGCATGTGTGTCTTTCTGCTTCTGGGATACCTCACTCAGGATGACCTTTTCTAGATCCCATCATTTGCCTGCAAATTTCATGATTTCCTTGTTTTTAATTGCTGAGTAGTATTCCATTGTGTAAATGTACCACAATTTCTGTATCCATTCCTCAGTTGAAGGACATCTGGGTTGTTTCCAGGTTCTGGCTATTACAAATAAAGCTGTTACAAACAAGGTTGAACAAATGTCCTTGTTGTATACTTGAGCATATTTTGGATCTGTGCCTAGGAGTGGTATAGCTGGACCTTGAGATAGCGCTATTCCTAATTTTCTGAGAAAGCACCAGATTGATTTCCAAAGTGGTTGTACAAGTTTTCATTGCCACCAGCAATGGAGTAAGGTTCCTCTTTCTCCTCATCCTCTCCAGTATGTGTTGTCACTTGAGTTTTTGATCTTAGCCATTCTGATGGGACTCAGAGCCAAAGTTTGGATAGAGTGCAGGGAATCTTATAAAAGAAGGGGGAGATAGAAAAACCTGGAGGGGACAGGAACTCCACAAGGAGAGCAACAGAACCAAAAAGTCTGAGGGGTCTTTTCTGATACTGATACTCCAAACAAGGACCATTCATGGAGATAAACTAGAACCGCTACAAAGATGTAGCCCATGGCAGCTCAGTGTACAAGAGGGTTCCCTAGAAATGGCAACTGGACTGCCTCTGACATGAACTCAGGGGCTGGCTCTTTGATCACCTCCACCTGAGCAGCCTTACCAGGCCACAGAGGAAGATAATGAAGCTAGTCCTGAAGAGACCTGATAGACTAGGGTTAGATGGAAGGGGAGGAGGACCTGCCCTATCATTGAAATTGGGGAGAGGCATGGGAGGAACTGAGTGATGGACGGTTTGATTGGGAGGAGATGGATGAGGGGGCTACAGCTCAGATACAAAGTGAACATCTGATGTTGTAAACAAGCCCCCATCTGTCTTTTATGAGTTGCCTTCGTCATGATGTCTTCTCACAGCAATAGATCTGTAACCAAGATACTCACCATGTGTATTTGCGTCAGAATACGTATTACATAAGTAAAATTTTATCCATACACTAAAAGATGAAACGAAGACATTCAACAATATTTTCATATAAACTATTTTCACTTTAATTTTATAAAGCACTTTGAAATAAATATTTTCACTATCCTTATACAAAAGAGGAAACTGGGATAATTAATAAGTGAAACATTATAGAATAAAGAGTTTGAAGCTTATATTAAACCAAGGTTTGAGCTTCTTGAAACCTCTTCCAGCTGTTTTTCAGTTTTCTTCCAATTGCATTTCATGGTTAATAAAGCCTTTTTGGTGAAATAATTTTTATTTTGATTCTGCTTATATATTCCAAATAAGCTTTCCTGGCCTTCGACTAAAACATATACTTGTTCTCTGCATTGGATTCCAATGGTAGTATCACTTCTTAATAAATTAATACATTTTAGTTTTCTTATTTGCAGGGAACCCTGCAGCTCTCTCATGTCCAAAGAGCTTGCAAAAAAGACTGTAAGTCTAGATTACCTCTGGAGGATCTCATCAAATTTTAGTTGTATCTGTTTCTTGCCATTCTATCACTATAGCAAAAGTCTTAACATGGGATCAGATGTTTAGTGCTCTTTTAAAGATGTCTACTGTGGCTGTGTTTACATAAAGAGAACCTTGCTCTTCACAAGGAGAGAACTGAAATTAATCATGGCCTCTCCCCAGAGAGGGTGTCAATACACTGAATCTTAATCTACAAGGACAATTGTCTCTGAGAGACAAAGTCTCCCTTTGATCTCACACAGAAAGATGAGAAGGTAGGAATTAGCTTCTGGCAACAGTTTTTCATTGACTATCCCAGTAGATGAATTAAGCTTCCCTTCTGTCACTGTTCAAGAGCTAAGTGTCTAAAATATTGCAGATGAGAAATTTTAAAACGTGTTTCATTTCATTTATATTTCATTTTACTTTTAATGGGAACATCTTGGTTCCAATCCTGGACTCTCCAAGGAGTATATTTTTAAAAGCTGTTTCTGTGGTTTGGTGGTCAACAGGATGAAAGTTGGAAGCTTTGGACTAGACTTAGGAAGATATTTTTGCATTTTTTAAATAGAGTTTGGCATTTCATTTTGGCTTGTTAAATATGGCTAAGACATGTATAACCCCTCACAGACTTTCAACCTGTGTACTGAAAGAAAGGTAAATCATCCTAACACAAATATATTATGATTTAAAGGAGTGCACCGGATCCAAGATGGCTGCCCCAGGAGGACACTATGTCTGAGGAGCAGGACAGTAGTGTAGGCACAGTGACCGGGAGACTGAGATCTCAGACCTAAAACACCAGCATTTGTAACTGCCAGGTGAGTGGAATTCCTACGGTGGGGAAATAAAGTGGAAAAGTCCAAGGGACACCCAGCTACTTCCAGGAAAATCTCCAGAGGGTGACAGGCTGCGCACAGCCAGGCTGGGCGCCTAAGCCGCCATTTTGGCCTGGGGCACACAGTACCCTGGACGGACTGACTGAGTTTCACCCAGATACTGCAGGCTACACCGGTCAGACCCACACCCCTAGGCACACCCACCCACCACCCCGGATTGGGACTCATAGTATCAGGTCCAGACCAAGGTGCCCCCAAATACCATCGCAGACCTTGGTGCACAGCCCCTGACCCAGAAGGAGGCGCCAAGGCTCCAGTCCAGAAGAGAGCTCTTAGCAGCAAGCCCAGGGCAGAGCTCAGAGCCTCCTGACCAGAGCAGTGCCCCCAGCAGACATATCAAAGGGGGGGACATGCAGCCTCTGGCACAGAGTGAGGAGCCAAACCTCCAGACCAGAGGGGAGACCAGCCTGTGGTGCTCACAGCCTCTAGCACAGAGCACGAAGCCAGACACACAGAGCCCACAACAGAGTTCAACTGAGGCAAAAACACACACTATCAAACCACTAGAACTCCCTGATCTTCT
>CM053763.1:47596319-47622286 GCA_028658305.1 Pachyuromys duprasi | reverse complement strand
GAGGAGGTTGGTGAAACTTGGAGAGAACAAGAGCTCCACAATGACTAAACTGAGCAGGGCACAGGGGTCTTGTATGAGACGGTTTCTACAACCAAGGACCACGTGTGGATGTGTCCTGGAACCCCTGTTCAGATGGGACCCAGGATAGCTCGGTGTAGGACTAAAGACCCTAGTGAGGGAAACAGGGACTGTTTCAGTCATGAACTTGATGGCTGACTCTTTGACCCTCCCCCATACATGCAGGGGAGTGACAGACTGGCTACATCCCAGTGGAGGACATTGCAGCCAGCCCTGAGGAGACAGGATGAGCTGGGGTTGGATGGAAGGGGAGGAGGTCCTCCCCTGTTGGTGGACTTGGAGGAGGTGGAGAGGAGATGAGGGAGGGTTGGGGAGGGTGGGAGGGAATGAGGGAGGGGCCTACGCTTGGGATGCAAAGTACCTAACCTGTGATTGATAACAAAAAAATAAAATAAAAAATAAAAAAAAAGAAACCAAAGACAAAAAAAAGAAAAGAAATACAGGACAGGAGCCTAAAAAAAATGTTTATCACAAGCCAATATAATTTGGACAGTTCTTCAGTTGAGTTTCCCTCTTTATAAATGACTCTAGGTTTGTGTCAGCCTGGCAGCTAAAGATGATTATGACTTTAACTAAAATACAAATTGAGAAACCAAGTTAGATATGTCTAATCATTCACTCAAGGCAGGACAAATAAAGACCTAACAGATTGCCATAGCTTATTTTGGCATAAGAAGGCTACTTTTTACATTTTTTAAACATATTGAATTGCCAAAAATATTAAGTGTCAACTTTTTAATTAATTAAACTGGTTCTTAGACAATTTCACACATGGTCTCTACAAACATACACAGATATGTATGTACATATATATGTGTGTGTCTATATAAGCAAAGTTATTTAAAAGGCACTTTGATGACATTCCAATTTAGTTAAACATCAGTAATAAGAGGCAATGTTTTATTTAAAATAAAGAACTTTGCTTGCAGATATTCTTTTTTAAAGTATCAAAAACAAAATTTGCACTGCCATCTGAATAAATATAGAGGAGACAAAGGTTACTAGAAAGGTCATTGACTCAGAATAAAAAGACTTTCATAGTTCAAATGTTAATGGCAATAGGTTACACTATAATTAAATCACAGGGGCTAGAAGCCTCACTATCTACTGCCTAATATTTTCCACACCCTCCCCCACCAGGAATTTAGCACAGTTATTAGCATTTGAAAGGTAAAACCCATTAGCTAAGGCTTCTTTTCTTGTAGTCCACAAGTCATTGTCAACTCAGAAGTTGACATAAACATTCCCTTGACATAAACATTTTTTTCCTTTCCCCCACTTTTTGCACCACAAAATATATTATTCGTTAGATATCAATTGCTATAGATTGTAATCGGTGTATATGAATCTATGCCTGAGAAGTGTTCTCTTCCTTTCCTTCCATAATGACACCAGTCCCACGCTTTAAAAGTAACACAGATGTCAGAGTCACAGGAGTCACAGTATTCTTTGTAGTGTATTCACCTAATTGGTAAAACAATTTAAAATAGATTCAGAAGGGCAGGTGAATAAAATTATTCAGAGGTACATGAAATTTACCTCTTTTAGGTACTTATCTCTTAGTCAGGATATTAGCAGTCACGATATCACTGACTACTGATCATACCCTTTATCTCAGAGCAAGTTGACATTTGGATGCTCATGTCTCTACCGGTGCCTGGAAAGCCTAAGGCTACCTAGAGCCACCATTCCCATTCTTCATCCCTAGCATCTACTGTCACTAAGAACATCATGAACTCTTATCACTCAAGATTTTGGCTATCATTGTTCCCAAAGCTCAGTGGATAAAGCTACCCTTGGCTTTCCCTGTGCATTTCCATTCAATAATTATATTTTCCTGATTTTTGTTATAGAGCGCAAGCATTCTATTAAAACCACAAGGCTACCTTTTGAAAACTAAGTATAGTTACACAATAACTATAGGGAAAGAAACTTCCTAATGAAAGAATTTTTTTTTTTATTTTAAAGGACAAGGAGAGGTTCATGTCAAAATGTGAACTGGATTATGTTAACTAAAGTCATTTATTATTTCATATTTTTTCTACTCTAGTTGTTATCCTCAAGCCAAATAGCTATTTCACTCATCTCACATTGATTTTTTTTTTTTTTAGTTTGAATGCTTGCTTACTCTTTGTGGAAATAATGCTAGATAGCTCACTGTATAGTAGGTTTCATATAAATAGGGTTTTTTTTAGCTTTATCAAATATTAGTTCAATTTTCAGCATATGTTGAATACTTTTGCATCAAGTATGTCATTAAAGACTGGGAGTAAAATGTTACCTATATTTTCAAGAAATTTATATTACCAAGAGGACACGGTCATGGAAATAGAATACTTGAGGGTAGGGATTAATCTTCATTGTCAACTACCTAGGTGTTAAGTCTAGAAGACACATACACTTCTGAGTGTGGTTTCCGCTAGTGTTTCCACAGAAGACTGAGTGAGGAAGGCTAAATTCTGAGAGTATGTAGCACATCTCCTGGGCTAGGATCCAAAACCAAGTCAATCTGAGAAGGCAAACTGAATACCACTGTGCATCTCTCTTTGTTGTGAGTGCAATGTGACCAGCTGCTGCAGTGTCCTACTGCTGCTGTTACAACCACAGTGACCTTCACACTTGCCCTGCTGTGATGCACTGAACCTGTAAACTTTGATCTCCAGTAAGCCCTTCCTTCCTTAGGTTGCTGCTGTCAGCAACAAGAAAAGTGACTAATACTGACTGTCACAAGTGAATTGATGGGTGCAGAGCTTAATAATTCATGCTCTCTTCGGAGATTTTTCTCTACTACACCATAATTGCAAAACCATTTAGAAAATGTAAGCTCTTCATTTGTAAAACAGATGAAAATATAATCTGTGTGATACTTGGGAGAATGAAGCAAAGCATCAAAAATTAAATAATTGACAGCATACCTTAGAAAATATTCACTGTGAATATGGGAACAGGGTATTAACTATTATCATACTTTTTAATTTTAATTTTTTAATTAATTACAGTTTATTCACTTTGTATCCCAGCTGTAGCCCCCTCTCCCTCATTCCCTCCCAATCCCACCCTCCCTCATATCCTCCATGCCCCTCTCTAAGTCCACTGATAGGGGAGGACCTCTTCCCCTTCCACCTGACCCTAGCTTATCAGGTCTCATAAGGACTGGCTGTATTTATTGTCCTCCTCTGTGGCCTGGCAAGGCTGCTCTCCCACCACTAAGGGGGAAGTGATCAAAGAGCCAGCCACTGAGTTCATGTCAGACAGTCCTTGTTCCCCTTACTAGGGAACCCACTTAGATACTGAGCTGCCATGGACTACACGTGAGCAGGGGTATATCCATGAATGGTCCTTGGTTGGATTATCAGAGTGCAGGGAATCTTATGAAAGAAGGGGGAGATAGTAAGACCTCGAGGGGACAGGAGCTCCACAAGGAGAGCAACAGAACAAAAAACTCTGGGTGCAGGGGTCTTTTCTGAGACTGATAACTCCAATTAAGGACCTTTCATGGATATTATCATATTTTTATAAAACTTTAAAGATAATAGCAAAATTACAACAAAACACGTTTAATTTTTGGATATAATTTTTAAGTCAACTAGTTTTTGTAAACTGGCACAAGGTAATATAATTACCTACTGTCTCTAAATGTGTATTTTGCATAAGCCATAGAAAATAAGGAAAAGGAAATTTTAGAGACATTAGTAATAACTAATGATGAAATACCAAGTTAAGAATAATGAAATTTTCCTGTTTCTAAGAAAATAGTTGTTTCTAACAGAAGAATAAACAATTGAGTGTAGAGTTGATAGGGAGATCTAAAAGAAGAATCATGGTCTTCCCATTAGAATCCTGGCCATCGTCAGAGAGAGTCACTGCTCCCCTTACTAGGGAAACTAGAACCACTGTTAACATTCCTAAATAACTATGAGAATGAAATTGTTCAAATGAAGATAATGTTTCATGATTTTGAGAAATGTGTATGGAATTGTGTAGAAGTGGAATGGCCTAGAGTCATTTTTTTAAAATAATTAGGAACAAATAATAAAATGAGTTGTTGAGTGTATTGAGGTCCAGATAATTATTGAATATGGGTATTGGGCATATGGGGTTCTCTTACATTCTTCTTTTTATTTTGGTTTGTGCAAACTTGGATAATGTTTATTTTAAAATACCAATTATTAAGAATCAATATATAAATAATTATCCAGTCAATATTATTTGTAAGACTTTCACCAGTATCCCAATTTGTAAACTCAGAGGTCTATAATCTCTGAATATTTCTTATTATACTATCTAATCATATAAAGTCTAAAACATCATCTAAAAATTGAAAACCAAGGTAGATTTTTAAACAGCTCAGAAAAAAAGCAGCAGAGAATGAACAAAGTATTCTTTGGTAGTATATTACTGATATTTTTTAGCAAGGAAATTTCATGCAATTGCATAACAGTATAATAAATACTTAATGGGATTGTCTTTGCCATTGAAGGGCTGCCTTGCATTCTTTGAAGATGCCTATTTGTGAGCATCTATTGTCTGCATGGAGATCAATGACAGCTAGTAATCAGCTGTGGTGAGAATAATTATACATAAAAGATTGGCAGATATTGGGAATAATGTTTAGCCCTGTCACTAAGCAATAATCAGCACAGAGTGGTTATGTAAAATGTTGGGTTTAGCACTGGAGCAAAAAGGAACCAAATTTCTCAGTCATTGTCAGGCTAATGACATCAAAATCACTATTATTTATACCATAAAGCTGGTACTAGACAAGAATTACTCAATTGTGAGAATCTAAAAGAGATTAAATTCTTACTGCTTAACTGAGATAACCTGAGTTTGAAATGAACACAAATAGATCAAAGCTCTTACTGAATACACAGAGAAACTGTAGAAGGAGAACAACTATATTTGATTAATATTTTAGAATATCATCCAATTAGTTAGAAGAAACACAGCAGAAATGAGGATTATTTTCTGAGCCTATAAACATCTTCCAAACACACTATGGCATTCAGGACCAGCAGGAAAGGAAGACTTAGGGTTCAGGGGAAAATATTGCTGAAATAATTGGAGTCAGACACACTTAGAACTTATAAACAGACTTGGCATCTTTAAAACAATAACTTAAACTATCCTTAAATATAAACTGTGCACATAAAATATAGAAGACAACATTGGAGATAACTAATTTTAAATTGAATTGACCTTATAACGGAGCAGCAACAACCATTATAAACATCACCAGGTAATAATAATTTTTTTTATTTGCCAGGAATTGGTTACCCTCTTTTAGAGTAAGTAGCCAGTGAGATCCTACAAATCCCCAAACATTTCTGGTGATTGCCACCACGCGTGGTTACTCTCGAGATCCTGAGAGTAAGACTCTGTTGTTAAAGACAACACATACTTGCGAATATAGAGATATCAACCTTGTACTGACTTTTTATCTTCATTCACTGTTTAGCTTTTATGCTGAAGGACAGTGCCACACATGCCAACCAAGGACAAAGTAATCACCAGTCTTGCCCTGTTGTAAATCCTGTGAGCTGCAATAGCTACTGCTCAAACACAATTTCTTTATTAGAGCAGTTGTGACACAAACATCATGGGAGTATGCAGTCATTATCTAGTGGATTTAAGTCCTGCTTAACAAGATGAAACCCACTTCTTCTACCATCATCTGACAAGAACCTAACATTGGTCATAAATCCTAGAAAAGACTCTCCTATGATTCTTCTAAATGGACACAACTTGTCTTTATACACACAAATTGATGCCTCTCTCAGCCCTTATCATAGAAGCATCCATTTGCAGAAAATGCCAATAAGCACAGACATCTAACAACTGGTCAAGTTATAGAGAATAAATTACTGTAGAGTTCTTACACATGAATAGATCATTTCCATCACATCCCACTCCAAAGTCTATGGAGTGTTGTGGAGGAGAATTTGGAAAGGATGTAAGAACCAGACACCAAGGATTACTAACTACAATAACAGGACAATTGATAATATGGACTCACAGTTGGCATAACCACATGTACAAGACCTGCGCAATCTCAAGCTACACGAAGTCACAGCTTGGAAATGGGTTATGGGCATACACTCCCCATTCTAGCTGTAGAGCTGTTGACAATAGATAGCTGCTCTAAGGCAGAGAGATGGATTTCTTTAAGAGCAGCTTCTGGTAAGTTTACTAAACTCTAATGAAAGGATTCATATCTGTTATATGTATGTTTTTGTGATAAGCTTTTTGTTGGATTTACTGAAATTTTAGTTTCCATGTTTCAATTTATCATTTCTTCAGTATTTCTCTTTATTGAGCTCTGTTTTTGTACCTTGAATTCTGATCCTTATTTTATTACACTGTTTCTTGGTCTTTTTTTCCCTCTAATCAGGAATTTATTTCTGTTTTAAGTTTATTTTAAGCTTTTTTAGGGGTTTATTTGGGTCTTTTTTTCATTCATTTAACTCTTTGAAGATGTTTATCATTGCTCTTTTGATGATTTTTGTCTCTTAAATTTTGTCTAGGTTGTTCTCATTTGGGACACTTACTATGGTGATTTAGGAACTAGACATGTTGTCTTCATTTTCATATTTCTTATGTTTAGGCGATGAACCCAGGATAATTGGATGCAGCTTTTGATATGAGTTTCGTCCCTTCTGTGTTGAATAAGCATATGGACTTAAGTCGAAGGCTAGCTTTGACAGGTCAGGGTAGAGTAAGGAAGTATGTATAGAGTCACTGGGGGCCAGAGCTGATGGCTCCTGGAGACTGGGACCAGAACTGCTTGTGACTAGCAGAAGACTGTTTGAATTCTTTGGAAGACAGCTGGCAAAAAAAAAAAGTAGCAAAAGAATAATATACTCCCACTTAATGGACGAAACAAGAGAAGCTCCAATAACAAGTTCCAACAAGCTTCAACAGCTTCACAGTATACATATATACACACATGTATGCTTACATACATACATACATGTACCAAAGCTCCAAGTAGCAAGCTCCAACCATTTTACATATATACATATATGTACATATATACATATGTATTCATACATACATATGTATATATGTATATTCATATATACATATATACATACACATTTTGTGGATGGAGCAAAACTCCAATGAGCAGGCACCAACAACTTTATTTTTTTCTCCCATAGCTTGTATACCCCCCTGCTAAGTTGTTCAAGCAGTATAAAAATCACAGTGTGGTTACATTCTATTTCTCTTTAGGAGAAAGATTACAATGAATTTACATAAGAAAAACATGTTCCCCTATTTTCTCACATGATCAAATGTTTTACGTGTTATGGGTGAAAAACAAATGTGAAAAACAAATTATTCTCAAGAATATTTGCAACTAAGCAACTTGTTATAGATTAACAAAGTGTAAGCAAGCAAGGTATTTTTTTCAGCCAATCTTTCTTTATCAGCAGGCTGCCATTTGCAATTACAAAAAAAGAATCAATTATCTTAAAAACTGATCTTATAAAAATTTTAAAAGAATCACAAATCTAAACTTTTATATAAAAACAATCAGCCATAGCTACTTTAAATCCTCAAGGTGCACATCTCCTCATTTACAAGTTTTATTAAATCATATCAGGAAGCTGAGGCAAAAATGGGTACAAGAAATTAATCATCACCTCAATCACTAGCCTAGCCACAGTGAGGAAGTCAGGTCAGCTCGTGTTAATTGGGGTACAGTTTTTGCTTCCTAATATCAAAAAGTTCCCAGATCAACTATTAATAGTGTACTTTTCTGAACTCCAAATTGTTCCTCAAGATATTCTGCATCAGATCCACAGACAAATGCATCTTAACGTAAATTTCTAAAACTGTTTAAATCAAATTAAGAATGCCATGACATCATTAATTCATGTAAACAATATTATTTTATGAAAATTCATCCTCATATTGATCTGCAGGAAAATTGCCCAAATGAGCTGTCCCTCAGGAAACAACCACACAAGACTATAGGCAGTAAGGGTCTCCCCATACCCAATCACAACAGGCTAGTTATATGAGGAATATAGCAATGACAAACATGAGCAGGCACATCAGGTGCAAGAAGCAATCCAGAGACAAAGCCCTTGGGGCGATGCCTCTCCAACACACACCCATTACAGCCTTGCAAAACGGTAGACCTTCTCCAGGAAGCTTACCTGCCCACTGAAGCTCCTTCTTTCATAGCACCTGGACGCAACGTTACCCTGACACGACTGGCGTTAAATCAACTATGAAATGCTTAAATCTGCTTCACTCTTCTTTTCTAGGATTTGAAAGTAAATGGGTCTTTTCCTAGATGCAAGTCTGTTTTGTGATGTCATCTCCTCTGGCAGGAAAAAGAGCATTGACTTCTAAAAGAGAAATTTTGTATTTTTGACTCAGTTCCAAAATAGCAATTAGTGATTGTTGAATTATCTGTTTTAATTTGATAGTGATATGCCATTTCTTTAGCTTTGCTCTCAATCTCTCTCTCTCTCTCTCTCTCTCTCTCTTTCTCTTTCTCTGTCTCTCTCTCTCTGTCTCTCTCTGTCTCTCTCTGTCTCTCTCTGTCTCTCTCTGTTGTATGCCAAATACTAAGCAAAATTCACCATTATTTAAACTTCACAACTTCAACTATCCAAATAGTAATGGTTATTTGTACAGTGATATTGCCACGAAATTTGTTTCAGTACAAAATTTTACAATAAGATTCATGTGATAGAAACTGGATACATGAAAAAATTATGCATTTTAACCCATGTAATTGTCTGTTTTCATTTTTTGCCATGGAAAGTAATCTGATCTGCCAATAATTCACCACTATTTGAGTTATACGCTTTTAATATAAGATCTTAGGTGAAAGAGCTAATAACTTCAAGTGAAACATATATCAAACAAAAGATGTTTAGATGCTTTCAATAATTATAAATGCAAAAATTTAAATGTAAATCATAGCTAATAACTACAATATTGCAGAGGAAGAGTTTTAAAATTATATATTCTTTGGTTACTTCATAATAAATACAATGCCTTTAGATCATATCTACCTCACTTAACCTCTTCCAACTTCTCACAAACATCTTCACATTCTTCCCAATTTTGAAACAAGTTCTTTTACTTCCTCTTCATTTTCCTTCTTCCTCTTCTTTTTTTCTACAAATTACTGAATAAAATTAGTGATGTTGTGTTACTTATATTAATGTCAACTCACACAAACTATAGTCATCTGAGAGGAAGAACTTTCTACTGAAAAAAAAAATGCTTCTATAAGATCTGTCTGTGCAACAGCCTGTGGAGTATTTTCTAATGAGCGATCGATGGGGAAGCCCTAACCCATTGTGGGTGGTATCACCCTCTAGCTAGTTGTCCTGGATGCTATGAGAAAGCATGCTGAACAAATCATGTGGAGCAAGCCAATATCATCACCCTCTACAGCCTCTGCATCAACTCCTGCCTACTGGTTCCTGCCTCTTTTAATTTCCTGAAAGGCAAATGAGATGGACTTCAGACGAGGGAGAAAACAGGGAACAGTACAGGAGCCTATCACAGAGGGCCTCTGAAAGACTCTATCCAGCAGGGTATCCAAACATATGCTGAGATTCATAGCCAAACTTTTTGCAGATTTCAGGGAACCTTATGAAAGGAAGGGGAGCTAGAAAGACCTGGAGGGACAGTTCGGCTTACTAGGGAAAAACACTTAGATGCTGAGCTGCCATGGGTTACATATGAGCAGGGGATCTAGGTTATATCTATGAATGGTCCTTGGCTGGAGAATCAGTCTCAGAAAAGACCCCTGGGCCCAGATATATTTGGTCCTTGTGGAACTCCTGTCCTCCCCAGGTCTTACTAACTTCCCCTTCTTTTATATGATTCCCTGCACTTTGGCCAAGGTATGGTTATGAGTCTCAGCATCTGCTATGACACACTGCTAGGTAGAGTCTTTCAGAAGCTCTCTATGATAGGCTTCTCTCCTCTTTCTTGTTTTCTTCTACTTCCAATATTCATCCCACTTGTGTTTCTAAGTTAGGATTGATCCTCTTACCCAGGAACCTCCTTCTTGTTTATCTTCTTTAGGTGTACAGATTTTAGTATGTTTATCCTATCTTTTAGGTCTAGTATCCACTTATAAGTGAGGATATACCATGTGTGTCTTTCTGCTTCTGGGATACCTCACTCAGGATGGTTTTTCCTAGATCCCACCAATTGCCTCCAATTTCCTGATTTCCTTGTTTTTAATTCCATTGTGTAAATGTACCACAGTTTCTATATCCATTTCTCCATTGAGGGACAATAGATTTGTTTCCAGTTTCTGGCTATTACAAATAAAGCTGCTACAAACAAGGTTGAACAAATGTCCTTGTTGTTTACTTGAGCATATTTTGGATATATGCCTATGAGTGGTAGAGCTGAATCTTGAGGAAGCACTATTCCTTTTTTTTTAAGTAATTTGTTTATTTTTATATTACTCACAGGTTACATACTTTGTATCCCAGCCATAGCCCCCTCCCTCATTCCCTCCCACTCTCCCCATCCCTCCCCATCTTCTCCTTGCCCTCCCTCCAAGTCCACTGATAGGAGAGGACCTCCCCCCCTTTCCATTTGATCCTAGCTTATCATGTCTCTTCAGGGCCTGCTGCAATGTCCTCTTCTGGGATCTAGTTAGGCTGCTCCTCCCTCAGGGGTGGGGCAGGGGGACAGTCGACAAGCCAGCCATTGAGTTCATGACAGAAATAGTCCCTGTTCTCTTTACTAGGGTACCCAGTGGGGTACTGAGCTACCATGGGCCACATCCGAGGAGGAGTTATAGTTTTTATCCATACATGGTCCTTGGTTGAAGAAACAGAATCATAGAAGACCCCTAAGCCCTGATCTATTTGGTCTTTGTGGAGCTCTTGTCCTCACCAAGTCTTACTAACTTCCCCTTTTTTTTATATGATTCCCTGCACTCTGGCGATGGCTTGGTTGTGAGTCTTAATATCTGCTTTGATACTTTGTTAGTTAGAGTCTTTCAGAGGCCCTCTGTGGTAGGCTCCTGTCCTGTTGCTTGTTTTCTCCTACATTCAATGTCCATCGCGTTTGTCCATCTAATCGAGGATTGATCATCCCACCCTAGGTCCTCCTTCTTGCTTATCTTCTCTAGGTGTATAGATTTCAGCATGACCTTCCTATCCTATAGGTTAGGATAAGTTCCTAATTGTCTGAGAAAGCATCAGATTGATTTCCAAAGTCATTGTACAAGTTTACATTCCCACTGCAATAAAGGAGGGTTCCCCTTTCTCCACAATCTCTCCAGCATGTGTTGTCACTTGAGTTTTGGATCTTAGCCATTCTGGCGGATATAAGGTAAAATCTTACGGTTGTTTTGATTTGCATCTCCCTGATGGCTAAGGACATTGAGCCATTCTCTGCCATTCTATATTCTTCTACAGAGAATGTTGTTTGGCTCCGTACCCCATTTTTTAATTGGATTGCTTGATTTGTTGCTTTTTAACTTCTTTAGTTCTTTATATAGTCTAAATATTAGCCCTCTGTAAAATATAGGGTTGGTGAAGATCCTTTACCAGTCTGTAAGCTGTTGTTTTGTCCTGATGACAGTGTCCTTTGCTTTACGGAAGCTTTTTAGTTTTATGAGGTCCCATTTATTGATTATTGCTCTTAGAACCTGTGCTGTTTTGAAATCAGTGGCCGACTCTTTGATCTTCCCCCTCCCCCTGAGGGAGGAGCAGCCTTGCCAGGCCACAGAGGAGGACATTGCAGCCAGTCTTGATGAGACCTGATAAACTAGGGTCAGATGGAAGGGGAGGAGGACCTCCCCTATCAGTAAACTTAGGGAGGGTCAGGGAGGAGGTGAGGAAGGGATATTGGGAGGGAATGAGGGAGGGGGCTACAGCTGGGATACAAAGTGAATAAACTGTAATTAATAAAATAATATGATAAATAAACTTAAAAATAATAATAATTTCCTGTGCTAGCTTCCTTCAGAGATGAATTACAATGTGGAAGTGCAAGTCCAATAAGCTCTCTCCTCTCCATCATGCTTTTTATTCATAGTGTCTCTTCACAACCATAGAAACTCTAAGAATGATGCCCATTTTTAATGGATGTAATGGAGCCTGGGAAATATATCATGACTCACAATAATAAAGAAAGGTGACTTCACCAATTTATCCCTCAGCATTCATCACCTACCCAAAGTACAACCATTAGCAGTGGGATCTCAAGAGTCTTTTCCCTATCCATGTTGGAGAATTGCTTGTGTTGATCTTGTACAGGCCCTGTACAGACAATCTGAAATGCCATAAATTTATGAATGCAACAGTCCTGTCCTGTCTAGAAGATAGTATTTTACCCCAATCTGCCCCAAGATCTGCCTCTTATAGTTTTTCTGCACTATTTTCAGGGATATTTCCCAACTATTAATCAGAAGTGGTATAAGAAAAATCTCCTATTTGGTGCTGACCACTCCACAGTCACTTATTCTCCATATTTTCACATATTGTGAGTGTCTGTATCAGCTGCCGTCTACCACATCAAGAAGTTTCTCTAACGAGGGGTGAGAGTTGCACTATCTGTGGGTGAAAGGATAAGTACCTGGAAGACAGTTTGATATTATTCACATTTGTCAAAAGAAGAGTAGCATGTTTTCTCTTAGGATGGCCTCAACCCTATCCCAGCCATGTTTACAGCACCCGGAGTGTGTTTTATCTTATGGGGTGGGTATAATGTCTGTTTGAAAATTATTGGTCATCCTGTTAAAATCTATGCCAAGGTTGTACCAATTGGCTTACCTCATCACTCCAGTCTTTATTGCAGCTCACCAATCTCAAAGCTAGGTAAGAATGCTGATAAAACCTGAAAATGTTATATCAAGTGATATAACTTAGAGCCAGAAAGAAAAATTAAAGGAAAATACATTAGGATCTCTTACAAACAACCTGAACCAGAGCATGAACTAATACAACAATCCTGTAAAGTGTCACTATTCCCAGATGTTATAATAGTACACACGAATGACCCAAAAAATTCAACCAAAGAACTCCTTCAGCTAATAAACACCCTCAGCAAAGTGGGTGGATACAAAATTAACTCAAAAAAAAAAAATCAGTAGCCCTCCTGCATACAAAAGACAAAAGGGCTGAGAAAGAAATTAGGGAAACAACACCCTTCACAATAGCCACTAATAACATAAAGTACCTTGGGGTGACTCTAACCAAGCAAGTGAAAGACCTGTTTGCAAAAACTTAAAGTCTCTGAAAAAGAAATTGAAGAAGATATCAAAAGATGGAAAGATCTCCCATGCTCCCGTGTTAATCGGTAGGATTAACATAGTGAAAATGGACATCCTGTCAAAAGCAATCTACAGCTTCAATGAAATTCCCATCAAAATACCAACACAATTCTTTGCAGAACTTGAAAGAACAATCCTCAACTTCATATGGAAAAACAAAAAATTCAGAATTGCTAAAACAATCTGTACAACAACAGATCATCTGGAGGTAACTCCATCCCTGATCTCAAGCTGTACCACAGAGCAACAGTAATAAAAACTGCATGGTATTGGCATAGAAACAGAATGGTGGCTCAGTGGAATCAAATAGAAGACCCAAATATAAACTCAAACACCCATGGATACTTGATTTTTAACAAAGAACCCAAAACCATACAATAGAAAAAAGATAGCATATTCAACAAATGGTGCCTGTCTAACTGGATGTCTACATGTAGAAAAATGCAAATAGATCCTTATTTGTCATCCTGCACAAAACTAAAGTCCAAGTGGATCAAAGACCTCAACATAAAACCAGACACACTAAACCTGTTAGAAGAAAAAGTGGGGAAGAACCTTGAACACATGGGCACAGGACACAACTTCCTGAACAAAACACCAACAGCACAGGCTCTAAGATCAACAATCAATAAGTGGGACCTCATGAAACTGAAAAGCTTCTGTAAAGCAAAGGACACTATCATCAGAACAAAATTGCTTCTTTTTTTCCTGACAAGCCACACACCCAGGGGGAGGTTATCAGATAGCCTGTCACTGAGTTCATGTCAGAGGCATCTGCTATACCCCTTACTAAGGAACCCACTTGGAGTCTGAGTCTATGGGCTACATCTGAGCAGGTATTGTACGTACATGGTCCTTGGTTGGGGGATCAGTCTCTGTCGGTACCCCCTGGTCCCAGTTTTTTGTTGTTGTTGCTTGTTTTTTTCATTTGTTTGGCTCTATTGGTCTCCCTTTGAAGCTTCTGTCTCCTCCATTTCTTTCTACTTCTCCCATCTTTCATAAAATTCCATGGACTCAACCCAAAGTTTGGCTATGAGTGTCAGCATCTGCCTTGATACCTCAATCAGTGCAGTCTTTCAGAGGCCCTCTGTGGCAGGCTTATGTCCTGTTCCCTGTCTTCTCCTGCTTCTGATATCTATCACATTTGCTCTTTTGAATGAAGACTGAGCGTATTCCCCAGGGTCTTCCTTGTTGTTTAGCTTCTCTAGGACTATAGATTTTAGTATGTTTATTCTATATTTTATGTCTACTATCTACTTTTGAGTGAGTATATACCATGTGTGTCTTTCTGTTTCTGGGTTACCTCACTCAAGATGATCTTTTCTAGTTCACAACATTTTTAAAACAATAAGCTATAATATGTGACATGGTACATCATTTAGGAAATGTTTAGGAAGTCATGAAAGAGAAGATAATCTTGGCATTGATTCTCTTTTTAGGGCAGGACATAGATATTAGTGGGCTGTAATGACAGTTAGTGAAGGGAAGTCCTCCTAATCTTTGACTAGGAATTGATTTTGGCTTAAGAATGAAGTTAAGATTCCTTGCACTCTGCCCAAAGTCTGGCTATGCATTTCAGCATACGCTTTGATACCCTGCTGTGTGGAGTCTTTCAGAGGCTCTTTGTGATAGGCTCTTGTCCCATTCCCTGTTTTCTCCTTCTTCCGATGTCCATCTCATTTGCCTTTCTGAATGAAGATTGAGCCTCTTACCCAGGGTCCTCCTTCTTGATTGGCTTCATTAGGTGTAGAGATTTTAGTATGATTATCCTATAGTATATGTCTAGTATCCACTTATAAGTGAGTATATACTATGTGTGTCTCTCTGCTTCTGGGATACCTCAATTACTCAGAAGGGTATCAAAGCATATGCTGAGATGCACAGCCAAACTGTGGGCAGAGTGCAGGGAATCTTATGAAAGAAGGGGGGGGGATAGAAAGACATGGAGGGAACAGGAGCTCCACAAGGGGAGCAACAGAACCAAAATATCTGGGCACAGGGGTCTTTTCTGAGACCCCATCCAAGGACTATGCATGGAAATAACCTAGAACCCCTGCACAGATGTAGCACATGGCAGCTCAGTCTCCAAGTGGGTTTCCTAGTAAGGGGAACATGTCTCTGACATGAACTCAGTAGCTGGCTCTTTGATCACCTCCCCCTGTGGGGGCAGCAGCCTTACCAGTCCACAGAAGAAGACAAAGAAGCCAGTCCTGATGAGACATAATAGACTATGGTCAGATGGAAGTTGAGGAAGTCGTCCCCTATCATTGGACTGGGGGAGGGGCATAGGAGAAGAAGAGGGAGCAGCAAGGGTGGGATTGGGAGGGGATGGGGGAAGGGCTACAGCTGGGATACAAACTGAACAAACTGTAACTAATAAAAAAATGAAAAAATGAAGTTAACTATTATTATTTATCTACTCCTGTCTTGCCCTGATATCACAAGCTCCTTGAAGCAAGGCCCAATCACAAGGCATTCTCATGCTGTCAGTACTCACTCGGGGAGTAGAAAAGAAGTGATTTGATGCACAGAGCAAGATGTCTGAATTAACATTTGCAAAATAAATGGATGAGTAATAGGGATTAGCGTCTACTAAATTTGTTTGAGTTTGCTTACATCTTAACAATTTCAGGTCACCCAAATAATAAATGTCCTTCAGATGTACACTTGAAAAGTACAGAATAAACTGCAGAATTGCATATTTTACTTCATTGCAAAAGCATTCATCGTCACTTGGAGCATGGATACTTAGGATAATTCTGCTTTTTGAAGATCATTCTTACAAGAGTGCAGCTGCTTATTAAAGTATCCATCTAATCGGCACCAAACACTCCAGACATGTCCTAAATAAATACATAAATAGATTTCCTGCCTGACAACTCATCCAGAACAAAACTCACCTAAATAAGTTAGCAAATAGACAACTTCAGTAGAATGTAAATATTCAGTAGAATGTAGCCAATATTGTTTTATCATATATATTTAGTTTTTTCTCTATTTGGAAATTGTTGAGCCATGTAAATTTTGTAAAATATAATAGGCATTTTTGAAAGCAATTTATTTGTGACGTTAGGTGTTTTTACAAATCTTGAGAAATGAAACAAATGGAAACAGTATATTGCCTATATATATATATATATATATAGAACAGTATTTATAATTGTGAATATTTTAAGACATTAGAAGAAAGCCATTTGGCTTTTCTGTGAGTGAAATTGAATTCAGCACAAAAGGCCTCAGAGTGCTCTTCGATTTCAAGTGTCTTATCCTTAGGATAGAGCCAGATCAGGACATAGTGATAGCAACAAATAATTCCCCTTAAAATTAAAAGGCACAACTTTCTGCATTTGCCCAAGAATCTGCCTTATCTCTCTAAACCGAATTCACTTAGTGTCTGTGGTGGCTAGCCAGAAAGGTCCATACTGAGTGGCACTATTTAAAGGTGTTGTTCAGAGTAGATATTGGAGAAGGTGCATCACTAAGAGTGGCATCTGATGTCTCAGAAGCCCAAGCCAAACCTCCTCCTGCTGCCTGAGTCAAGATGTAGAACTCTCAGTTCCTTCGCTAACACGACGCTGCCATGCTTCCCACCATGCTAATAATGGACTAAATATCTGAAACTGAAAGCAAATTCCAATTAAATGTTTTCCTTAAAAGAGTTTTCTAGAAAAGTTCATCCTGAATGAGGTGTCCCAGAAGCAGAGAGACACACATGGTATATATTCACTTATAAGTGGATACTAGACCTGTAAGATAGGATAAAGGTAGTAAAATCTGTACACCTAAAGAGGCTACACAAGGAGGACCCTGGGTAAGAGGATCAATACTCACTTAGAAAGACAAAGGGGAAGGACATCAGAAAAGGGAGAAAACAAGAAACAGGACATGAGCCTCCCACAGAGGGCCTCTGAAAAACTCTACCTAGCAATGTATTGAAGCAGATGCTGAGACTCATAGCTAAACTGTGGGCAGAGTGCAGGGAACCTTATGAAAGTAGGGGGAGACAGAAAGACCTGGAGAGGACAGGAGCTCCACAAGGAGAGCAACAGAATCAAACTATCTGGGCTCAGGGGTGTTGTCTGAGACTGATACTCCAACCAAGGTACATTCATGGATATAACCTAGAAACCCTGCTCAGATGTAGCCCATGACAGCTCAGTATCCAAGTGGGTTCCCTAGTAGTGGGAAGAAGGACTGTCTCTGACATGAACTCAGTGGCTGGCTCTTTGACCACCCCACCTGAGGGAGGAGCAGTGTTGCCAGGACACAGTGGAGGACATTGCAGCCAGTCATGATAAGACCTGATAAGACTAGGGTAGGATGGAAGGGGAGGTGGACCTCTCCTGTTGGTGGACTTGGAGAGGGGCATGGGAGGAGATGAGGGAGGGACAGGGAGATTGGGAGGGAGTGATGGAGGGGGCTACAGCTGGAATGGAATGCGAATAAAATGTAATTAATGTGAAAAATCTATTTACAATAAAATAAAAAAGAATAATATAAAAAAAGAGTTCTCATGCTCATGATGTCTTTTCAGAGCAATAGAAATCTAACTAATACAAGCTCCTGGATTAATTCTCTCAGTTTGGATTTTACAGGACAGAGTAAAAACTAAAATGGGGAAAATAACTTTCTAATAAGTTTAATTGTAGTAGTTACTTACATTTGCATGACCTCTGTTGTTTAAAAGAACTTCCCAACACAAAATCATGATTAGTTTGAATTTAGAGTCATCTTATGTCTTAGCTTAGAAAACACAAGCACACAATATAAACACACAAAAAAAATTAATTCAATTTTATTGTTTAAGAAATGAACCGTCGGGCTGGAGAGATGGCTCAGTGGTTAAGAGCACTACCTACTCTTCCAAAGGACCTGGGTTCAAGTCCCAGCAGCCACATGGCAGCTCACAACTGTCTGTAATTCCAAGGGATCTGACACCTTCACACTAATGCACATAAAATAAAAATAAAGTTAAATTAATAACAAATATTGAAAAAAATAAAAAAGGAAAAAGAAATGAACTGTCATTATTGCTTTACTCATATATTGAACAATTACTTATGTGCATAACTGTGATAAGTGTAGAAATAAAAATTTATCAAATTTTATATTAAATCAGCTTTAGTAAAGCATGGTAGAATGCCCTAAATTTATTAAATGTCTTCTTTAATAATTTTTTCTCAGAAATAAAGGTGACTCTATTTTTATATAATTCTATTACAGTGTATTTTCTAAAGAAAGTTTGTGTTTGCATGTATTCTATAATATCACACTATTGTTTTAATGGTTATGAGGCCTACACAGATAAACCTCTTTAGTTCTTGACGCTGTTAACTTGTCTTTCTTTTTTATTTGCTATAGCTGTAGTATAATAAGATGTGGTATTTTGTTTGTTTGTTTTTAGTAATAAAAAGATTTTGTTTTTTTTTTTCCTTATTGAAGAAAGTTTATTTGGGGGAACTAACTGGAAATGGCACAAGCTTTTCAAACCCTCAAAACCTGCTCCCAATGACACACCCAAGTTGGGAGGCAGAGACAGGAGAATCAGAAACTCCAGGTCATTCTTGGCTAGGGAGTGAGAGAACAGCCTGTGCTATATGAAACCTTTCCTAAAGTAACCCTAAAACAAAAGAATAAAAACTGTTAGATTATCAGTTCCTTTTTCTTTTTCCTCCCTCCTTTTGTTCATTTCAAGTAAATGCTAATATAAGATGTTATATTCCCATCTCTGTGTTTCTATTTCTTTTTTTTATTTATATTAATCACAGGTTATGTACTTTGTATCCCAACCGCAACTGTAGCCCCTTCCTCATTCCCTCCCAATCCCACCATCCCTCCCTCATCTCCTCCCTGCCCCTTTCCAAGTCTAATGATAGGAGAGGACCTCCTCCCCTTCCATCTGACAATTCCAGAATATAATCCATTGTTTCTGGGAAATCACACCAACACCTTAAAACATATGATCTCAAATTGAGACAACAGGTCTCAATTCATTTACCTCAGTTGCAGAAAATCAGAGTTAATATGAAAATGCTTGTGTTCAGTACACTACACGCTCTCTACTTACACAGTTCAGCATCCCCTAGCCACAGAATAGAGCCACCCATATTGGACAGCTCTTTCTACCTCACATAACTTAAATCAATCCGTTACACATTTGTCTAAAGGCAGATATGGTGTAGACAATCCCCGAGAACCTTTTTCAGGTGATTATATGTAGATTAATGTGTTGATTTTTAATAAGCACATTTACAGTTTTACTGCTCATCCAATTCTATTTCAGCTGATATCACCACCAGCCAGGTTGTGTCTTGAAGGCCTTGACTCTGTGGTACCCCTGCCTCTTACACCCTTTCAGCATCCTTTGCCACAGTTTCTTAGGGGAGGGATTTGATGAAGCCATCCATTTAGGGCTGAGTGTGCCAAGGTCTTTCACTCTCTTCATATTGTCTGGCTGTGGTATTTATATTTCATCCCTCTGCTGCAGGAGGAAGGTTCTCTGATGAGCAAGGATGTTGGTCATTTCTTTAACTTTGCATTCCCTCTTTTGAGGACTTTCTATTTAGTTCTGTATATAATTTTGTAATCCATTGTTATCATGGATCCCAGGTATCTTTTTTTGTGTTCTTTATATATTTTGGATATTATCCCTGAATCGGATGTGTAGTTGGTAAAAATCTTTTCCCATTCTGCCATCTACTTTGTCTGAATAATGGGGTCTTTTGTTGTACAGAAGCTTCATCATTATCCATTAGTTAATTGTTGATCTTAGTGCCCATTATATCAGTGTTCTGTACAAAAAGTTTTCTCCTCTGCCCACGAGTTCAAGACTATTTCCCAGTTTCTCTGCTCCGAGATTCAGTGTATGTGGTACCTTGTGTTGAGCTCTTTGATACATACAACTGTAATTGAGTTTTGTGCAGGGTGATAAGCCCGAACCTATTGGGATTCCTCTACATGCAGATATCCAGTTTAGCTGGCACCATTTATTGAAGTTGTCTCATTTCTTCCAGTGTGTATTTCTGGAATTTTTTTTTTTAAATAAAAAATCTAGGTGAGCAAACAAGTGGGTACTTATATCTGAGTCTTCAGTTTGACTCCATTGATTAATATATCTGTTTTCAAGGCAAGAGTGTGCTGTTTTTACTATAGCTCTGTAGTGGATTTGAGATGAGGGATGGTGAGAAATCTGGTAGTTCTTTTATCATATATGATTGTTTTAAGTATTTTGGGTTTTTGTTTTTCCATATGAAGTTGGGAATTTTTATTTCAAGATTTGTGTTGATATTTTTAATTTTAATTTTATTTTTATATTAATTACATTTTATTCACTTTGTATCCCAGCTGTAGCTCCTTCCCTCATTCCCTCCCAATCCCACTCTCCCTTCCTCATCTCCTCCCTGCCTCTTTCCAAGTCCACTGATAGGAGAGAACCTCCTCCCCTTCCCTCTGACCCTAGCCTATCAGGTTTCATCAGGACTAGCTGCATTCTCTTCCTCTGTGGCCTGATAAGGCTGCTCCCCACCTCAGGGGGAGGTGATCAAGAAGCCAGCCACCGAGTTCATGTCAGAGACAATCCCTGTGGATTGTAGTGAATATCTAGATTGCTTTTGGTAGGATGGACATTTTTGCTATATTAATTTTATCAATCCATGAGCATGGGAGATCTATCCAACTTCTAATTTCTTATTCAAGTGTTTTGTTCTATGTCTTAAAGGTTTTATGATATAAGACTTTCAGTTGCTTGTTTAGATTTACCTCAAATAGCTTATATTTTTCAGGCTATTGTTAAGGGTATTGTTTCCCTACTTTCTTTCTCAGATATGTGTTATTTGTATGTAGAAAGACTACTGATTTGTTGAGTTGATTGTTTTCCAACTACTTTGCTATAAGTATTTATCAGCTATAGGAGTTTCCCAGTGAAAATTTTAGGGTCACCTATGTATACTATCATATTGTCTGAAAATAATGATATTTTGATTTCTTCTCTTTTTATTTGTATCCCCTGATAGTTGTCTTGGCTCTAGCTAAGACTTTAATATTATATTGAATAGATATAGAGAGAATGAAAAACCTTGTCTGGTTCCTGATTTCACTGAAATTGCTTTAAGTTTCCTTTCATTTAACTCGATGGTGGCTACGTCTGGTGGTAAATTGACTTTATTATGTTGGAGTATGTCCCTTGTATTTTCAATCAACAGGACTCTTGAAGGCGTGTTGGATTTTGTTTTTCAAAGGCTTTTTCTGCATCTAATGAGATAATCATATGTTTTTTGTTTGTTTGTTTTCCAGTTTGTTCATATGGTAGATTTTTTTTTATATTTGTATGCTGAACTTTTCCTAAATCTCTGGAATGAAGGTCACTTGACCATGGTGGATGATATTTTTGATATGTTCTTAAATTCAGTTTGCAAGTATTTTATTGAGAATCTTTGCATTGATACTCATAAGGGAATTTTTTCTGTAATTCTCTCTTTGCTGGGTCTTTATGTGGTTTCAGATATTAGGGTAACAATGGCCTCATAAAAACGAATTGGGCAATGTTATTTTTTATTCTGTTTTGTGGAATAACTTTATCAGTATTATCATTAAGTCTTCCATGACTGTCCAGTAGAATTTTGAGCTAAAAATATCTGGCCCCAGGCCTTATTTGGTTGGCAGACTTTAGTTACTGCTTTTATTTCAATAGGGGTTACATGTTTGTTTAAATTACTTATCTGGTCTTGATTTAACTTTGATTGGAGGTATGTATTGGTAAAATTTCTGTTTCTTTTAGATTTTCCAATTTGATGGATTACAGGTTTGTTTTTTTTTAAAGAAACATTCTTTATTTTATTTTATTTTTTAAGATTTTTTTAATGTATATGAGTGCTCTACCTGAAGATCCCAGTACAGATGGTTGTGATCCACCATGTGGCTGGGTTCAATTCCCTCAACCATTGGAAGAGCACACAGGGCTCTTAACCACTGAGCCATCTCTCCAGCCCAGACTACGGGTTTTTAAATGTCTATGCTTATGATTCTCTGGATTTCTGCAATGTCTGTTATGTTCCACTTTTCCTAAACAATTTTGTTATTTTGGATCTTTTTTCAGTAATTTGTTCAATTGGTTTTGTCAAACTTATCAGTTTCTCAAAGAAAAATTCATTATTTTATTGTATCATGTTTTTTTCTCATTTGTTTCTATCTAAGTTATTGATTTCAACTCTGTATTTGAATACTTCTTGCAATCTAATCCTTTGGAGTATTATATATTCTTTTTGTTCTATGGCTTTCAGGTGTGCTAATGTGGTGTCTCTCCATTTTTACTTAATGTTTGTTTGTAATTTTCTACGCAAGCATTTAATGCAGTGAATTTGCCTATTAGAGCTTCTTTCGTTGTGCTTCCTAAGTTTGGGTACAATGAGTTTTAATTTTCATTTAATTCTAGAGGGTTTTTAATTTCTTCATTAATTTTGGTCTTGACCCACTTCTCATACAGTTGTATGAGTTGTGCAGTTTCTATGAAATTGCAAGTTTTTAATCATAACTGTTCTTTCCGATATACAGCTTCAATCTATGGTAGTTAGATATCAATTTTCTTGTATCTTTTGAGATTGGATTTGTGTCCAGGTATGTGCTCAGTTTTGAAGAAAGTACTATGACCTGATGAGAAGTTGTATTTTTTTATGTTTCTATGGAATATTCTGTAAGGCCCATTTGGTTTATGTGGCATTGAAGTCTCCCATTATCAGTATGTGAGGGTCACTATGCAATTTAAGCTGCAGTAGTATTTTTCTTTTATGAATTTGTGTGTCCTGTGTTTGGTACATAGATGTTAAGAATTTCAATGACCTCTTGGTTGTTTTTGTTTGTTTGTTTGTTTTTTGATGAGTATGTAGTAACCTTCCATATATATTTTAATTAGTTTTGGTTTGAAATCTATTTTGTCATATGTTTAAATGACTTCCTTCTTGGGTCCATTTTCTTGGAATATCTTTTATATCCTTCTAGCCTGAGGTGATGTTACTGTGTGTTTCTTACATGTAGCAAAAAAGATGAAAACTGTATGTTAATCCATTATATTAGGGTTTTTTTTTCATCTATTTATTTATTTTCATTCATTTTACATTCTGGTTGTAGTCCCATCTCTCCTTGGCTTCCAGTCCCACCCTCTCACCCTCCCTCTTCTCAGCGCTTCCCCAATTTCTCAGAAAAGGAGAATCACCTCCTTCCCATTCACTCCAGCTCATCAAGTTGCATCAGGACTGAGCATGTCCTCTTCCCTTGAAGCCTGGCAAGCCAGTTCAGCTGAGATAAAGTGATCAAAAAGCTGGTAAGAGAGTCTACGTCAGATACAGTCCCCACTTCCCTTATTTGAGGACCCATATGAAGCCTAAGCTGCCCATTGGCTACATCATTGCTGGAGTGTCTAGGCCCAGTCCATGCATGTTCGTTGGTTGATGTTTCAGCCTCAGCAAATCCCTCTGGGCCCGGATTAGTTGGCTCCGTTGGTCTTCTGTGGAGCTCCGTTGGTCTTCTGTGGAGCTCCTGTCACCTCCAGTTACTTTTCTCTTCCCTCCCACCTTCCCACAAGACTCCCTATAATTCTTTTTTTTTTTTTTGAAGAGAGACAATTAACATTGAAAGTTATCATTGAGCAGTGTTTGTTGATTTGTGAGCTTTTTTTTCTTTTTGTGTTTATTTTGGTGTGCTCCCCCCTTTGATTTGCTAGTCTGGGATTATTTATTCCTTGTATTTTCTTGGGTGTGGCTAATTTCTTCAGGTTGAAGGTATCCTTCTGGTGTTGTAACCTGCTTGAATTCTATAGCCCCTCTTTTGAGAACTACTTTATTTCTTACCATACCCATGGCCTCTCTATTAACACTTGCCTTTAGCATATCAGAAGCCATTTTGCTTCCAAGTCTCCATTTTGATTATGTCTCTATGGTTTCATTTCTCAAACTTTGTATACTTTGTTACCTGGACACTCTATGAAGTCCCCCAACTGCAGAACCAATCAAATTAAAGGTCAGTTAGAAAGCTTTTTCTAGCTAGTCAAAATAATGTAATGTTTTTTTCCTACACCTAGATACCTGGTTACATTATTACCTGGTTGTGTTTGTTTCCTACACCTGGTTACAGTTTTGTTACTTGGATGTTACCTAATTATGGGGTTTTGGTGTTTGTATTAATTAAAAAACCCTCAAAAAACAAATAACAAAACAAACAAACAAACAACAACAACAACAAAAACCACACTCTTTTTGGAGCAAAACGTCATAGCCTGGCTCCCAAGTCCAGATTATGGCCCTGACTGGTCATGTTTCTGATCAGAGTTCAATAAACCTCTGTTAAATTCAGTCTGGTATCTGAATGTCAATGACCAGCAATTCCTGAACCCATAACATTAGCATTTCCTACAGGGCTAGCTTTGATTTTTAGGACTTGTATTTGCTTTTTGTTTGTTTTTCATGAAATGTCTTTCTTCATCCATTGTGATTGAAAGATTTGCTGGGTATGGTAGTCTAGGCTGGTCTCTATACTTCTTTTTTATTATGTTATGATATTACTTTATTTCACATATTAGAGGAAATGAGAGCAGTTAAAAATCCTGCCCTTAGAACTTCAGGTTTTTTTTCATTAATTACATTTTATTCACCTTATATACCCCTGTAGTTCCCTCCCTCCTCCTGTCCCAACCATTCCCTTCCTCTACCTTCTGCCTCCATGTCCCTCCCCAAGACAATCAATAGGGGAGATCCTCCTTTCCTTCCCTCTGATCCCAGTCAATCATGTCTCATCAGGAGTGGCTACATTGTCTTCCTCTGTGGCCTGGCAAGGCAGCTCCCCCCTCAGGGAGAGGTGACCAAAAAGCAGGCCAATCAGTTCATGTCAGAGACAGTCCCTGTTCCCATTACTATGGAACCCACTTGGACACTGAACTGCCATGGGCCACATCTGTGCAGGGGTCCTAGGCTACCTCCATGCATAGTGCCTGGTTGGACCATCAGTCTCAGGAAAGACTCCTGTGCTCAGAGCACTTGGTTCTGTTGCTCTCCCTGTGGAGTTCCTGTCTTCTCCAGATCCCATTATTTCTCACTCCCCTTGTAAGATTCCCTGCACTCTGCCCAAGTGTTGGCTATAAGTCTCAGCATCTGCTTTGATAGTCTGCAGGGCAGAGCCCTTCCAAGGCCCTCCATGGCGGGCTTCTGACCCGTTCCCTGCCCTCTCCTTATTCTGATGTCCATCCCCCTTGTCCTTCTGGACAGAAAGAGGATGTGGAGAAAGGGGAACCTTCCTCCACTGCTGGTGGGAATGTAAACTGGTACAACCACTCTGGAAATCAATCTGGCACTTCTTCAGGCAACTACAAATAGCACTTCCTCAAGGCCCAGCTATACCACTCCTAGGCATATATCCAAAAGAGGCTCAAGTACACAATAAGGACATTTGCTCTACCATGTTTGTAGCAGCTTTATTTGTAATAGCCAGAAGCTGGAAACAACCCAGATGCCCCTCAACTGAGGAATGGATACAGAAATTGTGGTACATCTACACAATGGAATATTACTCAGCAATAAAAAACAAGGATATCTCCATATGAAGTTCAGTATTTTTCTTTCAAGGTCTA